>CM040238.1:270222321-270269243 GCA_022545495.1 Chrysanthemum lavandulifolium
TTGTTTTAGGCTACATTACTATATTACAAAATGTTCTCCATTTACAAAAATGTTGAGGGTAATTTAATTTGATCAAAACTTATGCCCATATAATCTGATTCACCTCTCTATCATCTGATATATGTTGAAGTCCAAACAACCTTTGTCCACATAGAATTTCACAGATAAAATTTGTCTGGTATCCTTATGTGTCAGTGTCAACCAATATCGTCAACTCAAACTATCAAATACACTGTTCATAATTCTATCCGCCACCCATAACTACTTTTCACCAACAAAAACGTTTCCGTCTAGCCTACAACCGCTTTCGAATCCCTTCTTGAAAACACGATACTTGCACATCAAAGTTTCTCTCAAAACCGCACCAACATTTTCAAAGTTGTAAAAACCGCGAATATTATTTAATTTAACCAAACTAGAGGGGAGGATTTTGCAACATACTGTTTTATGTATTTTGTATTTTGGATCCTTCAAACCTACAAACTACCATATTTAAATAACTCTCCTATAACAATCCCATATTATTTTCCATACTTAGATTTTTCATTCATTAAATTCGTTACAAAACCTTAAGAAGTCGATCATAGTTATATATACATACAGTTGCATATCATCATCAAGAACTAAACATTAAATTCATTCATTCACAATGCTTGGAATTAAGAAAAGATTTCATGTCGCTAAATGGTATGACCATCTTGTTTTTTTTAGTTTTCTTAAAGTTGACTTTTGTTTGCATGACTTTGTCTTATGTTCTTTGATTCATATTCATGCATGTTAGTTGCTTATGATCAAGATATCAAGATTGCGTTTAGTTGGTGTTTTTTGTTGTAGAAAAGAACCGGTTAAAATGTAGAAAACGTGTTTAGATGCGGTTTTTAAGAAACGTAAAAGCTGCAAAATAAATTTTAGAAAACATGTTGCTTTAGACTTTTAGATGTACTCAGTCTAAACGAGGTATCATCGTGACCGTTTTTCTAATTTTCTTTTATGGTAAATATTCGATTTGAACATGTAATATTTTTTGCAATAGACCGACATTTTTCTACAACTAAACGCAACCTGAATCTCGAGTTTTTCATTTGATTTTTTTGTCCTTTTTTTTTTGTAATTGTATAAAAGTTGACTTTGGCTGATAATATGTTGAATGATTAATACAGTAAGACGTCGTTAAAGCTAGCTACAGCACGAATCAAGTTAATGAGGAATAAGAAAGGAGCACAGGTTATTCAAATGAAGAAGGAACTAGCTCAGTTGTTGGCAGCAGGAGATGATCGAACTGCTTGAATTAGAGTATGCATTCTGATTAGTATTATAAGTCGGTATAAAAATATGCTTGTTTAATGTTGGCTGATTTGTATATATTGTATCAGGTTGAGCATGTAATCAGAGAAGAGAAGATGATAGGCGCATATGATTTGATCGAAATATATTGTGAGCTTATTGTAGCACGTTTGCCTGTTATCGAGTCACAGAAGTAAGCTATCTTTTATTATCGTTTCTTTAAACTACTACTATAACTTAGCGTTTTGTGGCGAATTTGTTTGTGTTAGGACTTGTCCAATTGATTTGAAGGAAGCAATTACAAGCGTGATATTTGCAAGTCCTAGATGTTCAGATATCGAGGAGCTTGTGGAGGTTAAAAAGAGTTTTAGAGCGAAATATGGGAAGGAGTTTGTTTCCGCGGCTACTGAGTTGCTTCCTGACTGTGGTGTAAGCCTCATGGTATGTTATTTAAAAGTAATTTTTGTACGTTATTTGAAAGTAAATTTTGCAAAATGGGTCGGTCTATCTGGTTGGATTGTGGGTCAAAATGGTTAACTTCTTTGGATATGTTGGTTCGAGTTGACACGATCACATGAAACACTTTTTCTGCAATTATGCTAACGAGATTTCTTTATGCTAATCTAAGTTTTTGATAAAAATGATACACGAAGATTTAAGCATAAAAAACAGAGTTTAGGCGACTCTCGAATTGTTTCTCTTTTAGCTAGATATTTTTTTACCCTTTTGACCCATTAGAATGAAATTAACGAAATTGGCCCATTTACTAAAATGGGCTAAACTGCAATGCAGAATTACATTTCTCATAAAGATAGTAATATCAGTCGTCTTATTGTAATGTTTATATACATCTGCAGTTAGTCAAGAAGTTATCCGTAGTTGCACCAAACATTCAGACAAAAGTGAAAGTGTTAAGCGACATAGCAAACGAACACAACGTTGATTGGGAAGCAACTTCATTTGAAGAATCAAAGCCGCCTGATGACTTGTTGGTGAGTTAAAATAGCTTTCTTATTACTCCGTAATAATTGCATCTTTCCAATGAGGACCTGTTTATATTTGAATCTTTTCTTTGTGCAGAACGGGCCCACAAACTTCGAGCAGGCAAACCCGATAACTGTTGATCCTTCTAAGGTCCAAACTTCAAATGTTCACAATGTAAAAAGCCATCAAACAACTCTGAATGTACCTGTCGACTTCTCTCAGCAAAATAAAAGGTTCATATCAGATGCTCAGAATGTAACCCATGCGGATACTGGCAGCAGCTCTCAGTCGTCATATGCTTCTACTAGCCATAACGATGCAAGGCCTACAGGTATAGTAATCAGTCATAACATAAATCTCTATCAACTATCCTATGAACTTATGCTCGTGGCATAATCGTAGCCCTATCCTTTTCATGTATAATTGGTTGGCCTTTTATTAGACCTCGTAAAGTTGAGTGGTCTGCATTAACATTTGCAACAGTTTGGTTATCGCCTTATTATCTTATAAAGTTACAGTGTTATCGGTCATAGAGATAACTACCATATTATCATTTTCTAAACAGGCATGGCATCCGGGTCAATGAAAAGAACCAATCGTTCCGGAGCAACAGCAACAACAGCAATCATTCATCAGATATGGAGTTCAAGGATGCCACTTCTGCAGCTCATGCAGCAGCCGAGGCTGCAGAACGTGCTTGTTACGCTGCTCGAGCCGCTGCACAACTTGCGGCCAAGGGAATGTAACGCAACAGTATCCAACTGAATCACAGGGATCACATATCAGAGACGAAATGCCCCAAGTTTTACATAATGGCTCTTTTAGCAATAGAAAATCAAAGATACAGAATCAGCAAGTGCGCCAGAACAACAATTCTTCCCCAAAGGTTACTAAAAGTTCAAGCGGTTCAAGATCGAGAAAGGATTCAGATGAAAGTTCGGTTAATTATGATGATCACCAGGAAGATCGGTACTATAGAACACATGAAGATCAGGGTCCTTCTCCTCAGAAGACTTCAAGGAAAGAATCTGATGCTCGGTTTAAGAGGGGTGATAATGGAAGTTCCAACTCTCGTTCTCATTCTACCACCATCAGGGACAAACGTGATTATTCTTATAGTGATGCTCGTAGATACGATGAAACTGACTATGATGATGATCAGGGTTCTTCTTCTCCCGAAATAAGTTCAACGAAAAAGCCTAAGGCTCCGTTTACAAGTGGCAAAAAGGAAAATTCCACACCATGTCCATCTCGCTCTCATTCGAATGACAACAGAGGCGAATATCATGAGCTGACTTCCAACACACAAAAGTTGTAAAGCATTAAATCTAGGCTACAATTACTATATTAAAGGCAACCTCTTACTTTTGAAGAGCTTCGTCTACATATTACAAAATGTTCTCCATTTAGAAGTGAGGACGCTAGTTTTATTGTCGATTAATATTCGAATTTTATGAAAGAAAAGTGAAGCTTTAAGTCTCTTTTACAAAACTTAAAAGATCATATAATTTTTAGAACTTATACACAATGCCTTATATGGAAATATATTAGCTACAATTTTTGTTATCAATTAACTATGATTTTGTGCTATAAATGTGGGTCCTTGATTCTTTTGTGAGTCCTTGATTCTCTTTTGTAGATCCGTGATTTATTGCTCGTGTATTTTTGTGAAGAATTGTAGCCAATTAGCTACAAAAGTTATAGCCAAGCTATTCATTGGGGTTATGTGATCATTCATATCAAGGTTTTTGGCTTTTGTGATGAGCATGATGGCGAATTGGCGATAGGAATGATTTTGGTTGTCGAGATATGATCATATTTTATTTGAAAGATACCGAACAATAGAACAAACTTTATATACCAAAAGTTAATTCAATATCAACTTCGTAATAGATTGTAAAAGGTAAAAGGTAACTAGAAAATGATTAGTGTCTTGACGACTTCAAGGTACCAAAAAAAAGTCTAGTCTAGTCCTTTAATTACTTGAAGAGGATGTTTCAACTTTTCCAACTTTTTTGCTGCAATATTTTAACATCAACAAAAATAAACACTTAAATAATGACTCTACGCTTAGATAAAAAAAAAAGATTCAACCTTATTACGTGTTAAAAAGTTTAAAAGCAAAACGTGAAAGTTAAAAAAAAAAAATAGGATATATAAGACAAAATAATACCATCAAATATTTTCTTCTTCGATTCTCTTTCTTATTACTCTTCTTGATTCCTTCAAAACAATAGCAAAAAATAAAATAAATAAATAAGTCTAAATTTGTGTATTAATTAAAATAAGTCGAATACCCGCATGAAAACGACGGTTATAGCGGCAAGAAATTATGTCAAAGTGTTATAAGGTCAATTGACTCAATCCTAAATGGCTAAACCTTGAGTTAAAGTTGTATTTTTTCTATCAATTTTTGTGTTAACAACCTTCAAGAATGCACGTTCTCGTCAGATAGATTAATTTGTATGGTCCAAGGATGTTTTATGTGACTAGCATTGTCAGTAAATGAATCTATTTGGGTCTGCAATACATGGTCGACAGTTATTAACCAACTCTTTTCATGCACAATTTGTGATACTTGAATTGCCCTAGGATAACGAATGTGAATCCAATCCTAATCCACGAATTTTCTAAGATGTTGTATTAATTAAGACTATTGGAGTGAGGATACAGTTTTGAGTGTTTTCCAATCACCATAACTTTTTCCTATGTAGAGCTTGTATGTATTCCACGGTATTGGGTCAAAAAGAGTAACAAGTCGGGTTGACCCGTGAACACTTTTAGTCCAGGTTTTGAACTTTATGTAAATAGTTAATGCTTCTTGCATCTCACTAAGCATATCACAAAGCATATGGCATGAAAGCAAGTCTCATCATATAAGGCGCAATAACTTGCTTTCTTTTAATTGATGTTTGAGGTTTGTATTCAAATAAATTTGTCTTTGCAAATCTTGATCTATTTAGATAACTAAATGGTCTCTATGTGAGAATGCTAGAATTATTATTCTTAATCTTTTAAAAGAAAAGTAAAGTTTGAGTCTTTGTACAAAAACTTAAGAGTTCATATAATTTTCAAACTTATGTTGATGCAGGTGTGAGTGATACACCTTGAATCTCACAAGTGACAAAGCATACTATCAACTTTAAGACATACACTCCCAATGCACTATCGTATATAACCTTAGAACATATTCTTTCATTTACCTATGTGGGACAAAAGGTTCAAATGGTTTCACTAATAAAATAGGCTGATACTCCTATCATCTACAATAAAAACATCATTCCAAAGATTAAGTAACTTGTCCAACTATGCTCCACATTAATAAAAATTGGTTAATAAAGGATATCGCAATTACAAACACATATTCTACTATGTTACGTTAGTGACACATCTGCCAACCCAGCTTACGACATTGTCATCTTAAAGCCTATTGTGCGACCATAGGCTATGTATGAAACCTTGTTCTAGACCTCTTTTATAGGTTTAATGGTTAAGTAGTTTGCAAACCAAATGTCTGGCGCGTGTTTAGTCCCCACTATGCATGTAATATATTTTTTCCATGGATTCCCATAGCACATCAATTTCGTGGTTCTCTGAAGTGTATTTAAACTTTATGCAGCCATGGAAAAATAAGTTACTAATAGTCTATATGCAGCTTTAGTTGGAGTTGATATTTGCACTTTCAAAGTCGATGAATCGCCATGTGGTGTCCATGATGTTCCTTCTAATCAGTTGCTTAAGCAAACGAAGAATGAAAATATGAATCGTTGTCTTTTCAAAACAATATATTTATTTAGGTTTATTATCGATGACTAAAATAGTTATACCGTCATAAAATGCATAAAATGTTAAGGCTAAGACACTAAGTTACGGTATATAGAAAGAGAGGCATTCCATGTCTTTGGCGAGTTATAAACGCATGAATTTCACCTATGTGGGACAATACCAAAACACATTTCCATTTTTTAAGTTTTTGTTGCAAATGCTTCAATTCTCATTCATATTAGCTTCATTTTGTCGTTAAAAGTTAAACTTTAAAGTAATTAAAGGATGTGAAGTATCCTATGAAACATATTATGTTCTTGATTATAATCCAAATGTAATCGGCTTCGTTGTTGACGTTCCTCATCCATTAACTTCCTAACTTTTGATATTTCTTGCCAATTACAAGATGTTGCGTTTACACTTAATAGCAATACATAACCAGCTTCATCTTGCGACTATAGTGGAATAAGTTTGCCATATGCAAATGCTCCGATTTCTAATTTTTATGAACACGACAAGCAACCAAAAGTAAACAACATATCATTGCACTAGTAGGAAATGGCATGTTATTTGGTATAACCAAAGCTTTTTCCACTAATCCTACTCGACTATACAAATCAACCATACATGAGTAAACACTCAATTTTTGAGTGAGGATACTAGTTTTTATTGTTTTATCAACGTGAATTATTATTCTTAAAGAAAAGTAAAGCTTGATAAAAGAAAAGTAAAGCTTAAAGTCTTTGTTACAAAAACATAAGTCAATATACTTTTTTCTAAACTTGTATGTTATGTTACAAAAACATAAGAGTTGATGTAATTTTTCCGCCGAAGAGGCTTATAAAGATAAGTACTACTCGATAAAAAACCGATGTGATAAAAAGGTCAAGCGGCCTTATATAAAAAGAGACATAGGGAAACACTTAGAGTGGCTTTTGACTATAAATACCATTAAGTATTTCACTACATCCATATTTGATATCTCAATGTTCTTAGCTATAAAGTCTATCAATGTTTGCTCACTCACCTATATGGGATAAAAGCAAAACTCATTTCCATCTTTAAGCTTTTGTTTCAAATGCCTAAATTCCAATTCTCGTTAGCTTCATGTTAGACATATATTAGCTTAATTATTAAAGGTTCAATTTTAAGTTATTAAGGTTAAATCGACTCACTATCATCTATGAATTAGTAAACTGCTTAAAGTGTACTAATCCAAAATGGGTGAACTATTTCGTCTTTGTGTAATGGTTACCACCAAGTGAACAACATCCCTACACCACCTCACCTTTCTCTCTCCATGACAACTTCATAACCAACAAAACAATCAACAAACACGAAAACTCACAAAATTCCTCCCCAATGCTGTCGCTATTTGTTAAAAACGTGTCTTCAATCACGTACTGGACTCAACAATCATATATTCGTTGAAAGTTCCAACTATGAATATCTATCTATGACAATGAATTGGCAAATATCCCATATATAGATATACTTTTTGAGTAAAAGGTTTATACACGGTGAATATATTAAAATAAAAATATGTTTGATACAAAAAGGATGGTAATAAGCCACCCCAACCAAAAACACTATCTTTTAAACAACCTCAAAACATAACAGCAAAACAACTAAGAATAGACAAAGAGGCTAAACTAGAGATACACAATGAAACACCTATAGCCTCTATGACAAACAAACTAGCCTATGTCGACATGAACATTTGCAATCTTCCAAGTTCTCTTCATCTTCTCCACACGAAAGCTCTTCTTTAAAGGAATAGAAGCCAATTTGAGCCGGACTATGTCAAGAATAACTCGAGCAGCAACATCAGGATTCTTAGTACCCTTCCCATGGATTCTATTATTCCGTCCTGCCACACAAAGTATTAAGAAGCTGCCACAATTAACCGACCAACTATTGTTGTAACCTTATTGTGTTTAGAGATAGGAAGAAGCCAAGAAAAAATGTCACTCAATTTTGGAGAAATACCAGTCATGCTTGCCTCGTCGATCTCCAAGTTCCATACGTGCAACGAAAACGGATGATAACATCAAATAATCCTAACTTTGTAGTGTCAATTTCCCCGATTATGCTTATATTTTATGTCATTTATATGGATTTACGCTTTTCTTCCTTCATATGTCATTTTCGGATAAATTAAGAGCATTAGAGCTTAGAGATGCGGTTTGGAGATTTTCCCAACGGTTTATGATAGTATGCTACTTATGAAGAAGCTACGGCGTAACTCATTCTCTCACATTACGCCGTAGCTAGTGTTTTATCTCGGATTGCCTACTCAGCTGCGATTCTGGCGTAACTCTCAACTAAGGTTACACCGTAATCATCTAAGTCATGAAGCATTTCGCGCCTCCATCAACTACGCCGTAATTCTTCACAAGCATTATGCCATAATCCACTTAACGAGAGTTATGTTTTTGAAGATAATTAAGTTACGGCTTAACCTACATCTACTACAATGTGGAGCTGCTAACTACGGCGTAACCTTTACCTATTGTTACGCCGTAGTCTACTTAACGAGAGTTATATATTGAAGATAATTAAGTTACGGCGTAACTCTCAACTCAAGTTACGCCCATAACTATGATCGTGCCTAAAAATACAAGCCATAAATTTTCACATCATTCACACACAACTCAAAGGAAGAGAACGTAAAGAGGGTTCCAAAGGCAGATCATACGGAGCATACGGAGCCATCTTCAAGGGAGGAATCACTCCATATCGATAAGCATTAGCGATCATTTCTATCTTTTACTTTAATTCATGTCTTTCATTTTGTTAAACATCGAATTTATTATTTCTTTTAATATGATTGGCTAAGCACCTTTGGTGCTAGCCTAGTTATGATTCCTTGAATGTATTGTTTGTGTTTTCATGCTTTCATATAATTGTTTCTAGTATATGCATGCATAGTTCGATGGTAGTTACCCTAGCTTCGCTAGTTTTGAAATGCGGTCGTATATAGTTGCTTAGGAGAATTGACCAACTGACCATAAGTAGGTAGATAGAGTTGGGAAGGGTAAGAATTGACCAACAGACGACCCTTCCTCTCTTGTGCGAACTGACCAAATGATCACCGTTTGTATGGATGAACTTAAGAAGTTAGGGATGAGTGTCTAAAATGCTAGCGCCCGGGTACTCATTATTTCGAATCTTGCATGTAGGGTAATTAATGACTTGGCTTAGGTGACTTATGACCCTTGACTACCCAAAGGGTAGACCTTTGACGTCGGGTAGGAGCCTTTGTTGATAGGTTAGAACGAATTGACCAAATGCTGTCCTAGCAACTTAAACCCCCACTTGAATCAATTGGAAGTAATTAAAACATACACAAGATAGGATGATTAATTAGGTTAGCACACTTTCTCTCTATTGATCACAACCTCTATTTTATTTTGCGCATTTTATTTTTTGTCTTTAGTTTAATAACCATTTCAACCTCAAACCAATGTAATCAAGTGACATTTAGACTTAAGATAGAATCCGCTTACATAGCTCTTCAGAACGACCTCGATTTTACCAAATACTACACTACACACGACCGGGTACACTGCCCGTGAGTGCATAAGGTAGACCATAGGTAAACGAGACATTTATAAATATTAAAACCTGGTAAGAAATCATGCATCAAGTTTTTGGCGCCGCTGTCGGGGAGCTATTTTAGGATTATTTGTTAAGTATTTTATTTTTTTTCGTTTTTGTTTATTTATTTAAATTCCTCATGATCTTCTTTAAGTTTCAGGTACCATGGCAGTTGTGGACATTGATAACCTCACTCTCGAGGAGTATCTGGCTATGACTAGGGATGAACAAGGTTCAGGACTTGTTAGGCCAGCTATTGATGACGACACACAGTTTGAAATCAAGCCACAATTCATGAGGGAGCTTTGTGCGAATCCCTTTTCCGGAAGAATTACCGATGATGCTTACGAGCACGTGGATAATGTGGAATACATTATCAGCCTCTTTAAATTTCCAAGAGTCTCAAATGATGCTGTCATGTTACGTGTGTTCCATATTATGCTCACTGGAGCTGCTAAAAGATGGGTCAACAGATTGCCCGCCGGAACAGTTAATACATGGGCTCTCTTTAAGGTATTTCATTCAAAAGTATTGTCCTCCTTCTAGGAAAGCAAAGCAACTCGAGGAGATCCATAATTTCAAGCAAGAAGGTGATGAGACGTTGTACCAAGCTTGGGAGAGATACAACGATCTCCTTTACAAATGCCCTACTCATGACCTTAATAGCCAGCAAAAGGTAAATGTCTTCTATAAGGGTATAAACATCTCCACGAGGCGGATGCTCTATTCGCAAGGGCCAATCCCTGGAATGACTCCTACACAAGCTTTGGATGCAATTCAAAAGATGGTTGACCACTCTCATAAGTGGCATAACGGAGGAAGCAATAGAAGCATAAGTGGAAATATGGATGGCATTGCTCTAATAAATAATAAACTTGAGAGCCTTGGTAAGGACATGAAAAAGCTGAAAGAAAATGTGCACTCTATACAAGTTGGGTGCAATAATTGCAATGGCGCTCACCTTGCTAAAGAATGCCCGCTTAAAGAAGAAGTCAAGAGAGTTGATGAAACAAAATATGGGAATAGTAGGCCATTTCACGGATATAATAGTAACGGAGCTAAATATCGTGAAGGACCCCCAGGATATTATACAAGGATTGACAACAAACCTCCTAAACCCAGTCTCAATGAGTTGGTTCATAAAAACATCGAAGAATCTGCAAGAAAAAATGACAGGTTCAAGGAATGGATGATCAAAGTGAAAGAAGACACAAATATGAACCTACGAAACCAGGATGCCGCAATCAAAAACTTAGAGACTCAAATTGGGCAGCTTGCTAAGAATTTTGGAACTAGGAAAGATGAAGCTATTGCATGCAAAGCCGTATTTGCACAAGATGAGTCGGAAGAAGAGCAGCATACTCTTGCCGTCACAAATGACCTTTGTGGGATTAACTACCTGAGAGAAGATGACGGATCTAAAAATGACGAAAGCTTGCCGTGCTAACTTCCAGAAAAGTGCTTTATCAAGAAAGCTTTCTATTGCCTTGCACCATCAGTAACCTAAAAATTCCCGCTTTAGCTGATTTAGGAGCTGGGGTAAATCTTATTTGCACTTCATTGTTTGATATATTGAAACTAACCAATTTAAAGAAAAAAACAATGATGATTGAAATATTTGATTCTTCTAATTTGTACCTCGGGGTTGTTGATAACGTTTTCTTGAAAATCGATAAATTCCTCTTCCCACCGATTTTGTGGTTATTGACATGGGTGGACTGGAGAATTACAACTTAATTGTTGGGAGACCCTTTTTAGCTACTTGTCGCGCTCATATAAAAGTTTTTGAAAAACAAATTTCTTTAGGAACTGATGGGGAACGAGTTACTTTTGATATGAATGAACAATTGATACCTCATCATGAATTTTCAAAAAAAATTGACATTGTCAATATACCATTACATGATCCACCTTTATGCGATAAACTCAGTTCTAACAATTATGAAAAAGATGTTGATAGTTGTAAACAGGAACACGAAACAGCTGATCAAATCAAGGATATCGATAAAGCTCCAGATTTTAACAAGCATTACTGCCTTCCTATATTAGCCGAGCAAGATGGATCTATGAAAGCATGGCCCACGTGTAACCCATTTCATGACTATTGCAATGGGGGTTATGATAAAAAAGTAGAGGTTTTGAATGGACATGCCCCCATGAGGTTGAAAGACATGATATCAAGTTTGAAAATCTATCTTTCCAAGATTGGTACAATATTTTATTTGGGGACTCTAAAATCAATACATGTCTGATCAAAAGGCTCAAGCTCGATTACAACGAATATCGTCTTCAGGATCAAAAGATCGCTGATAAAAGGTCAACCAAGAATGATGTATTCTATAACAATAATTCTCATGGTATGATGATTGAAGACGACGACTACGGAAAGTCATGTTTATCATTCAACGGTTGGATTTTACATAAGTTTGGTACCTCCAGCGTCGGCAATACTGTCACAAAAAAGTCTTTGCCGAGTGGATGATTGATTGCCAGAAAATAGGAGAAAATGGGAATCATGCGAAAATTTATTTAGCACCACTTACGGTGGTGGTTGACAAAAGCCTCATGGCTTTGTGTGTCTATCGATTAGTCACCTCGACTTTTCGACCCTCTTGTTAAACCCTTTGTTGCACTCACCTTTAGTGCAAGATACCCTAGATACACCCTTCGAGCCTTTCCTTTCAATTCATACCTTTTATGTTTGTTTCATTACACCCATTCACCTTAGCCTACAGGTGTAGTCTTAATTTGTGATCCGAAGTCAATGTTTTCCCAAGTTCAAGGTTCAAGTAGAGGTTCGAAATCACGCTTTCGTCAATGACTTATATTTGAAGATCTTGAAGACCCCATATTCTTATTATATGTTCATCTCAAGTGGGAGGATATTATGCTTTTAGTTATGATTCAATATATATATATATATATATATATATATATATATATATATATATATATATATATATATATATATATATATATATATATATATATATATATATATATATATATATAAGTTTATTGTTTATGTTATTCAAGTGCAATGTCATAAGCACTATGATTTGAGCTCATTGGATATTAGTATCGAGGAGGCCACCTCGGTCACATTTGAAGAATTGAGTTGGTGATTACGCCAGCAGTTGAAGAACAGTAATGTGCCCATCATGGCGTCCGCTAATGGCACGACTACTTGACATATCATGATCTCGTTTCTTCACCTTAAAGCTTGGACTTTGGATAGACAGATGTGACAACTTGGTTATAGGTTAAGACTATTTGTTTGTTATTTTATTTTTACACCAATTATTTCATGTCTTATCCTACCTTTTAGTCATGAAGCGTGTCTAGGTGATTGAGCGAGCAATCTTTGATGTCTTGGCCATGGATTTGGTCATGTATCATTGATTTTGTCCACTTTGTCGTGACACGTTAGTAATGACATTTCACCTTTAACCTCATGTTGTGTCCACCCATATTGCCTTTAAAGATTGTTTAGTTCTTAATTCTAGTAGTGGAGATTTGTGTAACCGCCAAGCATATGATAGAATGCATGCTATGACGTGCTTTGAGTGATCACCCGAAATTGACACTTAGACTAGATGAGAGAATTTGAGCGTTGTTCCCATTTCGTGAGGTGTTCGGCTTTAATTTATTCTAGAATAAGGGATTTTAAACTCATATCTTCCAGGTTATAGGGGATATCTTTATAGAAAATTTTCTAATAAGGTCTACTTGAGGGCAAGTAGAGTTCAAGTGAGGGGATATTTGGTAACATCAAATAGTCTTGACTTTTTAGTGTCAATTTCCCCTGATTACGCTCATATTTTATCTCATTTATATGGATTTACGCTTGTATTCCTTTATATTTCATTTCTAGGTAAATTATGAGCATTGGAGCTTAGAGACGATTTGAATATTTTCCCAACGGTTTATGATAGTATGCTACTTATTTAGAAGCTACGGCGTAACTTATTCTCTCACATTACGCCGTAGCTAGTGTTTTATCTCGGATTGCCTACTCAACTGCAGTTACGACGTAACTCTCAACTAAGGTTATGCCGTAATCATCTAGGTCATGAAGCATTTCGCGCCTCCATCAACTACGCCGTAAATCCTCACAAGCATTATGCCGTAACACTTAAAGAGAGTTATGTTGTGAAGATAATTAAGTGCCGTAACCTACATCTACTATACGACAGAGCTGCTAACTACGGCGAAACCTTTCCCCTTTGTTACGCCGTAGTCTACGTAACAAGAGTTATATTTTGAAGATAATTAAGTTACGGCGTAACTCTCAACTCAAATTACGCCATACTATGATCGTGCCTATAAATACAAGCCCTAAATTCTGCATTTCATATCATTCACCACAACTCAAAGGCAGAGAACATGAAGAGGGTTCCAAAGGCAGATCATACGGAGCCATCTTCAATGGAGGAATCACTCCATATCGAAAAGCATTAGCGATCATTTCTATCTTTTACTTTAATTCATGTCTTTCATATGTTAAACATTGAATTTATTGTTTCTTTTAATATGATCGCCTAAGCACCACTGGCATAGTTATGATTCCTTGAATGTATTTTTTGTGTTTTCATGCTTCCATATAATTGTTTCTAGTGTATGCATGCATAGTTCAAAAGTAGTTACACTAGCTTCGGTAGTTTTCAAATGCGGTCGTATCTAGTTGCTTAGGAGAATTGACCAACTGACCCTAAGTAGGTAGATAGAGTTAAGAAGAGTAAGAATTGACCAACTGACGACCCTTCCTCTCTTGTGCGAACTGACCAAATGATCACCGTTCGTATGGATGAACTTAAGAAGTTAGGGATGAGTGTCTAAGATGCTAGCGCCCGGGCACTCCTTATTTCGAATCTTGCATGTAGGGTACTTAATGACTTGGCTTAGGTGACTTAAGACCCTCGACTCCCCAAAGGGTAGACCTTTGACGTCGGGTAGGAGCCTTTGTTGATAGGTTAGGACGAATTGACCAAATGCTGTCCTAGCGACTTAAACCCCCACTTGAATCAATTGGAAGTAATAAAAACCTAGACATTACATGATAGGATAATTAATTAGATTAACACACTTTCTCTACATTGATCACAACCTCTATTTTATTTTGCGCATTTTATTTCTTGTTTTTAGTTTAATAACCATTTCTACCTCAAACCAGTTTAATCAAGTGACATTTAGACTTAAGATAGAGTCCGCTCACATAGCTCTTGGGAACGACCTCGGTTTGACCCAATACTACACTACACACGACCGGGTACACTCCCCGTGAGTGCATAAGGTAGACCATAGGTAAATGAGACAATTATAAATATTAAAACTTGGTCAGAAATCCTGCATCAACGGAAACTCAAAGAAGAGGTGCTCATGCGAGTTGGGTTAGGTTTGCATAATGAGCAACGAAAAGCATCTAAATTAACATCATTTCCAACGTGTCATTGCCTCATCCTATCATGGGTAAGCAGCCGCTTTCGCATCACAATTAACAGAGTCGGAGCTGATAGGGAGGCAGAAGGGTGATGGGCCTCCCCTATCAAGCCCAAGTTCCATTATGTTATATGTAGATATTGGCCCAAAGTGAATATAATATTTCATGTAGATCCATTCGAGTTAATTGTTTTTATCTGTCTCTCCTCTTTACTTTGTCGTTTATTATCATTTATTTCTTTAATATTCATCATTGTGTTTTGACTTTTCTTATTCCTTGGTTAAAAGATGAATATTATTAGCATTAGAGAGTATTGATATATAGTTTTTAACACTCTTTAGTTCTACTTTAAATGAAACTTTTTGTTTTGAAAACCACAACAAATTCTATTGTGACCAATCATAGTAAAAAACACTCTTTCGTTTCTTCATATACTTTTTTAAAATCATTTTCAAGATTGAATTTGACAAATATCATGTTGTATTTGAGATGTTCATTGTTGCTATTAAGATATTGTCAACAAACACTGTAAATTATGAAACTTTGATATTTTATTGAAATAAGAAATTCGTCGTTACTATTTGAAAACAAAGTTAAGCCCCCCTTAAGCTTAATTCAAAGTTAAGCCCCCTTTAACCTTAATTCCTTACTTATCAACTGATCTAGTGCTTTCTAACTAATTTCCAGCTTTAAGCTTTTTGTTCAAATGCTTCAATTCCCGATCGCTTCATGTTGGACATATGCACATAATGATGACTAATAAGGTGAATGGATAAAAATTTAAATCGATATAGATAATGCATAAAATCGACAATATCAAGAGTGTTAACTAAAACATGGCTGAACTGCACTTTGTCCTCCAAAGACTTGAAACTTTACTTTCTTCTATACAAAGTTAAAACCAATGCTTGTACGTACCCTGAAAGTATTCCATGACTCGAGCAACGATTCATCACTAGTGTTCATTTTTATAACATATCTTGTACATATCTTCCCATTGAAAGAGTAACTCGTTTGTATTTCTGGCAATATGCATGTTAAACATTTGGTGAATCTCTAATTATTTATGTACAATGTTGTATAACTTATCATAATTTTGCAGAGCTTCGTCTACATATGACAAAATGCTTCCCACTTAGAAGTGACGACACTAGTTTTATTGTCGATCCATACTGTAATTTTATAAAAGGAAAGTAAAGCTTTAAGTCTCTTTTTGTAATTTTACAAAGGAAAGCAAAGCTTTAAGTCTCTTTTACAAAAACTTTAAAGCTTATATAATTTTTCCAAACTCAACATAATACCCAATAACTTTCTTATGTTTAGCGGATGTCTATGTTGGGTATGAAAGCATAGTATTTGTTTCAAAACATTCAACCTATATTTACTATGGTATATATGTTAGAAGTTTTTTTTCTCAATTTTCTATGTGGGAGATAAGATTCAAATGATTTAAGAAAAATAATAGTAAGTATGTATTTCACTAATCTAATAGGATCATACTCGTATCATCTGCATCAAAACATCGGTTGCCACTTAATAATTATGGAGTTATGTGATCATTCATATCAAGTTATTTAGTTTTTGTGATGAGCATGATGGCGAATTGGCAATAGGAATGATTGGGTTGTTCAAATATGATAATATTTCATTTGAAAGATACATGAACAATAGAACAAACTTTATTATAAATATCATAAGTAAATTCAATATCAACTTCATAATAGACTGTAAAAAGGTAACTTGAAAACTACACTTAATCCGGATTTGTGTCGACTTCAAGGAACACAACAAAAAATAAATAAACCAGTCTAGTCCTTTAAATACTCTAAGCAGTTGCAACTTGCAAAAATAGTATAATTTACAAGCTGTTCTTGTTTAGAAATGTTTCAACTTTTCATCGTGGTGGCTTAATCCTTACCGAGACCTAAAGCAAAGTTTTAAAACGGGTATTTCGATTATTTGCTATAACTTTAGTAAAAAAAATTGGATTCGTATAACGTCTATATATATTTAGAAAAACCAAAAACGATTAGTAGATTAAGAATCGGTTGATGATTGAAAGCCAAAATGACGAATAGCGAAACCAAACGTCATTGTTTTGGTGATCTAGAAGTTGGGCTAAGACTACAAAATTTAACCAAGCGCTTGTATGTGTTCTTTCGTGAACATTTAAACAAACAAAGCCTACATGAATACTTAAAACAATTAAGCGAAAGAAATATTATGCTCGTGCTCATTGCATAAGAAGAAAGTTTCTTCGTATTCATTTATTAACACACTAAACAAAAAGTACAAAAATATGTAATCAAAAGAGCATAAGAACTGTTCACAAATAAATAATCGAACTTTTTGTTCATTTACAACCCTATCGATTACTCTAGTCTTTAAGAATTGGATTATAAAATGAGCTTAATTAATTTTTTTTTCCATTACCTTAAAAAAAGATCTTGATCCGGTTAATAAAACTAAAATGATGGACTTGGTGTATGATAGTTTGTAAGCCTAAAGAAAAGAGACAAAAGATGTGGCCTCAGATTCTAACATGTATCACGTATTTTAGTAAACCGGAGGCCTAAAATTACTAAAATGAGCTTAATCCATTGTTTTCCATTGCCCCAAAATACGATCTTGATCGTTTCATAAACTAAAATGATGACTTAGGGCGTGCTTAGGAGGTTAAGGGGTGGAGAATGGGTAAGGTATTCAAAAGCACCACATCACAAATAATTTAGTGCTTGGTTGGGAGGGTAAGGATTGATTACCCCGTAATGGGTAATGAACCATTATAGAATAAATTGAGGGTAAGGATTGATTACCCACCTCACTCATTCTTTTGCATTCCTTTCCTTTCCTTTTCCCTTTCCCTTCTCACTTTGAACCAAGCGGGCCCTTAGTATTTAATATAATTTAGGCTTAAAGAACAAAGATAAAGGTAGATGTGGCGTCAGATCGTAAATTGTATCAAGTATTTTATTATATTAGAGGGATGTATAGAATTTCAGGGCCCTAAAAGCGATGCTGAAGAACATATGTAACGACTTAATACATGACAGTGCTTTAGAAAATCCGAAGTATTAAAAATTCTAAGGCCTAAAGCAATGGCTTTGATAGCTTTAACCTTTAGCCACCCCTGCTTTTCATTGAAGCGAGGACTAATCTTACAAGTTAGCTTTATAAAATCGTTGACTTTGCTCGATTGATAGTCCAACTGAAGTGCCAAATATCAATATATTTGGGGCCATACAAATACCGGCTGCTGCACATTAAGTTTTTGATATTTTTTTGTTTATACTTAAATGCCGTCAGTGTTTGATAACGTATAAAATGAATTTGTTGGTTTTACACGAGATTATTTTACATATAATTATTTACTCTTGTTGAAGTTTTGGTGTTTAACTTCTAAACAATTCATGGGCTATCAAAACGAAAAACTATTCTTCTAATACTTATGTTACTAACAAAATACTGTTTTAGTTCCTTAGCCCGCAGGACTTAACAAATACGTCAACGATTTTTTTGAGTTTATTGAGCACCTAAGTTTTGACTTCTCACAAACAAATTGCGTCAATGTGTTGGTAGACGCATCTGCGTAAGGGATGGTGGCATAAGCTCAACAAGAACAATATATTGGGTATGTTTGGCATGAAAAATTTGAGTACTTTCGGGCTTGGGTTGTGGTTAAATGGGTTTTATTATAAGTAGAAGTTGAAATTTGTATTTTTGTAGACTTGTTTGGCAAATGGGCTGGGGCTGGGACTTATTATTGCAAAATTACTAAAAAAGATATAAGAGTTAATTGCATTTTTGGTCCCTGTGGTATGACCAAATTGCAGATTTGGTCCCTAAAACTTTAAAAGTGCACCAGAGGTCCCTATTTTCAAGTTTTCGTTGCACGTTTGGTCCCTGGCCAAAGTCAAATGTCTAAAATGCCCTTGTCTTCTTCTTTCCTATTTTATTTTCAGTCCATCTCTTTAGTTTCTTACATGTCCTTGTGTCTTGCCAAGTTTTACAGGGACCAAAAATGCAATTAAATCTTTTAATTATTTATTTAACTATTAATATTTATTTAACTATTAATATTACATAAATGGACCAACAGTGTAATTTTCAAAAAAATTCGAAAATTTTAAAAATTTGAAAAATTTATTCGAAAAAAATTTTGAATATTTTTTTTTTTCGAAAAAATCTATTCGAAAAAATTTCTAAAATTTTTTGAAAAACTTATTCAAAAAAATTTGAAATTTTTTTTTCCAATTTTTTTGAAAAAATTTTAAGAAAAGTTTTTTGAATAAAATTTCAAAAAAATTATTCAAATTTTTTTTAGAAATTTTAGCCATCTGAAAATTTTGAAAATTTATTCAAATTTTTTAGAACTTTTAGAAAAATTGGTTAACTTATATTAGCCATTAGATCAAAACCGGATGAAAACATATAAAAACAAACAAAAACGCATAAAAACGTTATTAAAACGGATGAAAACGTAATAAAAACGTTATTAAAACGGATGAAAACGTGTAAGTTGGATAAACGGATCTAGGGAAGGTTCATTATCTATATCATCTAACACCAACCGTCTACAACAGATTGAATAGCCAGCAGAGCAACTTTTCTCCTATCTTCATCCATCTCCCAAAACACGGCCTTAATTGATTTTTTTTGAAATTTTTTGAAATTTTATTGAAAAACTTTTCTTAAAAATTTTTTCGAAAAAAATCGGAAAAAAATTTCAAAAATTTGTTTTGAAATTTTTAGAATAAATTTTTAAATAATTTTTAGAAATTTTTACGAATAGTTTTTAAAAAAATATTCAAAATTTTTTCGAATAAATTTTTCAAATTTTTTTTAATTTTTTTTAATTTTGAATTTTTTGAATATTACACTGTTGGTCCATTTATGTAATATTAATAGTTAAATAAATATTAATAGTTAAATAAATAATTAAAAGAGTTAATTGCATTTTTGGTCCCTGTAAAACTTGGCAAGACACAAGGACCATTTATGTAAGAAACTAAAGAGATGGACTGAAAAGAAAATAGGAAAGAAGAAGACAAGGGTATTTTAGACATTTGACTTTGGCCAGGGACCAAACGTGCAACGAAAACTTGAAAATAGGGACCTCTGGTGCACTTTTAAAGTTTTAGGGACCAAATCTGCAATTTGGCCATACCACAGGGACCAAAAATGCAATTAACTCAAGATATAATTAAATGAGTTTTATGGTATATGTTAGATATTTTTATGGGTAAATATGTAATTTATGAGTCATAAGCTCCGGGCTAAAGTTTTTAGCCCCTTTTATGAGGCTAAAGTTTTAAGCCCCTTTTAGAGGCTTATGATTTCATAAGCCTGCATGACAAATGAGACTTATTTTATAAACCGGCTTATTTTAGAAGCTCAAGCCCCATAAGCCCCCAAACACACCCATTGTGTGGCTGATATAGACATGGAACGTCAAGTGAAGTGGGACGTGTGGAGAGCGTGGCACAAAATCCTCAAAGTGTAATAATCTAACTAATTAGTCCCAAAATATATGTCTAAACTAGGCCCTTTTCCTAGGAGAGTTATTGGTGCACGCTCTGGCCACAGAGATGAAAAAAATTTCTAAACTAACTAAGCACCAGCTTTACCTTGTTATCTCGATTATAAACTTGTAAAAAAAAATGTTGCTCGAAATATGTCAAACTCATACCAAATGTTTTGACATCGAGATAATTATTCTTCAACTATACTATATATATAAAAGAAAAACGGTCAAAATTTGAAAAGTGAAATGTTGAAAGTCAAAGGTGAGAGAAACGTATAGTGTATTTAATAATCTTATTAAAACACCTCATTACTTAAAAGTATAATAATTTATTCACATTGTACAACCAATTTAAAGCATATATATCAAACTAAAAACAACCAATCAAAACATAAACACCCCTTAATAAAAAGTACAATAAAATTTCATAATGTACAATTTAAACAAGATACAACATAATCCAAAATATAAAATAATTAAACAAACTAATTAATGTTATTTTTAAAACATCTTAAAATGAAAAGTATATGTTAGCAGGGCCGTCTTTGAAGGTGTGCAAGGTGAGCGATCGCTCAGGGCCCCAGAATTTTTAAGGCCCTAAAATTTGTCCCGTTAATAATTATATGCATGTGTACACATATTTTTATACTAAGAAAAAATTATTTAGATGGGAAAATATTTTAAATGAGTAATATGTTAGAACGTTTAGATAATTAATTGCACTATCTCTTATAAACGGTAACACTTTATATATAATATTGCTTAAGGAAATGCCTCATTATATAATTTCGTATAGGGCCCTCAAAAATTTCGTCGATTCATGAGACGGCCCTTTATGTTAGTATACACATTATACAAATTAATAAAACATACATAGCTTTATACAAGCTAACAAGTTGATGGTATATATAGTTTTGAAAATCGGACCGGACCAACGGGTTCAACCAGGAACCTGTGTCGCCACCGGTTCGGCTAACCAATAAAAGCCATCCGAAAACAAACCAAAGAAGACCCGTTGAAACCGATATAAACTGGTGAATCAGATCTCATCGATATCTATTTCTCCGATAATCGTCGAGGGTACCCGACGCCATAACACGCGGGTACCGCTATATACTATATATCTATTTTACATATAAAAGAAAATGGTCAAACCTTGATAAGTGAAATGATGAAAGTAAAGGTGAGAGAAATGTATGGTGTACTTAATACTCTTATTAAAACACCTCATTACTTAAAAGTATAATAATTTATTCACATTGTACAAATAATTTAAAGCATATCTACCAAATTAAAAACAACTAATTAAAACATGAACACCCATTGGTAAAAAGTACAATAAAATTTTATAATGTATAATATAAACAAGATACAACATAATCTAAAATATAAAATAATTAAACATACTAATTAATGTAATTTTTTAAAATATCTTAAAATTAAAAGTACATGTTAGTATACACATTATACAAATTAATAAAACACATAGCTTTATACAAGCTAACAAGTTGATGGTATATATAGTTTTGAAAATCGGACGGACCAACGGAGTTCAACCGAGAACCGGTGTCGCCACCGGTTCGGCTAACCAATAAAAGCCATCCGAGAACAAGCCAAGAGGACCCGTTGAAACCGATATAAACTGGTGAATCGTGTCTCATCGATATCTATTTCTCGGATAATCGTTAGAGGGTACCCGGCGCTCAACACGCGGGTACCTGCTATATCTTAACTATATAAAATGTAAAAGGGTCAAAGGTGAAAGTGAAAACTTGAAACTTGAAAATTGAAAATCAATGTTAAATATCTTAACTAAATTAATGCTTAATGCTTTGCCTAAATTACCTTTAATTAAACAATATATGGCAACTATTCAATCTTCTATACCACACTTCAAAGACAACCATACTACACGAATTATATATGACAACTATTCAATCTTCTATACTACACTTAAATAAAAACTTGTTTTCGATTCCTTAAAGTACGTCAATATGTTGCCCTATTATATTTTAGTTACTACTAGAGTAACCAAGTAGTAAACACAATTACAAATTTGTTATTACAAATTTGATAATGTATAAACACAAACAACAAATTAAATTAACATCGCCTAATTTGATTAGTAGCGTATATATAGTTTGCACATCTATCTTTGAAATGTATTTTTAGTTAATGAGCGAGTTGCAGCATAGTAATGTGATTTTATAGCGGCAGATAGTTGTAGTGATATTTTGGTTACACAAAACATTTAACCAAACGTTTATAACTATATGCCGCTATAAAATCTCGTTGCTATGCACATGTACTCGTCTGTATCAAAGATGGAAACAAATTAGATTATTTGAATGAGGAAATCATGTGTGTCTAACTGTATCAAAGATGGAAACAAATTAGATTATTGTAAAGATGGAAACTATTGCAAGTTAATTGAATCTTGAAATTTTATTTTTTATTTATGGAAATACACGATTAGTCTAAAACGCAAACGGGTTGTATTAGTAAGTCAAACAAATGTATATACAATAATTAAGAAAGTAATCAAAGATAACCAGGGAAGCATCTAAAAACTCGGCTTAACCAGTTGTAACCCACCCCTTACTTCCCATCATTATTCATGAACCCTTACCTGCCCTACCCCAATCTCACTAACCAACCCTAACTCGCCATCACCATCATCACAAAAAAACACAATAGTTCCAGGTACGATTCCTCCGGATTCTATTTTAAATCAAGACAACAAATAGTTCATTCAATCATGCACATAATCATTAGAATGGTACATTCGTTTTTTTTTTATCAAGAATCGTAAAGGGCTTTTATAGTTGATATTTTTGTGCTTGTTGTGTATGTTGTCTTGATTAATTAGTTGGTGGTTTAGTATATACATCACGATCATGAGGTTACAAATTTTCTTCTTATAATCACCTTGTCCATCTAAAATTAAGTTTTTTTTTGTATTTAGTAGATTTTTTAGTATTTTGATTATATAGAGACGAGAAACATCTTTGCATCCAAATGCAATTTTTTTTTTACTAATTTATTTCCTTTTTCGAATGATATAAGAGGTTGGATCTTAGGGGTCACCGAATTCGTAGTCTAAAAGCTAATGGGTTGAACTTGTCTCCTAATTTGGAGGTAAGTTGATCTGTATATATGAATTATGTTCTTTCAATAAATTTACATACTTCTATGGCACTACAAATTAAGATGTTCCCTCACTTTATATCGAAAACAGTTATATTAAAAACTATGCTGAAACGCTTGCCCTTTGAAAGTTTATTTATGAGTTTCAGATTTACCGTCAATGTGTACTGCTACTATGTGCATTTATTAAAAAAGCTTATTCAATGATTTTTTTTGTGGCGGTTTGTATATCGTAGAGACAACTTGCTATCGTCATAAGAAGGCATCGAAATACTCATGTTGGTGAAGGTTTGTGTCGAGTTTCCTTTTGTCTCCTTTCCTTGACAAGTAGGATGGTTGACTTATCTGTAAAAATTTGTTGTGCCTATTTGTAGGTTTTCGATTTGAGTTTTAATTATTTTAAAGGGCATGGGTTTTAACCACTTGAAGCTTTTAAAGCTTTGCAGGTTACTTTCTCTCATTGTACTCATCTCTTAAATGGCTGCAAGTAATCAACCATCTAAACAACTTAACAATTGATGTAAATTTTTCTCCCCTTCTCAACTCTTGTAGCAACTCTACCTTGATGGGAATCAAATCACATCACTTACAACGCTTCCTAAACTTCCAAATTTAGAGGTATAGCATTTGGTTTTTTCTTAATATATCTATGATATAAACATTTACTCTTATGACCCGTTTGGTTGGGGTGTATGGGTATGAGTCTATAACTTTGAAAGTTATTAATGTTGTTTGGTTAGATTTGGGGTCTACCACAATGGAATTAGGATACCCAAAAATGAAGGTTTCCTCATATCTTATGTGTGTGTGTGGTTTCATCATACCCTTCATTATCATTTCACCTTATACCAACACCCATACCCATTGTGTTCATAACAACAAACCAAACGCACCTAATTCTAATTTCTTTCATTGTTCCAATATCGGTTTGCACAAAATAGGTTAAAGTCTTTCATTCTTTAATCACCTTTTGTTCGTGGATTTGTTTATGTTTTCGTTGACCTTTTGGTTGTTTACATGTATTACTGGGACCAAAATCCTATACTTGAGATGGAACATGTAGAAGCGACTTCTATTTTACTTATAAATACTATATTTTAAATGAAATCTTATTAGGAGACTTTTTATATCTTGTAGTTACTATATAAAAGTGATAATTTTGACTTGATAGTTCTTTTAGTATATTAATTTGTTTTTATTTGATGATTATATTGGCTATCATATCTTTGTATTTTCAAAGTCATTGCAACATATAACTCATACAAATCCTCTTATCTTGGTCTCATTACGTTACAGTTAGAAAGTTACTATATATCTGTACTCAAGTTTGGATTATGTGTCGTGTACTTGAAATATCTCAAGTTTTTTTTTGCTTCTATTCGAATTTTGGTGATACTTATGAAGTACCAATTTAGCTGTCAAGTGCAGCTTATTTTTGTCCACGTGTCTTGCAACAAAGTATAAACAAGTCTAAATTAAGTTATTATCGATGTTTCCCTAACATGCATCTTTCATATTTCATTACAATTATTGCTAGATCTTTCTTTTAAAGAAATGACACATACTAAAAATTATCATGCACAAACAACATTGTGCATTGCAAAAGGATGAGAGTTTTGTAGCTTTAAACAAGCCTCATGTGAACTTTATAAAATCACTATTGTTAGCTTTAATCTCATTTATGCAATACTCAATATTTTAATACGCTCTTGGAGGTCAAATTCTCAGTATAGCAACAACAATAAGTTGAAAAGTTCAAGTCGATTTTGTGTTTTCTAATTTATCAAAATTCCTAATTGATGTAATATTTTATTTTCGGTTTCACTAAATATTTATTTGTTTTTATACATGTTAATTTTTTTGCTCAAATTGAATTATCACGTGTTACAACCGTTTGCAATTACATTTGATCTTTTCACGTTTATTATTTTGAATGTTATTGTCCTGAAACACTTAGTACAACCAATATCGCGTATCGTTAATACATATCTTGACTGGGACGCTTCAAACCGGTGGGTTGACCAGTTTAATTTGACCTAAAAGAAGTAAAATTTTTAATCGTGGATAATTATTCTTAATCCATATAAAGAAAAGTAAAACTTGATATAATTATTCTTAATCCTCATAAAAGAAAAGTGAAATTTGAAAGTCTCTCTACAAAACTTCAAGCTTATACAATTTTTCCAAACTCAAATACTAGACTGAATAATATAACGGTCTAGTCATCGAATTTGAAAGCACAATATTTAACTCTAAGACTAAGACATACAATTCATATGCAACATGGTATATAAGTTTGGAAAATTTCTCTCATTTACCAATGTGGGATAAAACAAAAACTTATTTCCATCTTGTCGTTAATCGTTTAATAAGAGGAAGACGATCTTCAAAAGGAACAACCCGAGAGTCGTTGGTTCCCCTTCAATGAATGACCCTTTCTTAGTCTTTTGTAATTTTCACTGATACACGAATATTAAAAAAAAAAGGCTACTTGCCTTATTTACCGTATAAATATCAAAAGTAAAAGTTAATATCGACCGCATACAATCTTGGTTTGTAACATGTCAATTGCTAGTGTCTTGTGGACTTCAAGGTACAGAAGAAGAAAAAGAAATCTAGTCCATACAACTTGCAAAAATATAAAATATTGCAAGTTGTTCTTTTCTTAAAGATGGCCTGGCATTTGATTGAAGCGAGAACTAACAATTGTTTATACACTTAGGTAGCGTTTGGTTGAAGGAATTCGATGTAATCTCATTAATTGTAATCAATTACATTACAATCCGTTTAGTTGGCGAGAATGGATGGAATTGTAATTGATTACATTACATCAGTGTTGGTTTGCAACGTAATGTAATTGAATTACAACCAATTCGTCCGGTGATGTAATTGATTACATAGAAACTTGATGGAATGTGTTGTAATTGATTTTCTGAGTTAAATATCGATTTATCTTTCATCGTTATTATTATTATATTATTTAATTTAAAAATAAATAATAATTATAATAATTATTTTTATATTATATATAAATATCTAAATAAATAATTAATTTTTTAATAATTATTTTATATTAAATTTATGATTTTATTTACTATTTTATTTAAAAAGTATTATTATTATTATTATTATTATTATTATTATTATTATTATTATTATTATTATTATTATCATTATTATTATTATTATTATTTTAATATTATTATTATTATTATTATTATTATTATTATTATTATTATTATTATTAAGTAATATTATTTATTATTATTATTATATTATTATTATAATATTGTTTATTATTATTATTATAATTATTATAATAATTATTATTATTTTATTATTATTATTATTATTATTATTATTTTTTTTTTTTTTATTATTATTATTATTATTATAATAATAATAATTAATAAAATAATAATAATAATAATAGTAAAATAATACTAAATAGTAAATATAATAATAATAATAATAATAATAATAATAATATTATTTAAATAATAAATATAATAATAATAATGATATAATTATATTATTATAATAATAATAATAAAATAATAATAATAATAATAATAGTAAAATAATACTAAATAGTAAATATAATAATAATAATAATAATATTCTTTTATTACTATATTATTATTATTATTATTATTATTATTATTATTATTATTATTATTATTTATTTTTATTTTATTATTATTTTATTATTATTATTATTATTATATTTATTATTATTATTATCGTTATTATATTATTATTATTATTAAGTAATATTGTTTATTATTATTATTATAATTATTATAATAATTATTATTATTTTATTATTATTATTATTATTATTATTTTTTTTTTTTTTTTTTTTTATTATATTATTATTATTATAATAATAATAATAATAATAAAATAATAATAATTAATAAAATAATAATAAATATAATAATAATAATATTATCTATTATTATTTATTATTATTATTATTATTATTATTATTATTATTATTAAATAATAAATATAATAATAATAATAATAATGATATAATTATAATATTATAATAATAATAATTAATAAAATAATAATAATAATAATAATAGTAAAATAATACTAAATAGTAAATATAATAATAATAATAATGTATTATTCTTATTATTTATTATTATTATTTATTATTTATTTTAATATTATTATTATAAATTATTAAGTATCATTTTTTATTATTACTATTAATTATATTATTATTAATTATTATTATTATTATTTTAATTATTATTATTTTATTATTATAATAATTATTATTATTATTTTATTTTGTTATTAATATTATATTTTATTATTTTATTATTATTATTATTTTATTATTATATTTTTATTATTAATATTCTTTTTATTACTATATTATTATTATTATTATTATTATTATTATTATTATTATTATTATTATTATTTATTTTTATTTTTATTATTATTTTATTATTATTATTATTACTATTTATTATTATTATTATCGTTATTATATTAGCTTTTAAGTTTTATAAAAAACTGAATTACATTACGTTATAGTAAACCAAACACATTAATAGATTTCATCAATTCTGATTACAACACATTCCAATTCTTTAAATTACAACTACATCAAGTTACAATTCCTTCCAAAGATTACAATTCCTTCAAAAACATTCTGTGAACCAAACGCCCCCTTAGAAAATGAACAGAGAATAAAACCTTTAAAAAATTGGTACCGCCTGCGCTTAAAATTTTTCACACAAAAACATTTATACAATCATGAGTGCCGTTTCGTGTAAGAAATTATCAAGGTTAAAAATAGCGTGAGGCGTGAGGTGTGACGTAGCGGCATGATCAAGAATCACGCTTTTGTGTTTATAAGACGTGAAATAAGGCGGTACAAAATATGAAAATATTTACATCTCCTGATCAAAAAGAGCGTGTTGGACTTCGAAAGGCCATTCAAACATATATATATCGAGTTTACAAAAATATGTGACAAAGCCTCAAATCTTTGCGAGACCTTTTAGAACCATGGAAAATATACAAAAGATGTAGTTAAACGACAATAGAATGTATGAGTATGAAAGCAGGGAAAGGATTTTCTCAAATTACTTAAGTCAAGTTTGGGCATTATTAGCCATTGGATTTGATCCAATAGCTCAAATCAAAAGAACTTTTTTTGATTTGAGCCATTAGATCATATCCAATGGCTCATAATACCCTAACTTGACTCAAGTTGTGTTTACAAACTGAGAGAATTCTTGTCCATGAAAGCATTGTATTAAGGCATACATTCCATGTGAGACAAAAACGCAAGTCATAATTCATATGCTTAATCTTATGTCTAATTTTATGTGCAATGACATGAGATGGACCCGCTTCATCACAAACCAATAAAACACTTCCACATCCCTTTAGGCCTAAAATTAGGCACACATTTAGTCCTCCAAATCATTTTCCTTGTAAAAAGATTTTATTTTTATTTTATTTTTTTAGTTGTTATTATTATTATTTTATCTAAACGTAGAGTCATTATTTAAAGGTGTATTTTTTATTGATGTTAAAATATTGTAGCTTGTTTGACTTTAATGAATAGTTAATTCAATTATTTATTTTCTTTTATCAACCAATTTTTATATTTGTTTCTTTTATTTTGCTTTTGCTTTTAGGAAGATTTGTATATCTTCTTTGTTGAATCTTCTTATTATTATATGTCCATTAAATATGAGAAAAAGCTATGAACTTTGCCAAGTTTGAGTACATAAATAAGCTCTACAATTAAGCTTAAATCGAGTTTGCTTCGATCAAGTATAAATTTAGCAGGTATCTTTGAGCTATTACAGTTGTACAAACAATCTTGACAATTGAGAGCTCATATTCGGAAAAAAAGAAAAAACTCATTCAACTATCACACCAATTGTACGAACCAGTGTTGCAAAAATCGGCCGAATCGGCCGATTAATCGGTAATCGGCCATACATCTTGTAGAATTTTGAAAATCGGTCAAAAAATCGGCCAGGTAAAAAAATCGGCTGAATCGGTCAAAAATGGCCTAATCGGTTAAAAATCGGCCGAATCGGTTAAAAATCGGTCGAATCGGTCAACTTTAGAAAAATAATAATTTCACTTATGACGCACAATGGGGATCGTTTATTTCACTTATAACGCACAATGAGCCTCATAATCAGAAGTGTAGCCTTTTATTGAGATTTGGAAACATAGTAGGCTTGAAATCAATTAAAATCTTTAGTTTGGTCTCTAGAAATACCCAAAACTTACAGGAAATTCTAATCCGATTAATCACCGATTAATTCCGCCTTGACCGATTACTCGCTGCAGGGTGGTCGACCGCCCGACTACCGATTCACGATTTTTGCAACATTGGTACGAACCGAATCCGATTTTGTATTTCACACTTCGTTGGGACATTAACGGCCCGGGAATATCAACTACTTCCGGAAAATATATAACTTGACTTTCTTTGACCGTTAGGGATTTTCACTCTCGGTTAGAGAGCGGATTGACTTAATTGGTGGGTTGAGTTTTGCTACCATATATTATACATATACTTTAAAACGAACCCCAAGTTTTTGGCGCCGTTGCCGGGGATCGTGTTGGGATTTAATACTCATAACAATTATATAAAATCAAATAACATCATCAAAGCATGCGTGAAGTAAATAAGAATAATATATGTAAGTAATTAACCGAACAAGAAAGTAGTACATTTTAGCAATTCGAGAATCAAACGATGATTAGAACAAGAAAAAACCCAAAACCCTAACTTAAGGGTTTATTTAATTCGACCCACACAAAAAGTCGACCACCAAGATTACAAGCTCAAGCGTGCTTGTCCTTCGTTCTTATACACACGTACTATTAGCGATTTGATGTGAAAAGCTAGTTTCTTGAATCACAAATAAAACCAAACACTTGTTTCTTTGAGTTAAGCAAATCGAACACCCTTGTGGTGAGGGTATACGACCGCCACACAAAGAGGGAGAGAGGAGAGAGAATTAGGTATATTGGTGATCCAAGGTTCTGAGAATAATGAATACAAGGGTTTGTATATATACATTCTCAAAACTTGGTGACCAAGAAATCCCACCTCCTTGGGTTAGGTAGCCCATGACCGGCCAAACAATCCCAAGGGGATTCTTGAACTTTCCCGACTTGTAATTTCATCTCTAGTCCTTTTAGTTTATATTTAACGACCGTTAACCAAACCTCGTTAATTATTTAACTATCGCTATGTTTTATTTCGTGACTAATAATTAATAGTAACATTAATTATTAACATCAACTCTCATACGTAATGCGTGCAATCCCGAAGTCTCGTGTTCGAATCCCGACATACATATATTTAAATATCCATAAACCTTTCAGCTCCCACTTGGATATTACTAAATATAGTAATGACATTGGTTAGTCTAGCTTTCACACGCCAACCCTGGATCAAATCGAGTATGGTCTCCTAAAAAAAACCATTTAATGATTCATCATTTTACTTATCCTTTGTTACTAATACTACATTAACTATGAATATGGATCAAGTCATTTCATAAGTTAATATTCTGCTTCTCGTTGTATTCGATTGAACAAGATTACCAAATCTTCCGAACGATTCCGAGATAGATCTTGGTATGGCCATACAAACATCTTGTCAACCCTACGAGGGCCCAAATATAGTATTATGCTTTGAAACAAATTCAAATGAACAAATTCTCTTGACTACAAACATAACTCATGAACTTTGCAACACTTCGAAAATAGCCCTTATAACTACGAGTTACGGATAGCGTTAGACTATCTTACACAAATGCACTACATTCATATCAGTTATCTGGTATCTCAAGTCTGAGGATAAACACTTCATGATATACTTAATGACAGAGATCCATAAAGTATCATCATGTAAAATAGGGATGAGTCCTATATTCAATTCATTGAATATCATGTGAATCTGGTATGTCCCACGCATCAATATACTTTAAAAATATATTCTACCAAAACTCAGATTTGTCTTAATTCAATGACATTCCCACATCATTGATTGACAACAGACTATTTAGAATAACATAAGTTATTCACGGATTAAACATGCAAATATAGGATATAATATTAAGAAAATGAAAATAAACATAAACAACTATTTTATTTCATTAAAGTAATATTTGTTCATAACATCCTTTATCCAAATGCTAATCACGATCCGCATGAAACTACTAGCTAAACGAAGTCCTATCCCATCAAGATGGTCAAGAAAGTTTTCCTTTGGCAAAGGCTTCATAGAGGATCATTAGATTATCATCTGTATGAACTTTGAGTAGATTGATTTCACCTATGTCGACTTGTTCTCGAACATAGTGATATCGACGAGAAAATGTCAGGCGCCTTCATGATTCCAGGCTCATTGGCAAATGTTATTGCAGCAGAGTTGTCACAATACACATTTAAAGGTAATTCTATTGAGGGCATTACCCGAGTCCCAAAATGAATTTCCTAATCCAAAAGCTTCCATCGCAGCCTCAAGCGCTATGTACTCGACCAGAATAGACATCGCAACCGTTGTTTGCTTCTTGCTCTTCCAACAATCGCCTCCATTAATGACAAAGACATAACCCGTCGAGACTTCGTATCATCTTTATCGGTTTGAAATGACGTATCGCAAAAACACAGAACATCAAGTTCGCATCCGGATTTCTCCATACACTAGAAACATTTCTTTAGTAGCCTTAGATACTTAAGAATGTTATTAACGACTTCCAGTTGTTTCACACATGGGTTACATTGATACCGACCGTGATATTTTGTGCAAGCGCCACATCGCCTTGTACATCTTACAAGATACATGATAGATCCTACACCGAAGCATAAGGAACTTTCTTCATGTGTGCCACCTCTTCGGTGTTGACGCCGCATAGTTTATTACTTAAGCCATGTTCAACTTGCATCGGCAAATATCCTTCTTGAATTTTGCATCTTGAATCTCTTCAATATTTTATCAATGTAAGCACTTTGGCTTAGACCAATTAACCGCCTTGATCTATCTCGGTAGATCTTGATTCCCAGAATAAATGTTGCTTCCCCTAAGTCCTTCATAGAAAAGCACTCTCCAAGATAAGACTTTACATCTTGCAAACTTGGAATGTCTTTTCCCATGATCAATATGTCATCGACATATAAGATAAGGAAAATAACATTACTCCCACTAGTTTTGTGATACACACATGGCTCATCAAGATTTTGAGTGAAACCAAATTTCTTGATTTCTTCATCAAACTTCTTGTTCCATTGCCTTGATGTTTGATTCAATCCATAAATGGATCTTTGAAGTTTGCATACACGCCTGAAAACTTTGGATTCACAAACCCTTCAGTCAGCGCCATATAGATGTCCTCATCTAGGCGACCGCTTAAGAAGGCGCTTTGACATCCATTTGCCATATCTCATAGTCATAGTACGCAGCTATGGCTATAAGAATCTAATAGCTCTAATGTCCGCTATAGGAGAAAATGTCTCCTCGTAGTCTTACCCCATAGGTTTGAGTATACCCTTGGGCTACAAGACGAGCTTTATAGGTGTGTGCATTGCCATCCATGTCAGTATTTATCTTAAAGAGCCACTTACTTCCAACTACCTTAGCATTTGGAGGTAAGTAAACCTCTATCCAAACTTCGTTATCTTTCATGGATTGCATTTCCCCATTCATTGCAACTCGCTATTTTTCCTTTTTAGGACTCATCATGGCAGCTTTATAGTTAGCGGGTTCACCAAGATCCCTAACATATTTTCCTCGGCTTCTATGTTGAGACATAGACGCCAGTGCACGCCAGAGTCCTCTTGCGGATCTACGAATGGGAACCACTTCAACTTCGTGTGGAACGCCCGGACTTTCGTGTTCTACTTGAGGTTGGCTAGTGTTTTCGAAGGTGTTGTATCTTCTTGATCATCTTCCGGATCATAAACTCTCCCATCGAATTCATGAGATATGAGATCCTTTTCAAGAAAGTCTCCATACCTAGCAACAATTACTTTGTTTCGGTGGAAAGTAAAAATAGTAACCCATAGTTTCCTTTGGGTATCCTCGAAGACACACTTAACAGATCTTTGTTGCACTTATTAGCGTAGTCACATTTAACAAACGCCTCACAACCCCGCACCTTTAAGTAAGACAAGTTGGGAGCTTTCCCAAACCACACTTCATAAGGAGTCTTATCAACCTTCTTAGTTGGAACCATATTCAATATGCGAACAGCAGTTTCTAAGCATAATCCCAAAAGGATAAGGGAAGAGTTGTAAGATTAAACATTGATCGCACTACCATGTCTAGCAAGGTACGATTTCTTCTATCGATACACCATTTTGTTGTGGAGTATATGGAGATGTGAGTTGTTGGACGATACCACACTCACTAGATAATCTTTAAACTCTTGGCTTAAATATTCACCACCTCTATTAGATCGAAGAGCTTTAATCTTCTTTCCTAGTTGCGCTCTACTTCACCTCTTAAAAACCTTAAATGTTTCAAAGACTTCATGTTTATGTTTAAGTAAATAAACATAACCATAACGACCGAAATCATCAAGAAAGGTTAAGAAGTAGCTAGCACCCTTTCTTGACACATGTCTTAGTGGTCCACATACGTCGGATGTATCACACCAAGAATATCGAAGCCCTTTCTAAACTATTTGTAAAAGGTTTCTTGGTCATCTTCCCGGATATGCAAGATTCGCATTTATCAAATGATTCATCATTGATGTCTTGCAAAGCCCTTCGTATTGCAATTGTTGCATGCATTTCTTGCCTATATGCAAGTCTACAATGCCAAAGAAATGAAGAATCAAATCACTTTTGATTCTTTTATTATTGATGCTAAAGATGTAATTATTTTATCAATCACATTATCATGAAAATCAATTTCAAACACACCATTTAATTGGAATAACATTAAAGTAAAAACACCATTTAAAGAAACCGAAATTCCATAATCGATAAATGTATGAACGAAACCAATATCTTTTAACAAGGAAATGAAACGACACCCTAACAATGGAAGGTGCGTAATGACAATTGTTTAATGACAAGATTAAACCAAGGTAAAACTAAATCAAACGTGCGTTTATAGCTTCAACGATCGTGATGTGCTCCATTACCCACGTGGTGTATTGTCATTCATAGGCAAGCTTCTTTGCTCCTCTAAGTCCTGCGATTGTATTACATATGTGAATACCACATCGAGTATCATATACCCAAGAATTTATTTTATGAGGAAAAGCAAATAATTTTATCATCAAAAGAGTACAAGCATCGCCACAAGGCCGATATTTTATACCTCTTATTAAGCAACTCATCAAGGTAGAGTGGACAATTCTCTTCCAAAGGTCCTACCGGTGCAGTGATGACAAGCCATATCCTTTTTCGGATTCTCACGCTGAGAGGTACTTCTTGGGTTCTTGCCGATAAGTTATAACTTGCTTTCCTTATCAACTTTACCCTTACCTTTCCTTTCTTGTTCGCTAGCGGCTTATTAGGCTTAAAAATCCTACCCTTCCGGATGGTCAAAACCGCAGTGTAGGGCCTTCTGGGCAAACCTTTCTCATAAGCAATGAGCATTGCATGTACCTCACCGATCGTCTTCCCGTGCAATGCATATTGTAATTGCGCACGAAACCATCAAATTCCTTGTTAAGGGATCCGCTGATCGTGCCAATTTGTATGTCATTAGGGTATACATAGTTAAGATGCCCCACCGTGCATGTAACTCATCATTTCCGGCGCGGTGGCGCATAGGTTTCCTTCTCCTTGCTTGCAACTATGAAGAGCATCTATCGATCATACAATGACTCTGACCGCTGTGCTTTTCAAACAACCTTTGCAATTCTTCAAGCATGAGATTAGGAAGTAATTTTCAAACTGCTTTTGCAAGTTTGATTCATACTCCCGAGCATAATGCAAAGGACCTCATTATACTTGTCATACTCAGATTGCCATGCAGTCGTGCTTGACAGAGCATCAACCCGCAGTTCGGGAGGACAAGGCGTAGTCAAATAATTGAGTCGCTTGGCTACCCTCAAGACAATTACGAGTTGCATACCAATCATTGAAATTCGCTACCAATAATTCTCTCGATCAAACATAGATTTGAACGAGCGAGGCTAGTGCAATAGATTCACTTGAGCCATTTCTCTGAAATAAAAGTTCAAAAGTTAGTACTTTCGATAAGTAAACATTCAAGAAAATAAATACCCTTTGGTCAATATTCATATTAACCATAGTATTTTCCTTGAATTTTGGATCCTCATTATCATAGTTTCACCACATCACTTGATCTGCTAGTGATGAAAGTATAGAATAGGTAATCGTTGAAAATCGATAATTGACAAACAAGTTTTCAATTCCAAAAGTTATGGGATTTACAATTTTGCCAAAATAATTAATGCAAAACGTAAGCATGTTTTATCCCATCTTATGCCTTAAGTCATAGGTCTCACTAACTAACTTAATTAAGTTGTCTAATTTAGAAACCGCAAATCATTAATTCGAGGTCTCACACAACAAAATAATTCACCTTGTTATTGTAATCTAGATCAAGGTCTCATAACTAAATTACAACTTCAAGTGTTTCATATCATTAGATGACATAAACTTAAATTTAAAGGGTACAATTTTTTTTTGACGTGTAATCAAAACTTATGTATAAAGAAGCATGCATACAACTTTATAGCATAAAATTTTTGAAAAACTTACATGAGATTTTAATTGCTAAGATTGAATTCTACAAAGTTTTAATCGATGCGTTGAGAAACTTACAACTTTGCACTAAGATGCTTCGTGACATTGAATGGTTATACTAGGTAGCTCTAATCGAACTCACGGGGGCAGAGGACCGTAAGCGCTAAAGCATAACCTTAGACATCCATTCAAGCATCACATGCGCACTTTAATCAACCCTTTATAGTTTGTTCTAGTGGGTGAACCGTTCTAACCATTTAGTACAATCGCATCAATCGATTAAAAGTTCAAGAATAATACTTAGATAACAAATCGGTTAGCCATTATTTAGTCCATTTAATTTTCTATTCATAAAAACCCTTTTGCTTACTAACATGTCAAACAATATATAAACAAAAAGCATTTTAATAAAATTAAACACACTTAAATAATATAAACATATAACTAAACAATTTTAACATATGTAAAAACAATTAGCCACATGCATAATTATTTCAATAAACTCTAATAAACAATTTAGGCGTAAAATTATGCATACATTAACTAGGGCTTTCAACTACAAGGTAGATGAGCTACATACATCGACAAGTCGATCATGTAAGCCAAAGTTAATAATATACCAATTAGCACGTAACTAATTTTTATTAGTTATAATTGAGGTCTTCCCAATTCAATAATTATTAAATAAATAGAACATGTGTATCACTTAACAATTAATCAATAAACAATAACAATACTCCATGGCAAAACATGCATGTTCCACCATGGATTCCGATAACAATTATCACCCAAGACACGCATATTACATGGCACATAACAATTATTCATTAATTAACCACATAAAATTAACATGCAATCCTAGAGTTTCTACAAGTTTTACAAAATTAAAACCTAATTAAATAATAAAAGGGTAATCGAATTTATAATTAAAAATTAGGTTTCAATTCAAACCCTAGAAACCATAAAAGCATGCATATAATCATAAAGATTCAATTTTTATGTGTTTCGATAATTAATTACATCATATTAACGGCTCGTGATGCCACCGTTGGGATTTAATACTCATAACAATTATATAAAATCAAATAACATCATCAAAGCATGCAATGAAGTAAATAGGAATAATATATGTAAGTAATGAACCGAACAAGAAAGTGTACTTTTAGCAATTCAAGAATCAAAGATGATTAGAACAAGAACAAAACCCAAAACCCTAACTTAAGGGTTTATTTAATTCGACCCACACAAAAGTCGACCACCAAGATTACAAGCTCAAGCGTGCTTGTCCTTCGCTCTGTAAGAAATGGCTATGACCTTTACCAAGTTTGAGTACGTAAATAAGCTTAACAATTAAGCTTAAATCGAGTTTGCTTCGATCAAGCATAAATTAATTTAGCAGATGTCATTGAACAATTCCAGCTGTACAATTTTGATAAAGAGCGCCCGTTCGAAAAAGTCATTGCAAAGTCTTAGACCAACTTCCGTGAATTAGAATTGTGGTTAAACGCCATTGCAAACTCTCCTATATCGAGTCATCTATAGTCCTTAGTATAACGTTATCATGGGACTAGCTAAACCAGTTGCTCACCAAGATCATAATGGTGTTTTCATCATATCAGGCTCAATTGGGGATCATGTCTTCTACCTGGCTTGCGTATCTCCCATTCCAGTACAAATTTATTTCATATCTATGGCTAGAGCACTGGACCAATAACTCTCCTTGGAAAAGGGCCTTGGAGGACAAAAGGCAGTTCAGACATATATTTTGGAACAAATTAGTTTGAGGATATCAATATGCGAAATTGTGGTCATTTCATCTTGAAGTAGTGAGAGATGCGGCCAATAATTAAGTCATCTGGAAAAAGCCTTTGGAGACCTTAACCATTTTTGGCATATACTGGTACTAACAATTACCAACAATGATGTGCGTATTAACATATACCAAATCCGTGCACTTTCTTAATTACTTGTATTGTAATTCATCATGCGATAGGTCACTAATGAGTAATAATAACCGATCAAAGTGATCATGTTTCAAATACGTATAGTATGGGTGTTTGGGAATGCTTACTAGAATAACGTATTTGTTTATTTAGGATTTTGTGCCACGCTTTACACACGTCCCACTTCACTTGACGATCTATAAGTTAGTAGACAACTGCTTCTAGTAACTCAGATGTATTTTTTTTTTTTTGAGAAGTCAAAACTTAGGTGCTTATTAAACTTAAAGAATCATTGACGTATCTGTAAAGTCCTGTGTTGGCTGAGGAACTTAAACAAGAGTATGTGAACTAAGGCCAGAGACTTCAACAAGAGTAAGAAGAAATTTAGAATTATAACCCAGAAATTTCAAAATAAAGGAAAATGTCATAGCGATCTAACTGTTAATCATTGACTACTTACTTCATGGAACGAAACCGACCACCGACCGTGCAGTGGGTCATTTCTCGCTTTTGCAATTTGTTTAGCAGGTAATGAGCATCTTAAAGTTACTAACATTTCTTTACAAGGCAAAGGACTTATTGGATGTTATATGCTGCTCCAGCTATCTGAGGATTGAAGTGCTTGTCGGGTTTATACCTTCATTACATTTTCTTAACGGAGATATTCCCAAAGAGATTACAGGTCTAACTGAGCTTTCAGAGTGGTATCTTAATGTTAATAATCTCACTGGTGAAGTACCTCAAGAGATCGGCAACATGTCTGGTCTTCAAGGTCAGTATATTAGTACTTATCTCCTTATTTTTCAAACAAATGCTACTTATATGTAAAGCTGCCGACATGCTAAAATACCAACATGCTTATTTAAGCAGATAAGCAGTTTGAAATAAGCAATCCCAAACACTCCCATGTACTTTATCATTTCTATATCAAGATTTAGAACTTAGCTTCTTTTAGTTTCAAGTAACACTTTGTGACTTTTTGTTGCAGTCATTGAGTTGTGTTGTAACAATTTAAATGGAAGCATACCTTCTCAGATTGAAATTTGAAGAAGCTAAACGTCTTAGCACTGCAACACAATCAGCTAACTGGTCCAATCCTCGAACCCTTGGAGGGTTAGCCATGCTACAGAGCCTTGATCTTAGCTTTAATCAGCTAATTGGTTCGATCCCGTTGCCATAACCAAAGTAACCCAATTAGATTTTTTCGATGTCCAGAACAACACCCTTTCAGGCTTTGTACCAGCCGTAATTAAGCCGCCGTATATATATATATATATATATATATATATATATATATATATATATATATATATATATATATATATATATATATATATATATATATATATATATATATATGTATATATTTCATCTTTGAGTGTCCTGTTTTTCGTGCAATTTGATTTTTAATGTTTGTAGGTTTGCAGCGGTTGAACAGCGGGTTCAGTTACAAGAACAACCGTGATCTATTTGTCGCATCATTTTCTTCTCTGAGACCATGTACTGGTTTAGATATGACTATGATCAACGATCTTTAACCATTTACACCCCTACGAGACACCACCTTACCTCAAAACATAATCCGATCGGCTAACATTACACCCCATTGTCACCAACTACACTGCAATAGCTGATCAAATCTCAGACAGGTTGGCATTATAGCAACAAAAGTCACAGTCCTTCACCTGAAGTCAATCAGGAGATAATAGCTATAACCAACACTCCTGCACCTGAGCCATTGACAACCAGATGAATGGTAAACTAAAAGTAGCTAGGCCTTATCATGGTTGCAACTATCTATCGTAAAGGACGATAGGATATATAGCAACATTCAATCAGATCATATGGTCCATAGTGATTATTCAGAATAGAGATTATCGTAAAGCCAGTTTAATGACAAGGCATATAAACAAACATTGATTTTGACCAAATAAGATGCCATGGGTTTCCAAATAAAACATTCAATTGACTCAACAAAACAAAGAGTCTGAAACGATCCAACAAGGTCTTAAAACATAAACATATAACTTTGACATGGAAGCATAATAATAATAATCATTCGAACCCATAAAACTAAGATAGAAGCATGCTCCTGAAACAATCCAACAAAAATACTTTTACCCAAAGATCGAGAAAGTAAAATATCATCATCTTCTTCATATGTCCGCAGCAACCCTCTATCTTTTCATTCATTTCTTCCTTTTTCTTAAATTGTAGATCTTGACCGCCGCCTTTATCACCTTCTCTCCTGAGGGATTTACTTCCACCACCAGAATATCATTCAAGACTTGACAAAGATGATCAAGATCGGTCAAAGCAAAGAAATCATAGTTGAATTTCCACGTAAACTGATCCTTGTATAAAACCTCAAAAGAATCGAACGCAATTTCACCGGAACACCTGTCGAGTATTTTTTTAACCCTATTCTTCAAAAGGACTTGTCGTCTCGTTTCTATTATACGAACAGACATCACGTAGCTCCCTTGCTTTCTCGCACTTTAAAAACACCATGCCTTTGTTGCCCATCTTATCAACGAGCTCCTTAATATCACTCACACCTAAGGACTTATAGTCCAGTGATTTGTTAAACTTATCCTGGTAACCTCTCTAACAAAGACAAACAAGACATTGATATTCCGTTATAATATCTTTCAAGTACCTCTTGAAGCTTTAGGAAGACACGTGAGGATTGCCTTGACATATTTTTATTAGTCATGTGTACATCATAAAAGCTTGAATGTACCTGTTGATTGCCCAAAATATAATTATCAGCATATTTGTTCATCACAATCAGCGAACGCTTATTTGCAATAAATTTTGGGACTCTGTGCTTCACATCCAGATTTGGGAAATCACTTGTATTAATCTTGAAGTGCCAAAAGTTTGATAAGTTTACAGCCAACACGTGACCACTAATTCAGAAAGCTCAAAACGACAAGCCAGTTGAGAAATCGAATAAACAAGAACTACAAAGATTTATAAGCCAATATATTGTAAAGATTATGAGATTAGTCCCTACTCCAACTAATTTTATACTAAAGATTTGTCATTGCTAGTGAACCTATATTTTCTTTCCAAATGTTGGGTGCAATTCTCGAAAACCTAAGCCGTTCTAGAACTTAACAGAGTGAAACACCAAATTATGCTATATTACCATATAGTATTACTCATTTGCGAGAATAATCATACATTTTATTTTATTTTTAGTTTTTACGTCTGTAAACAAATTTGCTTAATCGTAGATGATTTTTGTCTATAAAACATAAAAAGGCCCTGCTTGATGATTACGCTTGTTACATCTAAGTGTGATTTTGAACTTACTAAGGTAACAAACCAGCTCAATAGATCAAAACTTAATAGAGGCAAACCCAACAAAGAAGCTCTTTAAGAACTAACAAAAAAGGGCTTTTGCGGTGATTCCAATAGATCTATTGAGCAATCCAATCAATGAATAAGCTCATGATCCACAACCTATAATAGATCTCGCAAACTCCATGTACATTTTCATAAGCTCATATAATATATATCTCCTATAGCATGTAGCCAACCCAACTTAGTAGGAAGAAAAACCAACTACACAAGCATCAAACCTATACAAGGGCTACCCTATAAATAGTTTAACTTCCATTCATAGCGGTTAGCACATTGAAAGGCTCATTACAACTTACAACTTAGTAGTTACACAAATGACAAACCCACCCGCAATTGCTAATATCATATACACTTAATTTCCAAATTATCTAGTGTCTACCTAAATAATGTTTGTTCTAAGCGTACAATAAACCCACAAATCTAAGAACACAAGTATTCCCACATTTAACTTGCATTTTAACGTTACAGGAAACGACCTAAAACAGAAAACTATGTATACCAACAGCAAGACTTAGAACCGCAATTTAAAGGAATCATGGTCATAGTTGTTATTCTTAGATCAGCAGTGCACAACAAACTTTTTGAAAACTAATTAAGAATATATTCCATCTATCCTACTGGTTATAAATCAACCGATAACCTGTTACGGTACATTAAGCTAACAGAATCATAAAGGAAAATCAATCATAAACCTTAACACAATCAATCAATATACTAGTGTTGCATGAAAAAAGGATAATAATTAGTAATAGATATTTTTGTTTTAGGAAGACAAAAACTAATTGGTAGAACAGAAAAACCCTATTTTGAATATTAGGTACCGATTGAATGATCATTATAAAACAAACAGAAAAATGAGCTCACAATTGATGATTGAAATTGAAAATGTAACTCGCTCACGGATGCAGGATATGAAAGAATATGTTGGTGCATGGTGATGGTTAATTACCGACCCCCAAATTTATTTTTAATTTTGGCCCGAAACTATTGACTAATTAATTTGAAGGATGAGAATTCCTTTAAAAAAAACAACTACTCACTGCTCCTATGCTTAACGACATACTAATAATAATCGTCTAAATATTTCATTTATTTTGACTTTTGAATCTAACTTGACTTTAAATATTTTGTTTGTATTATATAATTTGATGCAAAATATATGAATAGATTGTGTTTTAAATGTATTTTTCATTGATATAATTTTCATCAAGTATTATATAATACAAACAAAAATATTTAAGGTCAAAGTTTGAATCAAAAAGCCAAAATACTATAAAATTTGGAAGAGGGAGTAAATAAATAAACGAGTGTTTTATTAAAACTATTTTTCTTTCTACTTGGTTATTAAAAGCACTTTCTGATGAGTATCGCTATTGATTGGTGACTTTTGCAGCATCGAGTTCACTATGTCCAATTTAGTTTGGTCATCAACTTTTTATTTCAAATTAGAATCCTAATTTATCCGCCATCTATACTAGCTCCATATAAAAGACAAAATACTCTCTTTACTCAAACTTTATTTTAAGTTCCATCATTCTACTTCAAACATTCCTTCGTCTGGAAACCAGAACCATCATCATAGTCCCAGCCATTCATTCTTCAATTTTTATTTAATCATTTATAATCTCGCTTATTTAGTGAATCGATCAATATAATTGTTCATTTTCCGATTTGATTTCTACATGGTATCGTAGCTAGGTCAAGATGAAGAAGGAAAAAAAGGTTTGTCTGTTTGTTACATTATCGAAAAGCTCGCTCTTTTGGCGTCGATCGGGTTAGAGCCATCTGCTTTGAATTGTTATCCGGTATACTTTGAATTGTTAGTATTTGGACAATTAAATTTCATTGGACCGTTTGGGATAAGTGAATAAGTATAGCGCTTTTGAATTTGCATATGGATATTGTGGTCATGTAGTGTATGAGTATGATTTGTTAAGAAGAATAGGAAAATCAAAGAAAGTTAGTGGATGGTGGTAAGTGAATTTGGCAATTAATAGATTAATATTGATTTTGGTTTTGGGATATAAACCGAGATCGTTTAATTTGTTCAAGATTTGATAAAGTTTGTTTTAGTTTATGGTTGCAATTGGTTGCATCCGATGTTCATAAATTTCGCTTGAAATGCTATTTGGTTTTGATTGTTCGAGTTTTGATGGTTGATTGTTCGTGATATCGGTATTGGTTATGGTATTAATATTGGTATTGATATCGGTATCAAATTGGTGTTGGTGATTGATGTTATAGTCTTAACTAATCCGACTATGTATTTAGTAGTTATGTGTAGCATCTAGGCATCAACAACATGTTTTGCTTTCGTCCGTTTTGATTTCACACGTGGTTCTCATCTCGTTCCACCCGGTTTTATCTCAATCAATCAATATGTCTGTCTCGAATTTGTCGCCGAATATGCTCTTCGCCTACCTTTGTTCGGATCTCTCACGCTAGATTTGTCTGCTCGCACATATCCGTCTCGATTTCAAAGTTTTCTGTCAAACTCTCAATGTAGCATTGTGAGTCCGAGAGGTGTTTGCTAATAAGACTTATAGGCCCCACCCACTTGTTTAGGCCCATTGCACTTAGGGTTTTGTTTTTATATTTTCTATTTAATCATTTATATTCTCACTTATTTAGTGAATCTAATCAATATAATTGTTCATTTTCCTCTTGATTTTTTACAGCTAGGACCTCGAACCCGCTGCACACGGGTACTTACAACAATGGTAAACGATTCTTTTGGAGTAAACAAGACAATATTGTACAGCAAATTATTATAACTTAGTTAAAAACATTCGATTTCAGTTTATACATGATTCTACGAGGAAAAAAATGAAACGAAACAAACACACAACCATCTCATCCTGATAGTAGACCGCAACATAAAAATATTTACACTACATAACGACATTGATACAAGTCTACCTAAAAAAAGTTCCATCATTCTACTTCAAACAATCCTTTGTAACCATCATCATAGTCCCAGCCATTCGCTCTTCAAACGTATCTGTGAACTAAGACCAGAGACTTAAAGAGAGACTTTGGAGTTGCTAACTTAGCAGGTATATCGAAGGCGGAAAAGTGTACTTTTCATGCATATGACCATTGGCAACTTTGCACCAAGCTTTTATGCGTAAAGGACGTGATTTATATATAAAAATTTAGAAATTGGAGCATTTGCATATGGAAAAGTTATGCCACTAAAGTTGAACGATGAAGCTGGTTATGTATTGCTATCAAGGGTATGCGCAACATCTTGTAATTGGCAAGTAATATCAAAAGTTAGGAGTTAATGGACGAGGAATGTCCACAACGAAGCCACTTCAGATTCTTCACCACGTTTTTTTTTTTTTTTCCTTCTGGGATATCAAATATGGATGTGTTAAAATGTTGAATGGTACTTATAGTGATAACCCACTACAGCCTTTTTAATCACATCTGACTTTTTCTGAGTGGTGCTTATCTTTACAAGCCTCTTCAGCGGAAAAATTATATCAACTCTATGTTTTTGTAACATAGTATACGAGTTTAGGAAAATTATATTAACTCTTATGTTATTGTAACACAGTATACTAGTTTAGGAAAATTATATTAACTCTTATGTTTTGGTAACAAAGACTTTAAGCTTTACTTTTCTTTTATCAAGCTTTACTTTTCTTGAAGAATGATAATCCACGATGACAAAACAATAACAACTAGTATCCTCACCACAAGTTGAATATTTACGCATATATGATTGATTTGTATAGTTGAGTGAGATTAGTGGAAAAGATCTGGTTATACCAAATAACGTACCATTTCCTACTAGTGCAATGATATGTTGTTTACTTTTGGTTGCTTGTTGTGTTCATAAAAAAATTAAAAATCAGAACACGACAACCAACCAAATGTATTTTTGCATAAAGTTTGAATACACGTCTGAGAACCACCAAAGTTCTATGGGGATCCATGGAAAAATACATTACATGCTTAACGGGGATTGAATTCGTGCCAGGCATTTGGTTTGCAAACTAATTAACCATTAAACCAATAAAAGAGGTCTAGAACAAGGTTTACCACATAGCCTATTGTCACACAATACGCTTAAAGATGACGATGTCGCAAGATGGGTTGCCAAATGGATATCCTTTATTAACCATTTTTTATTATTATTTTTATTTTTATTTTTATTTTTTTTAGTGTAGCTGGACTAGTTACTTAATATGTGGAATGTTGTTTTTAATGTAGATGATAGGAGTATCAGCCTATTTGATTAGTGAAATAGATACTTACTATTTTATGAAACCATTTGAACCTTTTGTCCCACATAGTTAAATGAGAGAATATTTTCTGTGGTTATATACCCTAGCGCATTAAGAGTTTATATCTTAAAGTTAAAATTATTCTTTGGGGCTTTTGAAGATGATGGGTGTGAAACACACATATCCTCTTCAACAGCTTCAAAAAATTATAAAAACTCTTAAGTTTTTGTACAAAAACTCAAAGCTTTACTTTTCTTTTACAAGATTGAGACTTAATAATTCTAGCATCCTCACATGGAAAGTATTTAGTCGTATGTAGATCAAGATATGCCAAGACAATTTTATTTGACTACAAACCTCAAATATCAATTGAAAGATTGACCGCAATTAAGGCCAACTGCAAAAATCATATTCATGATCGATTGTGTACTCATGATATTTTACTATATTGTATGAAACAAAAATCCTCAAAACCAGTTGTTTGCTTATATCCATAATCAGCTATACTAAAAGCGAAAAAGTGTATATAATTTATATTCATATAATCTTCTTCATTAATTTACTCAAATAAATAATGTAGCATTGGTAATCATTTCTTAAACAAAGAAATACTTACACACGGTCCCTGATGAGACTTGCCTTCACGAGTTCACGCCAATGCTTAGTGAGATGCGAGAAGCGAAGTATTGACTATTTATATAAAGTTGAAAACCCGGACAAAAAGTGTTCAGGAGTCAACCCAATTTGTAACTCGTTTTGACCATGTAATATCTTAGAAATCTTGTAAGCTGGATTACAATGTATCCAACATGTGAAACCATGTAATAAGATCAAAAGGGTAATTTCATAAAGAAATGATTTTGTCAGTCAATCTATGTGGTGACTGG
>CM040238.1:270269343-270365654 GCA_022545495.1 Chrysanthemum lavandulifolium
CATACACTATTAGTATGCTCAAATCCGCTATATGCACTCTCGTTACATTCCAACGAACTATATCACCTATCGCATTTAAAAAAAATATTAACAAAAGCATACGATGAATCATGACATGCCTAGTCATATGAAGAACAAGCCAATCGTTATAATAAGCTGATAAATGCAACAATAAATGATTAGTGGTACTTCCCGTGGTATATGTGGACCATGTTTTCAAAAGGCATAAAAATTTAGAAAAAATGACTATTAGTTATATATTTTGTCTTTCCTACTCTAGGCACTATATTTATTTGTGATACGTACGAGTCATTGGTTTTTAAGTGTTTACGATTTAAAATACTCTACTTAGTTTATGTGTATATCAATTGTCTGAAACTTGAAAAGAGTGACAACACATATGATTAAGTTAGAGATATATTTTAAAATATGTACGAGTCGCTCTTCTTTCAAGTGTTTATCATTTTAAGTACTCTACCTAGTTTATGTGTATATCAATTGTCTAAAACTTGAAATGAATGATAACACATGCGACTAAGTTATAGATACATCTATTTAAATGTAATCTGAAGACCATGATATATAACACATGCAACAGTCTCATGATAAATGTAATCTGAAGACCAAATTATTTCATCTCTTGCCTAATATATCATCTTGTTTTGATATCCTCAATCAAAATACGCAATATGGAGTGACTTTATACTCAAGCGAGATTCTTTTATCGAAAGTGTTCAGTGATTTATTATTTTTATTAATTTGAAAATTGTACCAAACTCGAATATAAGCTCTGCATAGGTTGAATGAGAATTCACAAACTCATCAATTATGGTAATTGACTAAGGATTAGATTTTATATGAGTTTGTTTTTACAATTTCAATATTTAATGTTTTCTTTTTCTCTTTTTGCTCTTGCGATATCGCCAAAAAGTTTATGAGTATAAAGAGAAATATGAACCTAACAAGAGCAAAAGAGGAAAAAACATTAAATAATGATCTATTAGCCAAGAGATGAAATAATTTTGTCTTTGAATTAAATTTATCAAGAGGTTGTTGATTAAATAAATAAATCTTTAACTTAGTCGCATGTATTGTCACTCATTTCAAGTTTCGCATAACTAAATATCAATGTTAGACACATAAACTAAGTAGAGTAGTTAAAATGATAAACACTTAAAAGAACATTGACTCATATATTACAAAAGTATAGTACATGTAATGGAAAAAATGATAAAGAATAGAATTAATAGAGTCGTTTTTCTCTAAAAATTCAATTGTACATTATACGAAATATCCAAGTTAGTTTATGGAAATGCATGGCCACAACAATCTTTGAAATGGCTAAATACGTTTAAGGCAAATATTGTTCCTCTAATTAATGACCTTTTGTTTTTTGCTCGTTTTATGTCGAGAGGGCATTGACCACTTGGGTTGCTGACCGAAAACCCTTTCATTCGGCCATGCATGCTAAAAAATAAGTTACAAGCAAATAAAAGGAAATGTTTGTTTGAATAATCTTTCCAAATGAAGTGGCAAGTCGTATTAAAACGTTATGTGTTTTAATTCAATAAGCTATACTGGAACTACATAAACAAGCAACAATAAGTACAACTACGGAACAAATGAAAAAAATAATAATGTTTAAGGCTTTGGTTTTATTCGACAAAGTTAAAGAAAATTAAAAATTTGAATGTTGATCAATAAATACCTTATAATTTGATGCTATTTGTTAAACCATAAAACCAAAAAGATTCAATTACATTTACCTTGCGCGAAATAAAGTAACACATTTTAATTAATAGTCTCCTTTTTTTCCCTAAAAAATAAGCTAACCATTGCTTATTTGTTGTGGCTTGCATATAAAAATATGAACCATTGCTAAAGACGTCTTAAAACAGGTAAAAGACAAAGTAAGTTATTTATTACACATAAACTATTAAGTTAAGCCAATACGCTAAATCAGAGTGACATAAACGGAAAATAGTTAAGAAACCGAAGAAGTAAAACATAAAAATTGAGACAACAAATAAATAGTAACAAATAAATAGTTGAAGCCATTTTCCCATAAAAAAAAAGAAAAGAAAAAAAAAATCTTATCCCGTACTAATAGTAGCAAATTGTTTAGAACCGAATCGGCAAGACATTATCTCATCTTGATGATTCCAAAGTCTTAGGGTGTGCTTGGTTCAAACACGGAAATGAAAAGGAAAGATAATGATAGTAGTGGGAAATGGTAAGGAGAAAAAACATTCCCCAATTTATTAGGTAATGGTCCATTACCACTATTGGAGTAATGAGTCATTCCATTATATAGCTCCAAGCATTATTTTCATTAACTTTACCATTACCCACCCTCAAAACATCCTATCATGCACCCCTTAGTTATATAGTGAAGTAGATTTTGTTCGTTAATCCATGTGGGACAATGTGACAAACCAAAATTCTTTTCCTTCCTAAAACTTTCTACACTTGTAGCCTCACCTCATACACACAAACACTCAACTCAATTGCAAGCCGTTAGTCTCTCGACAACATCCCACCAAACACCATCACTATGCTCACTCAACTTCACATTCTCTCAACACATTCCAACAAACTCACTTGTCACATTCCTTTGAAAACATTAACAAAATCAGCCATAAATCATGACATATCTGGTCATATGAAGAACAAACCAAAGATTCTTGTAAGAGGATGAAAATGTGTTGTACCTGTGTACTTGATTACAAAACTATTGGTTTAGCAAATTTTGAGTCACCCATATAGAAAAAAAAATTCTAATGCTCACAACTACTTCTATTTTTGCCAAACACACCCTTAATTTAATTTCTGTTTAAGAAGCAAAATTAAAATTAAATAAGAAACCATTTAATTTTAAGCTTAGGTATTATCCCACAAATATCGACAAAAAGATTATTAGTGGTCTCCAAATTGAATAGTTGATAGTTTGATACCAACTTGGAGACATCCAACACTCTTGTTTAAAAGCTTCATGATTTGAGTTATAAATTGTTGTACTAGATTGTTCCTTCATCCATGTGGGGCAAATTCACAAAATCAATCTCAACCCTCATAGCCTCACTCACAATGTCATTGTTCTACTCTCCTTATCATCCTCTATCGAGTTACAATCGAGTTTGTAAACGTGTAAACTCGCTAGTAAAAGAAGTGATTGGAGTTGTCAGCTTTGTATTATAACATTAGCACTAGAAAAACGTATTTGAGCAGAAATTTCTTTTTCCATCCTTTCACATTTTTACCAAGCGGCCTGCTGAGAATCAGTGATACACCTTTAAATCTGCTCTTAAATCACAATATTTAAACACCATAATATGCGGTTCTAGAGGACGGTGCGACGGTCTATTGTGAAATGTAATGGTTTTGAAGAATGAGTTTGAAATGAATATGGCGTGTTTGAGAAATGTCAGGAATGAGAATGTGGTCTAGTTACGAGCGTTTTGTTATTCGAAAGATGAGAAGTTGTTTCGGATTGGTAGCTTGTCTGCTGTTCTTCATATGGTATGTTCATGGTTCTTCGTTTTGATAGGATTTAGGAGTATTAGTTATCATTGTCTATGTTTGGTATGAAATAATTATGAATAGTTGAATAATAACTTAAAAGCAATGATATTTAAGGTTTTGATTTCTTCCGCAAAAGTTAGGAATTTCGTTATCCATCATAGTTATAGATTGCTCTTATAAAATGCTCCTATGTTTCTTGCTTCATCCATGTGAAACAAAGTCGCATTTCTGACTTCAAACTTTTGTTTCAAGTCACAATCTCGTTGTTCCACTAATCCACTTCACTGTCTTCATCATTCTCTACCGATTCACCGCCGAGCCAACTCAATCCAGACACCCACTCCTCGCATTCATTCATCTCAACCCTCCTGCACTCTCCCCATATCCAACTAACAACTCACAGTCGATTTGCATACGTCATGAGTTTTTATTACATTGTTACCACATATAACTACATTTTATTTATTGAAATAAAAGAGTTATATTTTGTGACCTGGCATATGTAAGTGACAATCCACGAACATAAAATTTGAGTAATACTCGTAACAAATTAGTAGCAGATATATTGCTTAAAATTTGTAGTTTCTTAGATTCATCGTCAATTTGCCACTTGTTCATCATAGTTAGATATCAAAATGTAAATCATGGCATCCAATGACGTGTACAGAAATACCGAAGTACTATGTCTTTTAATAGTTTTATTCATTAATCTAGATAAGAATTGATTAAAAAAATCATAAAACAAATAATATAATAAATTAGCATAAAAAATTAAAGGACTGTATCTACTCTGAAAATGTCAAACAACACATTCGAGATAGATAGAAACCTTTATGAACTATCAGCTTCATGATTTTAATTATAAACCACTTTAATATTTTTCATTTATCGATGTGGGACAACATTAAACTTCACATCCCTCTTTATACGTCTCTTTCTGGTTCTCGTTCACACAAATTCTATGAATGAGTAAAGCTTGTTAAAATATTATATTTGAAGTTAATAAAAGTGAACCTGTTAATGATTATCCAAGAATGAAGAAAGCTACTTAGAAGCAAAAGTTGTCGTATAAAACTAAATTATTTAGTGGACAATTAATTATACAACGTATGATCACCATAAAAACAACTTAACCCTACTAATTTCAAATATCATTTTAAACAAGCAGCTTGATTCTTAGACGACACTAACTTTTTATATTGCTTTTATGTCTTTTAAATTGCAGAAACAAATACACGTGAACATGATATTTGAAAACTTATGGCCCAATATTCACCCCAAATAATTGACAGCACACAACTATTCCAAACGAAGACTCCGATTTATACATTCAAATAAGATTTTGCACTATCTTAATTAACCTTTCATATAACAACAAACTACCAAAGTAAGCTACTAGTATTAAATAATTTATGGATGAGGAGTTAAGAGCATCTCATGCTATATATTTACAAATTTATAGCATTGACATGTAAGAATTTTATAGCGGCAGCCGCAACATTTGTAAACTTAGCAAACTACTTTTATAAACTTACATGGGTAAATAATTGAACTTTTGTTGGATTCTTTTTTTAAAAAGATAGGATGTAACCTTAGGCTTTTGGTCTAGTGGTATCATGGTATGTGAGTTGCCTACCAACCTAAAAAAAGTTGGTTCAAACATCGTTCGTAACATTTATGAAATATATTGCGACATAGTTTAGGGTGTGAAAGAAAATTGCCGCAAAAAAAACGATAGGTGTAAAGTACGTGGGTGGTACCTTTTTCTTCTTCTGTAAACTTGGTCTAAAAGCTACCTTTTTCTTCTTCTGTAAACTTGGTCTAAACTTGGTCTAAAAGCTACCTCACATCCATATCAATATGAACATTCATATAAAAAAGCATTGAACAAAGATGCTCTAAAAGCTAAATAAGTTGCAAGACCTATGGTTTGCGCTAAGAAATCACAACAGATGTAGGTTTTGGAAGAAATTAAATGCGAATGGGTATAAATATTTTAGATTTGGATTCGGCTATTATTTGCTAATGCTTAACTTCATGGTTATACGTTTTATCCGTTTTTCGTATGTTTTCACATGTTTTTATACGTTTTCGTTCGTTTTTCTTACGTTTCATGCGTTTCTATACCCTTTCACACGTTTTTATACGTGTTATCCGTTTTTTCGTGCATTTTTATACGTTTTTATCCGTTTTCACATGTTTTATACGTTTTTTTTTGTTTTTAAACGTTTTCGTCCGTTTTTCTTACGTTTACATACGTCTTTATCCGTTTTTATTCGTTTTCACACGTTTTTATACGTTTTTTTAAAAATAATTATCGATCTTCTTTTAAATTTTTAAATTTAAAATTTTTTTGTTGAATTTTTTTAAATTTTTTTAAAAATAATTATCAATTTTTTTAAATTTTAATAAATTTCAGTTTTAAATAATAATCGAAAATAAAATAATTATTTTTAAAACGTATAAAAACATAAAAAAACGGGGGAAAACGTATAAAAACGGACGAAAACATTTAAAAATGGATGAAAATGTATAAAATGTGTGAAAACGTACGAAAAAACGTATAAAACGAACAAAAACGGATAAAAACGGATAATAAACGCTTTAAAAATATAAGAAAAACGGACGAAAATGTATAAGAACGGATGAAAACGATATACGGACTAAATTCGTTACACCCCACAAACAATAGGGACCTTAGTTTTAAGGGTATTTATGTCATTTCAGTCACACTTAACGGTCAAACTAACATAAAAAGTGGTCAAGGGACCAAACCCGTTACGGGTCAAAACCACAGGGAGAGGATCTGGGAAAATAAAGTCTAGAGACGATTTTCGTTCTACCCGGTAAACCACAAGGACGATTTATGAACTGTACCCTAAATATAAAAAGTCAAGCTTTACAACCACAAACAATAGGGACCTTAGTTTTAAGGGTATTTATGTCATTTCACCACACTTAACGGTCAAACTAACATAAAAAGTGGTCAAGGACCAAACCGTTCTGGTCAAAACCACGAGGAGAGGATGCGGGAAAATAAAGTCTAGAGGCGATTTTCGTTCTATCCGGTAAACCACAAGGACGATTTATGAACTGTACCTAAATATAAAAAGTCAAGCTTTACAACCACCGGATCTACATTATAGTTGTAACTATCTCGATAATTACTATAGCTTGACTAACAATATATTGAGTCTTACTTATAAACTACTACAATATTTACTCAACTACCAATGTGGGATAGAGTCACGAAACCAACATACTTTTTTCCTCTTGAAACTTCGTTTCAAGTGACTTAACGACCGTATCTCTAACCTCACATACATAAACACCTTTATTCACACACAATATCATTGTTCCTCTTCACTCTTCTCATTATTTGTCCTCCGAATCATCCTCGAGCCAAGTCAATTCAAATACTAGATTAGAGTTTTCGTGAAATAGATTTTAAGTCACCAGTGAAGCAACTATGACTCTTTATACATTATTGAGTTTGTATTAGAAATTTTCCCTTCCTATTTGCAATCAATTCCATCTAGGTGCTTTCCTTGAGAGGCTGATGTTGGATGACAAAAGTAGTAAGAGTTTTATTCATACATGCACTTTTGCCATAGTTATATATCAAAGAAATTAAATTCACATGAGTTTCTATAGAAATAGATTTCTTATACAATAAGCTAGATCGAATTAAATTAATGGAAAACACTAAAATCAACCTTAGATGTTTGAAAGTAAGACTAAGAAACATTCACGAAATTCACGTATTAAAGAAATTTATAAGTAAATATCAATGTTCTAAAAGGCGTGAGGCGTGGCATGGCGGCATAGCCACACCTCAAGCCTTACAAGCCTTTGCGAAGCTTTTGCGTTTCATAAGGCGTGCTTAAGGTGACAAAAAATAACTATAGATTTATGTATTTATAATTTTGTATCATTTTTAAGAGCAATTTCAATAACTAAAACTACAATCCCAAATAACCAGCCCAAATATGAGGCCAAAATAGGAATTAAGTTTTGAAATAACGAGACCCAAGAAGGAAATAGCCCAAATACTAGAAATTCAAGCCTAATTCCGTAAATCCCTTAAATTCTTCTAAAAATGGCGCCACGCCTTACCAAAAAGCGCGGCTTTTCAAGCCTTTTCACGCGATGCCCTAGACCTCGTGCCTTGGTTCATTTCGTGGCGCCGAGGCTACGCCTCGCGCCTTGGCGGCGCCTTTTAGAACACTGGTAAATATATGTATTTGACAAGACTCTTTCTAATTGTAATGTAATATTGAATTTATAAGTAAATATATGTATTTGACGAGACTCTTTCTAATTGTAACGTAAAATTGATAATAATATACGTATTAAGGAATTTTATAAGTAAATACATGTACTTGGTAGATATTTTAAATTTAGCCTCTAAACCCGTTCATATATTGCTCCAAAGTTTGCATATTCATCAATGTGGGACAACAAAATTAACCAAAACTCTTTCCACCCTTCAAGGCTTCTTTTGGCTTTTGTTTTAAAATGACTTAATGACCACGTATCCACCCTCATAGCCTCACTTACACACATACAAACAATACTGCACCGAGCCACAACCAAATCAACATGCTGCTCTCCTACACCATCCCACCAAACACCATCTAACTCAACGGTCACATTCCACTAAATAAATTAACACAAGCAACCCCGAATCATGGCGTGTGTACATGGTCATATGAAGAACAAGCCAAATATTCAAATAAGGTGATCACTATGAAGACAACATATACTAGTATAAATTATTAGTGGTACTATCCTTGCTATATGTTGAGTCGACCATGTCTTTCGAAAGGCAAAACATACATTTTACGAAATATTCGAATTTAAAGATATGTACTGCCACAACATTTTCTAACATGACTAGTTCCATTCAAGGCAAATAGAAACCACTACCGACCAGTCGTATATATCGATTGTGGTTAGGAGTATTTGCATAATACAAGCTATTACATTCAAACAAAAAATGACTTTGATATTCTAAACGCTTCCATATACAGTAGTTAGATAAAAAAAATGATAATAAAAAATAAACATAGCATGAGAAATATACAGTTGTTACATAATGTGTAAACTCATACGTTTTGTGTTCTTTATAGTGGTTAGGAGTAAGTGATAATAATTTGAGCTCAAATACTAAAGTATTGGTTTTCATTGTTCAAATACCTAATCTTCATCTGGTTAAGCTACTATTTGGTTGGGTGAAAGAATGAAGATTGGGAGTGGTGGTTTTTTTTTTTTTTTTTTTTTTTTTTTTTTTTTAGCTTAACGATTGTTAACATTCATAACAAGATTAAGTACATGTTTATATTTTTTGTCACTGTTTTCGTGACTACAAAATAAATACTCGAAAGAAAATGGAATTTAAGCTTTTGGTTTCATACAACAAGGTCAAAAGCTATAATTATTCGATTCGCTAATATCTTATTGTATAAGGTATGCTAAAATTTGAAGTTATATATTATGTCACACCCCAATTTACCTTTTGCAGTGGAATGGAATTCACGGGATTGATTGTCATAGCACCACAATCGAGTTATATTGAGCGACCTAAAGTGTCGTTTAAAAAGAACATCGTTTGATTTAATAAAAACGTTCGAGTTACAACATAGGTCCCAAAAGTTTATAAAGTTTGCGGAAATATAAATATATAACAAGTCCAAGCGATGGTTTTGAAAGAAAGTGCCATAATGTACAATGATATAAGTCGGCCTTGCGACTAAAAAGGGGTTCTTAACCATGCCATGATGAGTATGCCTTTGTTACCGAAAATACATTGCTAAAGCGGTCAACAATAATGTTGGTGAGAAATCATAGGTTTATGTAAATGTTTTATACGACTATAAGTATAGATCGGTATGACAATCATGTCACATAAAATGATACGTGTATGACAATCATGTCACATAAAAATGTTACAATTGCTATAAGTCCATGACACGAAACGAGACTGTTCATAATATAGGCCCCAATAGAGTGTTTGCGGACAACTCAATAATGTTATTAAATGAAATGCATCCGTATGACTAGTTGGGATTCACCAACCCGGATGGAGGCGTCACCCTCGATAGATCTATCCACTCACCCTCGCTTCTAAGATTAACGGTTCATGTTCACGAAATGGGGACTTTCAATTGGCAATGCGGTAACTTAAGCAATGTAAATGAATTTAACATACTTGGTATCGTAATAAAATGTTGTGCAATGTATTCTCCCCCGTAGGTTTGAAAATAATAATAAACATGTACGACGGGGCTATGAAAACTCACTTGATAAACTGGTATGATGTCAAGAGTGAGTACACTGAGGTATAGCGTGATACCTTAATCTGGACCTATTACGAATGATATGATATGTAATGAGTTATGATGTAATGATATGCATGCATTTCGTATGTTATTTATACCATTTGTGAGTTTTGAAAATAATACTTATCGTCGAAAAAATATTCTTTTGACGTCTTGACCATTCTTAAATTACTTTACAAGTTTTTACGTCAAAATGTCATCCCGCAATGGTTTCGTAATGATTTATTGTGAAATTTTAACTTTTCGTCGTAAAATCATGTTGTTGGAAATTTCATGAAAGTGACAAAATGGCTTGAAAAACTAGTCGTAAAATGGTGTCGTCGAGCGTTAGAAGCGAACTCGACGGTTTTGGAAAGCTTGTATCAAAATCTAGAAGTTTTAGTACATGAGTTTTCGTCATAGAGGTCTCGAATATAAAGATAATAGAGGTTAAAGATGGTGATTTTGTCTAAAATGTTGTGTAAAAGAAAAAGTGAGTTTCGGCAAAGTTTAAGCAACCGTAAATAATTTATTACAACTCCGCTATACAAACGGTTGGTCGTTTTGAAAAATATGCTTGGTGATCTTAATTTTATCAGAAGACATTTCGTTACAAAAAGTTCTACATCATCGTTAAAAACAGCCTTCAATATGGTCGTTTTAGTTACCGTAACACTTGTCTCGTAAAAATAATATAGTTTTCTAAAATAATAGTTACGGCAATTTTATGAAAGCGTGTATATCTTGGTCGTTTCAAATCCGTTTTCTCGTATTATATGTCCTTAACCGTATCAAAGTATACTAATATATTTTGATAAGTCGAAATAATTTATGAAGCTTAAGGCTCGTTTTTGACTCGTACAAAATAAAAATACCTTCTTGAAATTTGGAAAATATATATATCGTCGTCAAACTTGAAAAATTCATAACTTCTTCGTTATAACTCCGTTTTAATCCGTTCAAGCGACACGGATTCGTTTTAAAGTATAGTTTCTAAATATCAAGGCCAAAAATTCGTGCCTACTGTCGGATTTTCCAGAAAAACAAAATAAGAACAGACCACTATATATACTTGTCGAAAATAGTTTTTCTCGTACTAAACCTATTCCAATCCCTTCAAATCAACTCCAAAGCTATTCTAATCCTACCATACACCTTCTTAGGGTGTCATGGGTTCCTAAACATCATCAATACCAATATATAACAAGGGAATAATTATAGGATGACCTTTATATATCAAACTCTTAAAATCAATGTAAAAATGGTATAAATATACACAAGTCTTGCATGTTTGCTCCAAATATGAAGAAATAAATATGAAATGATAAGGAAAATGAAAATGTAAATGATATGCTTACAAGTAAACTATGATGAGGTGATTAGAACAAGGATTAACCTAAACACCCTAGGTTTTTATTTCAAAACCTTAATAAGAGTGTGATCTAGATTGTAAAACTTGAACTTGGAAAAATTTTGTGAATTCTTGCTAAACACCTATGATGGCCGGTTCTTGAGGATGAAACAAGAGAGAAGAAATAATTTTTCTTGACTTGAAATAATTGAGAATGAATGAGTTGAAATTTGGGTGAAGTGTAATGTTATACAATCAAGTAAAGAAAAAAATTTACCAACTATATTAATTGCAACCCCCCCTTGGTCGGCCAAGGTGGGAGGGATTTGAAAAATTATATATTTTTTTTTCTATTATGTATATACTTGTGTAATAAAATTGTGCAAGTAAAAAGTTTATGTAATAATAACTTGTATATAAAATGTTAGTGTATTTAAGGAACTTTTAGGTAAAAGTAATTTTAATAGGTCCAAGTAAAGTATAATGAGATCATAAAATTGTAAAATACATTCCTTGTAAAATTTGAGTGCTATAATAATTATCGTGAAATTTTTAAGAAAAACGTCGTAATAATATAACTTTAACGATTTATATACAAAATAAATTTAAAACACTAGGTAAACTCAAAATATAGTTTTATAAACTAAATGTAAGTATAAAAATATATCGGGATCATTTTTGGAAGTAACGGATTAAATGTTCAAAATAATAACTCACGCGATAACGTTTATTTAATATAAAATTTCTGCGTTAAATGTGAAATGCAAAATCATGAATGAACTAACATGATGCAAATGATGCTAATGAAATGTAGACTAAACTTAGTCCATATGAAATGTTCGTGATGATATGATCATGAATTCGCCGCTAAACCATAAAGGTTACGCAAATTTGGAACACGTAAACCTAGTTTACGATAAATGTTGAAATTGTAAGGCATGAATTGTTTCGAGAAATGACCTGGAAGTACGGGTTGTCACATTACCTTAACATCAATTGGCAGTTTGGCACAATCATCTCCACGTATCTCATAAAACGTAAACTCGTTTTTGTTTTCTCGAAAAACAAAAATGTAAAAAATACCAAATTGAAACCGACGTACTTATGACGTAAGTAAATAACAAGTACGAGCGTGTAACAATGTGGTATTTCATTACGCCACTATTGTCTTACTTATATATTGTTGTATAGTTTATTTGTTCATCTATGTGGGATAAGGTCACAAAACCAAAACTCTTATCCTTCTTCAAGCTTTTATTTACTACAATATCTTTATTTACTACAATATCTCCATCCTCACTCCTTCACCTACACACACTCAAACACCTTATCTCACACACGATTTCATAATGTCATTGTTCAACTTCACTCTCCTCATCATCACAACCAACGACTCAATCCAAACACCCATTCCTCACATTCATCTCATCCCTTTCACACTCTCCACGGCACACACTATCGGTATGCTCACTTCACTATTTGTACTCTCGTCACATTCCAACAAGCTAACCGGTCATATTTCTTAAAAAAAGTTAACAAAAGCAATCATGAATCGTGACATCTATACCAGGTCATATTAGCGGTACTTCCTTAGTGTAAAGACTCATTTGTTTGTATGTTCTCTTCTAGTGGTTAATTATGAGACTCACTTTGAACTCAAGTACTAAGGTATATTATTGGCTTAGATAATTAGAGTATCCACCTTAGTGTGTAGCAAGACCGACTTTAGCTTCATTAGAGTTACGGTGCAATTCTCAGTCATCGGGTAAGCAATTATATGTTTAGTGAAGAGTATCAGAGATATTTTACACATGCTTAACATCAATAACATCAAAATTAGGTTCACGTTTAAAATATTTTATCATTGTTTCGGTGGACTGATGATTAACTAATTATGCAATAGTAACAGACGGACTAATGCTTCAAACATGTGATAATCAAAGTGTTATTGTGGATTTCGTCAACAAGGTAGATCACCATTATAACGTGGTCTACGAACACATACTAATTATCGTTTAGCATTTTTCGAATCTCCGCGACTTAGTTCAGCTACTGGTACTAATTAAATTAACACATAGTGAATGAAGAAAAGCAAATATCACTTGAACGCATAGAATTAGATAGAGAAGAATCTTAAAATTAATTTGTATTACATCTTTTAGTCACTAAACTATGTTTTTTGTACGAAAATGTACGTCTTTCATTCACTTAGCTAGGTTAGGCTACCGTTAGAGTCGCATAAAAATAATGTAGGATATAATCTCTAGCCTCACATCACAATGTCATTGTTCCTCTTGATCACTCTTCTCACCACCTCCATGATCACTCTGAGCGAACTCAATTAGAGTTTTGGTGTAGCAATTCGCGTCACCGGTGAAGCAACTATCGGTCGGGGTGAAGATCCGGTGCGAGTACAACGAATCTGTTGATATTCGGCGAACCACTATGCATTTTGGTGTTATATCTTTCTGATCATCAACTCTTTAATACGTTATTGAGGTTGCTATTTTCTTGAATTGCACATATATCTGGTAGAATTAATTTGCTAACACGCTTAGAAATTAAAGGTGTTTATTTACTCTCGTATTGTAGTAATTACAATTAATTGTTTATATAATGCTACTTTTAATATAATGCTACTCTTATCCTCCATAATGTTCATCATTCCCTTTCTATTTATAATCAATTTCCAGTGAAGAAATTGGGAGCTTGTTTTCATAAGCAAAGTTTCATAAGAAAAGTAGTAAGGGGGGAGGGAGTGGTAATTTAATTAGTACCAGTAGCTGAACTAAGTCGTTTTAACGCGCACTTGTGTTTGTTTATCTTTTTCATGCGCACGGTTAGTTTGTCTTTTTATGAAATTATGGCTACCAGTTATTCGGAGCGCGCATATGTCTAGGAGCGCATGGGCTATTGAGTACGCTTATGGTTTTGGTATATTTGCAGCGTGCGAACATTTGATGCGCGTGTGTGACTTTTGCTAGTTTCGTACAAGGAAAGAAGCATGTCTACTTAATTTATGTGCGCTAGTTGGATACGTTGACAGTTACTAGAAGAGTACCCACGCAATGCGGCTGCGGGTTTCCGGTGACTATTTTTGTGGCTGATGCGATGGCGGCGACTGATGCGTTTCTAGGAGTTTGTGTACTTTTTGTTTATAGAGGGCGTGGTTAAATGATTTGAGTGTGTTTTTGTGTTGTGTTTGACGTTTTATATCCCGATGTACCACCACAACCACAAGTTCAACCACTATTACCACATATAACTTAAACCATAAAAAGCAGTGATTTTGGCGTACTATGAAGACGGAGGATGAGGTGGTGGCGACTGAGGAGGATCAGATGGTGGTGTACCTGAGAAGATGGTTTCTTATTTGAGAGAGAAAATATAATAGTGTATGTTTTTTTGTGTGTCTAAATATGTATCGTATGTTATTTTATTTTATTTTGATTTTATAACCAACAAGTTGTAACAATAGGCTGTATGAATGTTAGTGGTTCAAATTAACTGAATTTAATAGGCTGTATAAATGTAGCAGTTACAAGTTGACTGAATTCAATACATGACTATTGTTTGTTAATTTATTATTAAAGAAATGTTTTTTATCTTAAAAATTAAAATTTCTTAATTTAAAAAAATTATAAACCGTTTATATAGTATTATAGATAAAGTTATGGATGATCGGATGTACTATATCTAATGAGTATATTCCAAAATTCCATTTTGATAAAAGATTTGTGCGGTTAATTTTCATAATCTCATGTCAAAAATGGTTCATTTATGATTTTGTGCGCACACACTAATTCGTATGAGTATATGAACAATATTCAAATAATTTACATTTATTCATCCTTTAATTGACTTATTAGAAACTACCAAATGTTTTTAACTTACACCCCACAATCATAAACAATATATAAAGTGCAAGTAGGTCTTTTTTTCAAAAGAAGGGTACATTTTATTATATTTATAATTTAAGCATAAAAACAAGTAGGGTTCGATCCTCAACAAAAGGCCGGAGGTCCTTTCTTCCACTACCTTAGGTGGGGGTAATTTGTCTACATCTTAACCTCCCCAAACACCGGAAGCAGTGATTGGTCACCCATAACCCGTGAAAGGCGGCATTGGGAGTTACTTTCTTTACTTTTTATAATTTAAGCATAAACAAACATGAAAGATTTGATCGGATCTAGTGTGTAATTAATCTTATCTAGTGTACTTTAGACATGTGAAGTGGTATAACAATTGTCTATAAATAGTATTCGCTTACTTTGATGCTAAAACCAACTCAATACACAGATTCAAACATATTACTGTAATAAACATGCCTTCTAAACAAGGAGAAGCTTTTCGTCCCTTCCGCAGCATTGCGCCAAGTGTTTGGGGAGATAAGTTTCTCATTTACGATAAGGTTTGGAAATTAATTAAACTATTAAAAATAAGCTTAATGATAGTTTTTTTGTATGACTATATATATATATCAAAATATTTCATGATGATTCGTGACAAAATGCAGAATATGGAGCATGGTGATCAGGTAGCACAACTAGTCGATAACTTGAAAGTGAAAGTGAGGAAAGATATAGAAACTGCTTTAGCTGATCCAAATGAACATACGAATTTGATAAGATTAATAGATGCAATCCAACGTCTTGGCATATCCTATTACTTTGAAGAAGAGATTAAAAATGCTTTGCAACATGTTTATGAAGTATACGGTGATGACTGGAATGGCGGAAGCTCTTCCATTTGGTTTCGACTCCTACGACAACAAGGCTTCTATGTATCATGTGGTCAGTATATATGCAGTAAACTAACATAAAAACATGCAAATCAAGCTAAAATTATTTTCTTTTATGAACTCCAACAGATGTATTTAATAAGTATAAGGACGAACATGGAGCTTTTAAGGAATCCTTAGCGCAAGATGTCGAAGAAATGCTCGAGCTGTATGAAGCAACATACATGAAGGTAAAAGGCGAAGTTTTACTAGACGAAGCACTTCAGTTTACAAGAACTCATCTTGATAACATATCAAAGGATCCTCTTCGTTGCGACTCTACCTTATCTTCACATATACAAGAGGCACTAGTGACACCTATTCGTAGAAGGTTGCCAAGACTAGAGGCACTGCGCTACATTCGTTTCTACCAGCAACAAGCTTCTCATGACGAGTCTTTACTTAAGCTTGCAAAGTTAGAGTTCAATTTGCTTCAGTCGATATACAAGAATGAACTTAGCCAAGTTTCCAAGTATGAACATAGCACTCTAAGTTTATTCATGTTTGCTATATGTTTCGTGCGTATTATTTATAAGCTGATTCCTTTCCATGAATGTATACATATACATCATATAAATTCATTGCAGGTGGTGGAAGGGTGTTGATGTCCCGCACAATCTACCTTATGTAAGAGACAGAATTGTTGAGAGCTTTTTTTGGGCTTTTGGTCTATACTCTGAGCCACACCATTCTCTTGCTAGAATATTCCTAGCAAAAGTTATTCAAATGATGACTACTCTTGATGATACTTATGATGCGTGACGGTACTTATGAAGAACTTGTAACCTTTACGGAAGCAGCTCAAAGGTATTTCACCCACACTGTTTCATGCACATGGACACAACCATGAACTTAGACTTTATATACTGATAAAAAGATGCTATCGCGGGATTCCCAACGACCCAACCCAACGTTCGTGTTATAGACTCTTCTTATTGAACTTGGCCAAAGAACAAATACGATAATAGAGTCACCCTAAGCAGACAGAGGGTAGAAATACAACAAAGTTAACTATAAAGCTGTGCGCATGAAATTTTACATAGTACATGCCCTCATGGGATACCCAATCCACTATTTCGAAAAGGGTTGTTGATTCTAAAATTTAACTTGGACGTAGACTAATGAGCACATTTAGGCCCTTATATCCAAATCCATCGATTAAACTAATCAAACAACTCCTAAATTAATCACAGGTGGATTATCACATGCTTAGATGAGCTTCAGATTACATGAAACTGGTATACGGGTTTTAATTGAGATGTACCAAGAAATGGAAGAAATTGTGGCAAGGAAGATAAAACACCTCTTTTAACTGTGCTAAAGAGTTTGTAAGTGTCAACCCTTTCATTCAAATAAATATTTCAAAATTAAAAATAGAGGCATCTAACTATACATATTTTATGTATAGATGAAAGAATTTATTAGAGGCTACATGTTAGAAGCAAAATGGGTACATGAGGGGCACACACCAACAGCAGAAGAGCATGGGTCAATTGCATTCGTGACCGGTGGTGGTAGCTTGATGATTACGTCATGTCTTGTAGGCATGGGTGATATGATCACAAACAAGTCGATCGAATGGGCTCTCAGTGAACCTCCTATTTTCAAAGCTTTATCTGCAATTGGTAGACTCATAAATGATGTTGCCACTTACAAGGTTCAATTTATTTTTATTTCTAAAACAAATATGTGAACGTTTGTTGCTATACAATGAGATTATCTTCCTTTATTTTTATTTTTATTTTTAACTCTGTACAAGTTTTCGAGAGACTAAATTGTTCGTTAACAAAAATGCAGACGGAGCAAGAAAGAGATCATTTTCCAACTAGTGTTGAATGTTACATGAAGCAATATGGTGTCACAGAGGAGCATGCATGTGACATGGTACGCAAACAGATAGAAGATCTGTGGAAAGATATAAATCGCGAGTCACTCATGTGTAAAGATGTTCCAATGCCTATAATAATGGTAGTGATCAACTCGATACGAGCATTGCACTATCTTTACAAATATAAAGATAGTTTCACAGAAGGGGGAGAAGAACACAAAGATCTTATCAAGTGTTTGTTCATTCATCCTATGAGTATATGAGTTTCAACTCATGATCCTCTCGTGTAAAATTTTACTTACTCGTAATTTGTTCGTCTATCTTGTCTGTCTAAGTTGAATAACATGTCAGCTCGAGTGATTTGTGTTGGTGTAGTTTAAAAGTCACTTTTTTCTGGTGTGTTTGTTTGTGGTGTTCTATGTGCATTGTAATAATCTCTAGCTTCTTGCTAGTTGTTTGTGTAAGTTATATATGCCTTTCATATATTCGTTGCATGTGTTTGATACATTGTTGCTGTTAAAAGTATAACATCTATTGTCAAACTTATGAAAGTTCAGGGTTAGTTATGCAAATATTTTATATCTAATTTCTCTAATCATTAACTTTGAGCTTAGGGCGTAAAGTCAAAATGAGCCTATATACGCTAAAGTTTCAGCTAGGGTTTCTCACTAATCATTCTCTCAAGTTTCACACACGCGTTTCATTCTTTCTTGGTTTCTAGTAGATAAACATATGATCAATTTAGTTTGTTTCAATTGTTTTCTGGTTTGTAACAAGATCTTCTTGATCTTGGTTATAGTTGGTATTGATCAGTTATAGTGTGTGAGTTTTGTAAGTGTTTGTAGTAGCACCTATTAGAGGGATTACTACCTCTTTCTATTGTAATTTTTTGGCTTGAATCTTTGTTGGAGACAAGCCTTCTTGTATATTATTATAAATAAAAGATTAAGATCATTAAATGATGGTTGGTTGGGTGATTAGATATGTTGTTTTGGTACCATTTTAACAGTTGCTATGTTCTTTTATCTATTGCCACTTAATTTAATAAGCACGTGTGATAATTAGGTGCTACTTGACATTTGAGGTGAAAGTATCATTTTTTTTTTATAAATGTATTAACGTTGGTTTTAATCTGCATGTGTCAAAATGTAGGGAAAATCAGCAAGGGAAAGGGAAAGGAACAGGTTGAAGAAAAGGATGACACAATCAATGTAGAGGAAGAGGAGACGGACGACGATTTTGTTGAGACAGCGTGGGACAATCCAGGTTAGTAGTTTATATGTGTTGTAGGAAATAGTATACTATATAATTACAATTTGAAAACAAACGTGAGAGTTAATAATCTGTTAATGTATACATATTAGCCTTAAGGAGGAGTCAAAGGAACAAAGTAAAGGAACAATTGGATGAAGGAGAGAATGAGAATGTGGATGCTAATAACAATGGTAAGATGTTCTGTGTGAACATACTTGTATAAATTAGTTTGTGTTTGAGAACCAAAAATAATAGTTGAAGTTGATGATTAAATACATAGGTGTTTAGTTTATAGAATTAATTGTATGTGCAGCATAGCAATGGTTGTTTATATTCGGATCAAGTAACATTTATTGGACATGGGTGTTTGTATGTACATAAAAGGCTAAAACGTGTTTTTTGTAGATTAAAAGTAGTATTTTTGGAATAGAAATGTATATATGCGTAGCGAACAGGGGCATGTGAGTATATAGTAAAAAGAAATGAACATAAATTTGCGTGTGATGTGTGGTCAACATATATGTTATTTGAATGGCAATTTAGTACATTCGTGTTTGCATTTTTAATTTTATGAACATGTTGCAGGGGATAAACGAAAGAATACAAAAAAGAGAAAGAGGAAAGAAGGTGGTTGATACTAACACTAGAAAAGATAAGAAACGCAAGGTGGAAATACAGGACAGTAAGGCAGGACCTAGTAACACAGCATCGAAAAAAAGAAGGTCACCTAGTAAAACTGGTGCGAAACCATTAGCAGCAACTACTTTTCAGAATAGGTGTAGCCCAAAAAGCTTGTACCTAGCTTGTGGGAATCTTATGCCGCACCAACTAGCGTGTTTAGAAAGAATGTGATTTGGGGAGGTTGTTGGTATAAAAATGGAAGGTATTCCAACTAGGATAGGATTGTATGTTGTAGATAAGTTGGATGTGAAAAAGATGGAGATTAGATTAGCATCAGGGTCAATCAAAATTACTAAGGACTTGATTGCAGAGATGTTAGGAGTGAAAAATGAAGGAATAGATATTGAAGCGGGTGAGGAAATAAGAGATGCAGAAATGATAGCGAGATGGAAAAGTCAATATGAGGGTGTTGCGGAAATTAAGCCGGCAGATGTTAAGCTTAGGATAAGACAATCAAAGGAAGCAGATATGAATTTCAAACTAAACTTCGTTGTGCTGTTTTCTTCTATAATGGGTAGGCTTAAGAATAAAGGCCTGTGTGATTTAAAGAATCTAGATTACATTAGCCCTGGCACGGACCTTTCAGAAATAAACTGGTGTGAGTATATTTGGAAGAGTATTCAGACATGCAAAATAGGATGGATTAAAGGAAAAAAGGATAACTTCTTTCTTGGTCCACTAACGTTTCTCACTGTAAGTAAATTTGTTCAAGTTTGTTGGTACAAATTTATGTTATCATTCGGTATTGGAAAAAAATACATATTAATTGAATTATTATAATGTGAATGAATCAGTTGTGTTACGTTGATGGTACAAAGTGCAACACTTTTAAAGTTGCACGAAAAAGACCACCAACCAGGGTATGCACACATGAGCTGCTGAGTGAACATGAAGATGCAGAAGTTCTTGCAGGAGGAATTGGGAAGGGAGATCTTGAAGATCCGTTTGTTGAGGAAGATCAGGAACCACCACCAGTGAATATAGAGGTAATATGTTAGAAGATTGATAATACAATGTATTTTTTGTGCATGAATGTTGGATAAAGACATAATGAACTTCTGAATTACTTTGTGTAACAGGGATGTTTGTGGCTGTTAAACAAGTATGTTAAAGACATGGACAAATTAGGGATAGATTTTGAAAGGACTTTGGATGCTGCGGTGAAGATGTCCGGGAGCGATGAGATGCAAGGGTTAGTTGAACAATATGGAGCCGTTCGAATAAAGCATCCGTTAGTACCCCATCTAGCATTTCTAACATAAATGTTACGATGGGAAGGACGAAGAAAGGGAAAAGATGTTGAAAAGAAAAGGCGATGTAAGCATTAAAGATTTTGTTGAGGAAGGATCTCAGAGTAAAGGAAAAAACAAAGTGGACGATGCTGGAGCACCAATGGAAACAATGGTAGAGTGGGGTCCAGAAACACAAAAGTTGGCTGTGGAGAGTATTGACAGAGCAACGGGACATGGGTTTGACTCTCCCGGAGCGATGATTGGACCATTGACGCAGGAGGCTTTTGTAAAAATAGTAGTTGAAGTTGATCGTACAATTGAAAAAGCAAAAGCCAAGGATGATCTGGATTATGGTCCAAGTTTTAGTCTTTGTTTGACTCCAGACTTTGCAACAGCGAGGGAAACTTTGGTAACACCAAATGATTCGAAGGACAGTTCAGTGATATCAAGTCTGGTGGCTATAAGTTTTTGCCCACCGAGCGGAGTAGCAAGTCTGAATCAGGGTAAAGAAAAACGGCAAACATCATTGACTCAAGCAATGAGGTCACCATTTGAAAAAAGAATTTTGGAAGCTGAACCTAACTACACAGCAGATGAAATTAAGCTCGGGAAGTACCTGTTTCTCACGACTGCATATGATATGCGGTAAGTAAATTATTAAATGAAGTTTAATATTATGCATATATGTTCTTTGAAATTTAGTAAAATAATATCTTATCAACATTGTTTATTTTCGGTTTTAATAGTGAGGTCCTGTTTGTATCAAGATGTGGTCGAAGGTTATCAAGAGACCAGTTGCACGACCTGGGTGAAGAATATGTTGAAAATCACATGTTGGACGCTTGGGCGGTGGTTATGAATTCAAGGGAGGATTATAGAAGCCAAGACTCTCCTTTGAGATTGTTTTTGCCAACATATGTAGTGGTAAGAGTATTTGTAACGTATATTACATTTATTTGAATTTAATAAAAATTACTTATATGTAATAAAATAAAATGCAGGATAATAAGAGTTTTTCTGTTGAGCCATATGACAACGATCTGTTACAAGCATTGGAGCAACATATTGAGAATGCTGCTATAAATAAGAATGACTTCAAAACTCTGAAGAACATCGACCTCGTAAGTATATAATGAATATATTATGGTATTACTGGTCCTATATATTGTAAATGTACATAGATTGTATTATGTGTATATGTGAACTGAATTAGGAAGCGGTTGCAATGATTAATCGGTTACTTATATGTGAACTGAATTAGGAAACAGTTGCAATGATTAATCGGTTACTTATAGGTGAAATAAAACAGAACATGTATGCATTCCCTTTTGATGTAAACTAAAACACATATGTACATAAACTCAAACATGTATGCATTCCCTGTTGATGCAAACAGAACATGTATGCATTCCCTTTTAATGCAAACAGAACATGTATGCTTTCCCTTTTGATGTAAACAGAACATGTATGCATTCCCTTTTGATGTAAACAGAACATGTATGCATTCCCTTTTGATGTAAACACAAACATATATGTACATAATTTGAGTAGTAATCTTAGCTGAAATGAATTAGAACATAATTGCACTGTCATGCCTTATGCAATGAATAAGAACTTTCTATGTTAGTCGAGGACGTAATATGTTTGGACAGTCTAACTGACACTTTATTAAAATGCAGGCCTTTTTGCCGGTCGATAATCAAAGACATCAATTTCTACTTGCATTTGATCTGAAATATGGATCTGTGATAATGTTTGACCAAAGAAAGATTGGCAGGAAACCCAGAAGTAAAGTAAAAGGAAAGCTTAGCAACTTGAGTATTGCAGAGATGCTTGTAAGTAAAATTTACAACAAATGTGTTATTCCATATAGTAGTATAAAGTCATTGAATTGGTAAAGTATATTCCGATGGTAACATAAAAATTGTGTACAATGCAGCATACAGATTTTAGCCGATATATGTTTAATCTAAGTCATGCTAAAGCTGGTAACGTATTCAAAGCGGGACTGGAGATTGCTGAATTTGAAGGTCAAACTGCCAAGGTCAGAAATTATGCAGGTTTGTTTGTTATGCGTCAAATGGAAACATATATGGGCAAGGGAAAAAGCTGGGAATGGGGACTTGATGGAAATAAAGACAAACTTGAGAAGCAAATGGTCGTGTTAAGGAAAAAGTATGCTACACGTATGCTGTTGGACAAGAGCAACTTGTTGATGGGGAAGGTTAGGACTGATATTGAAAGGACTGCCGGAATAGTGCTAAAAACCTCATTACCAAACAGGCGTCAAAAGCAAAGTGAATTTCATGGTCTCAAACATTTAAAAATTCATTTCTGGTGACTTTTGGATTGTGTCTTTAGATTAATTTGGTTATGACTTTTGTTAGGTTTCTTATGAAATAATTAATAACTGGTAACGCGTGTGTTAGGTTAAGATGTTTTGGTTAACGACTTTACGTCGTTATTTATGACATTCGGTATGTTTCTTATGAATAAATTGTGTTAGGTTAAAATGTTTTGGTTAACGACTTTGTGTCGTTCTTTATGACATGCAGCTTGGTTGGTTATGATATGGTTTGTGTTTTTTTATGTTAATTAGGTTCAAGAGTTAAAAAACACACATGCGACATATAAAAATTAAAACATGTATGGTTGACTTAAATAAAACTGAATAAGGAGATATAGCCAATGTCCAATTATAGAGACGATAGTATAAAAAATGAAAAACATGTATGCGATGAAAATTATGGCTGATTTAAGTCAAAATATATACGGACATATGACCAATGTAAGCTTTGGAATGTATACCATAAGAAATATACATAGATAACATAAGGAGTTGATTCCAAGCACGATTGAGAATAAAATTAGCACGTCTGACAATAGTAGATACATAACACCAATGTTCATTAACCAAAACATGAATGCTCATTACTAACAAGTAATAAATGGATCAAAAAGACAATCAAAATCGACTTTTCATTCAATAAAAAAAACTAAAAACTTAAGTTTACCTAACCGTAAAACATAAAAATGTAATCATATCCAACTAAAAACTTAAGTTTACCTAACCGTAAAACATAAAAATGTAATCATATGCATAAAAATCCGTAAATAAAAGAATATAAACAGATTTAACAAAGTCGTTTATTCTTCATCATCTTCATATGTTCTTTCTTCATCATCTTCCTGATCTTGATCATCGTCATCTTCATCAGAACTTGAACTTTCGCGTTCGGGACACCCACGTATGTTATGACCTGTTCCATGACAAAAACTGCATGTCCGCGGTTTGAATTCCCTTTTCCTTGATGTTCTTTGTTTTTTTTACTGCTTTCCCCTTTTCATCTGCACGTTTTATTCTTTTAGATCCTTTGTTGCTAGCTTTTTTAGGATTCTTGATATCAAGTCTTTTAGGTACAGATAACACCAAGCAAATCCGCATACATGGCATATTTGTCCACTTGTTGGTGTTGGAATCTCATCCTCTAATTGTTTCTTCCACTCTTGAACCTTTACAAGGAACGAGATAACTTGTCGATGTCGCTCCTTAAGAGATCGACACGGTCATCTATTGTTGCATGAACATCGAAGCTATCCGATCGGTTTCTTCAAGGCAAGGACCATATCTGTGTCTCTTTTCAAGTAGATGGGTAGGAAGAACATTTTTTGTCCACCGACGATTTATGTATTGATTTGGAATTCGGGAAATATCATGAATACGGAAAACACAAAATATATGTCTACAAAGGTAACCATGTCGGTTATAATGACCGCAAGAGCATTGGACAGTGCCATCAATTTCTCTATTATTCAAAACGAAATTCAAAGGTACAAATTAAATTCGAAGTTACAAATGAAATTCAAAAGATACAAATCTCTTCCACCCCTCATCTCCTTTTATAGGTGGGGGGGGGGGGAAGCAAGCAAACTCCAATTTGGATTTGAAGACGGCTATTCAAATTCATTTTGGACTTCAAGACGTGTAGCTTAGGACTTAAGCAAAAAACCAACCGACCCTTAGGAGTTCTAATCACATTCATAACAATCTCCACCGTGATTGAAACTCCTAAGGAATACCAAATGTTTCAAATAAAATTCAAAATTTCAAATGCTAGAGATACTAGCCTAATTCAAACGAATGATTGATTCCCAAAAACGATCCAAAACAAACACCGATGACTTCAAAAACGAATAACCAAACGTTAACCGAAAAATTCAAACTCGGTTAACCAAACAAACAAATCGGCTCAAACGATCTTCAACAAAGATTATCAAATTCGGGCAACCAACTTCAAAAGCCCGACAAACGAAGATCCCAAATTTTCAAACTAACAAATTCCAAACGATCGAACAACTTCAAATGCCTTGAAGTCCAGTTGATTCAAATTCAAATACCAAAACAAAACATATATCTATGCAGTCAAATACAAATCAAACAAGCAACACAAATGCCAAATTCCAAACGTGGCACATCCGAACAAAATTCAATCGCAGACTAATGGGTTCTTGAGGTGCTAGGCAGGCCAATTTCTAACAAAACAAACCAATCGATTTAACAAATCCTAATAACTAGATGCTCCACCAAAAACGATTATTCAAACAATTCTTCAAACCAAAAACAATCGTACTTCAATCTCAGCGAACCATAACAACATTTTTTTTTCTTTTTCTTCATCGCCAAACAAACCTTTTTCCTTTAATATAGACTTAACCAAATCCAATAGTGCCACACCAGAAATTACGAACAAATTACATCAAAAACACTTATTCAAAAGACGAAAAGAAAGAAGAAAAGCAACAAAACATCATAGACCCACAATTGCAAACCAAAGCAACCAACCCACAAACCATATTTGCTTTTGCTTTTGCTTTTGGATAATATCATGCTTAATCACATTCTTTCACTTTCTCTTTTTCTTTATCACTTTACCCAATTCCTTATCATGAACAACATTACCATTACAGCAAAACTCCTTCTTCCTGATCAAAACCCAGGAACACCAACCGAGCTCTGATACCACTTGTTAGAATCAACAAACGATAATCAAATATGAAGCGCAAGAGAAGAAGCAAGAATCGACAAATTTGAGGAAGCTTTTCTTTTATTCAAAACGAAATTCAAAGGTACAAATTAAATTCGAAGTTACAAATGAAATTCAAAAGATACAAATCTCTTCCACCCCTCATCTCCTTTTATAGGTGTGGGAAGCAAGCAAACTCCAATTTGGATTTGAAGACGGCTATTCAAATTCATTTTGGACTTCAAGACGTGTAGCTTAGGGCTTAAGCAAAAAACCAACCGACCCTTAGGAGTTCTAATCACATTCATAACAGAAACTAACTCTTCTTTAATAAAATAAGTGATACAAGCTAGTATATGCATTAACCGTTGTTGTAAGGCAAACACAACCAAATTTACTGAGGATGGTCTAGCAAATAAAAATGCCATAATATAGTCCATAGAATGATTCATACAAATTAATGGTATAGAATGATCGTGTGCAAGGTGTGCTATTGTAGACTCTCATATCTTCACAGTCCTCAAACTTACACCATGTTATATATTTGAGTCTCAAAATTCACTTTGAAACAAAAATTGTTAATGTTTTATAATTATTACAGTAATTATGTAAAATTCTATTATAATTGAAGTTAGATAACTAGAATACTATGTTTTGAGTTTTAACAGCTGTTATTATATATCTTTGATCGTTGTGCTTAGTTATTACATAAGCTTTTGCATAGGGCATCTATTTGCTCAGCTAGAGCATGAATTCGGGATACCGACAAGCCGACAACCATTATCATGCATAATATTAGGGGTGTTCATCGGTTTGGTTATCGGGTTGTTCGGTTTATTCGGTTCGGTTTGTTTGGTTAATTTTTTTCTGGGTATAACCGAGAACCGAACCGAACCGAACTTTAATTGATTAAACCGAACCAAGTAACCGAAAACCGAACACCCATAACCAAAAACCGAACCAAATAACCCAAATTACATAAATTTAATTATTTATTCATTTATTTATATACAGTTTTATGGAAAAAAAAATTTCAAGCTCAAAAATGTTATATTTATAGTATAAAAGAGTTTTAATATTTTTTTATATATAAATATATAAAAAAATATATAAATTTATTTGAATTCGGTTTTTGGTTTGGATTGCTAAAACCATAAAAGCGAAAGAGAACATAAAAAGTTAGCAAATTACAAATCTTTTACAATGAAAAGGCGAGGGACGAAAAAACCAAAATAAATACAAAAAGTTAACGGTGTGTACAAATTCATCGTGGCGACACAATCTTGATGATACTTAATATCATCTAAGCATGATATCCCACGAGGAACACAATACACCATACTCAACTTTAATAACTAATGCATACCTGACAATATAAAGTAGCACATTTTCTTCTCAATTATCGATGTGGGATGAAAGCTAACTCTTCTTCTTTACGGTAATAAAAAGTGATAGTTTCTTGAAGGGTGGATCATGACCACTCTTCCATGTACATGAACTCTAGCTATGTTTTTCATTTCATTCTCTTTGTTAGTTCGTTTGGTTATGGTTGGTGTGGTTTGGGTTTGTTCAAATCCCATTGTCTTTTATTTTGAAGGTGGATCATGACCACTCTTCCATGTACATGAACTCTAATCATTTAAGATATTTTCTAACATAAATCCTTTTTTCTTTGCGTGAAAAATGTCTACACATGTATATATTTGTTAAACGGTACAAACTTTGAGGCCCTTAAAATTTTGGGGCCTTAAACGATCACCCACCTTGCACGCTATCAAAGACGGTCTTGGTCCAAACCACCGCCAAATATTTGGCTTTAGCCAAATGAAGAGTCTTGTCTTCTTTTTAATTGGGGTTTTGTGATGAGTTTTGTTTTAATTGGGTATGGTGACTTTTTTAAACGGGTTTTGACTTAAGTTCTTGAGAATTGTGTTTTGAATGTGTGAGTGAAAATAAAGTGAAAAGAAAAGAAGTCTTGATGTAACAATGTGATGTCGGTTTGAGTCATTGCACTCTTATCAAACGTAAAAGTTATGTTTGGCACATGAGATTATAGAGAAATTATACTTATTTTTCAAAAATAAGCTACTTAAAAAGAATATTTGTTTGTCGGACATAACTTATAAGAGATTATAAAAAATAATCTTTCATAATCCACGAAATAAAAGGTTACTTCATGTAGCTTATAAAATAATCTCTTTTATAATCTTTTCAACCAATGACACCGACATCAAGATCGACATCAACACCGAGACCAAAGACAATCTATTTTTGCCAAATATACCTAAAATAGGAAAATGGCTGAACAACAATGATATTTTCTTTAGGATACTTAGGAAAAGTTAGAATTCTTTTTTGTTTTTTAACAGGTTCTCGTAATTGTTTTCAACTTTTAGTTATGTTAACAATAAGCTATTTATTGAACGAAGTTCGAATTCAAGACCTTCTTAAACCTTCGAGCCACTGTACAATAGAAATAAGAAATGGGATATTAATTCAAATTTTTTTCATGTTGGGTTATTACTTATTTATCCCAAAACAACTCATTGAACTCGATTCAATCAACTCGTAACTTGAAAAACTCGACTTGAATAAGCCAAGTACTACCAAGGCAACCGCGCTAAGTGGCTGCAAATAATTTGTGGTGTTTGTGATTATTGGTTTGTTTGTGTCGGTCAACGTCTCAACAGTACTCATGGACGGTTTTAGATAATGGTGGTTCAAGATACGGTAAACGAATGATAGTGTCACATTTTTATCCAGCGTGAAAAGAAAAGTTATACTCGTATGTGTTATCTTTGGTAAAAATTTTGATGTTAATGGAAGTTGAGGATTAGAAACCTTTGTAAAATAGTAGAGATTTTGCACCTAGTAAATAAATTAATTAAACGTAGAAATTTAGCTAATTTATTGCAAGATGGAAAATAAAATATATATTCATATAAGACGACTTATAGCCATTATAGTTTTGGGATCAAGAATTTCAAACAATTTTATTTTCACTCACAAGAATTTCAAATGAGTGTCTTCCCTTTTATCGCCCTTCTTTATCTTCTTTTTTTTTATTTTTATTTTTTATAAAAGCGGTGAGAATATAAAAGTTAGCAAATTACAAATCTTTTACAATGAAAAATGAAAAATCGAGGAACATAATACACCAAATTCAACTTGGATAATAATACGTACTTAAGTATATAAAGTAATACATTTTCTTCTCATTTATTCATATGGGATAAAAGTTAACTCTTCTTTTTTAATAAAAGAATGATACAAGCTAGTATATGCTTTAACCATTTTGTAAAGCGAATACAACCAAATTTATTAAAGATTAGCACACGAAGGCGCCATAATATAGTCCATAGGATTATTCATATAATTTAGGGGCAATTACATTTATATCCTTACTAAAGTTTAAAATTACATAAATGTCCTTTTCACTTTTAAAATTACGTCAATATCCTCTCAAACTTTTGTAATTAAATAAATATCCTTCTCAAACTTTTAAAATTTAAGGCTCGAAACAAGCCGAGCTCGAGCTTTTTAAAACTTAATCGAGACGAGTAGAGCTCGAGCACTGGCAGGCTCGGGTTCGGCTCGACTCCTTTCCACCCCTAGACATGCCCCTTGCGCCAAGCTAAGCTACTACACCGGGTATCTCTCGTAAAACCCAAGGTCGTCCCTGAATTTTTGAAAATTTTGAGGGTTTTTGATGAAATTACATAGATAGGCCTTTCGAGAAATAATGTTATATATAAGGTGTCACTGTTTCTTAGATATAAAATGCAATTAGTTGTTATCTAAACATTCAATATATTACTAGTACTCATTTAAGATATTTTCTAACATAAATTCTTTTTTCTTTGCGTGAAAAATGTGTACACATGTATATAATTGTTAAACGAGACAAACTTTGAGGCCCTTAAAATTTTGGGCCCTAAACAATCACCCACCTTGCACGCTATCAAAGACGGTCTTGGTCCAAACCACACGCCAAATATTTGGCTTTAGCCAAATGAAGAGTATTGTCTTCTTTTTTAATTGGGGTTTTGTGATGAGTTTTTGTTTTAATTGGTATGGTGAGTTTATTAAAACGGGGTTTTGACTTAAGTTACTGAGAATTGTGTTTTTGAATGTATGAGTGAAAATAACGTGAAAAGAAAAGAAGTGCTGATGTAACAATGAGATGTCAGTTTGATTTGACTCATTGCACTCTTATCAAACGTAATCTACATAATACTTAAGAAAATGGCTGAACAAGAATGATATTTTCTTTTGGATACTTAGGAAAAGTTATAATTCTTTTTGTTTTTTAAGTCTGTGAGATAACATGTTATCGTAATTGTTTTCAACTTTTAGTTATGTTAGCAATAAACTATTTATTCAACAAAGTTCGAATTCAAGACCTTCTTAAACCTTCAAGCCACCGTACAATAGAAATAAGAAATGTGATATTAATTCACAATTTTTCCTGTTGGGTTATTACTTATGTTTCTCAAAACAACTGATTGAACTCGATTCAATCAACTCGTAACAACCAACTCGACTTGAATAAGCCAAGTAATACCAAGGCAAGCTGCGCTAAGTATTGCAAATAATTTGTGGTGTTTGTGGTTATTGGTTTGTTTATGTCGGTCAATGTCTCAAGTCTCAACATACATAGACGGTTTTAGATAATGGTGGTACAAGTTATGGTAAAACAATGATAGTGTCACATTTTTATCTGGCGTGAAAAAAAAAAGTTATATGTGTTATCTTTGGTTAAAATTTTGATGTTAATGGAACTTGAGGATTAGAAAACTTTGTAAAATAGTAGAGATTTTGTAAATAATTTAAACGTAGAAATTTAGCTAATTTATTACATGATGGAAAATACAAATATATTCATGTAAGACACCTTATAGCCATTATACTTTTAATTGAAAGAATTTCAAACAACTTTTATTTTCACTCCCAAGAATTTCAAATTAGTGTCTTCCTCTTTATGACCCTTCTTTATAAAATCTTCTTTCTTTTGCTAAAAGCGGTGAGAATATAAAAGTTAGCAAATTATAAATCTTTACAACGAAAAAGTTGAAAATCTAGAGACAAAAAAAAATATATATGTAAAAGCAAGAGACGAAAAAACATACAAAAAGTTAGTAACGTGTACAAATTATCCTTGCAATATTCTGTCACATAACAAGTTTGTCATGTGAACAATGTATTGCAAGAGGAACATAATACACCAAACTCAACTTGGGTAGTTAGTACATACCTCAATATATAAAGTAATACATTTTATTCTCAATTATCGATGTGGGATAAAAGCTAACTTTTCTTTTTTAATAAAAAAGTGATACAAGCTAGTATATGCTTTGAGCGTTGTTACAACCAAATTTATTAGTGGGATGGTCAAGCACATGAGGACACCGTAATATAATCCATAGAATTATTCATATAAATTAATGTCGTACGTATTTAATAGTTATATGAATAAATTGTATTAGTTTTCAATAACGACATATAATTTGATAGTTCAAGCTTTTTTTCCGACTGTGGCACAACCGTAAATGATGGAGGTCATCTTGGTGTTGGAAAGGTATGGCAAAATTGGCCAGTTTGGGTAATGGGTCATTAAAGGATGTCTTATTTTGTACATGCTAACCCGAGTCACGTTGGCTGAAAGAAATTTTTTTTTTTTTTTTTTTTTTTTTTGTTTTTGTAAAGATATTTACAAAACTCATTTTTTTTTTTCAAATGACGGAGTAAATGCGGTGCACTCAAGAGACACTTCATACGCCTTTCGTCCCGTTTCTTTATACATTGTTTTTATTTTACCTTGTTTGAACAGTTAAAGGCAAAATATTCATAGATAAGTGATTTGGTATGACATTAGAATTCTACAAACTTTATATTCCTCAGGAGGCCAAGGTTTTTAATAGGCTTGTAGTTTCGGAGGCAACAAAAGGCTATCTAATTAACTTGTTCTTTTCACAGCATGCTGCATGCAACCTCAAAGGTAACATACTCGATAAAATGTATATATTTTATATGTTATCTAATTATAGTCTTCACGCACAAATTAGTTTTCGTCACTAAAAGGTGCTAACATTACTGATATTGGACCTGAAGCCGAGGGCTATAAAGAATGGTGTTGTCCTTTGGTGAAGGGTTTATGGGCTCTAGGAAAGCGACAAGCCTTATCTAGCGTAAATATGCATTTTGACATTGTGAATCAAACAATTTTTTAATTTCACTCCGAAGAATTTCAAATCAATGTCTTCCCTCTTTATCACCTTTGTTTACCAAATCTTCTTTCTTTTGATAAAAGCGAAAGAGAATATAAACTTTAGCAAATGTTACAAATCTTTTACAACGAAAAGCGAAAAGCGAGGGACGAAAAAACAAAAATAAATTTAAAAAGTTAGCAATGTTACAATTGTTTTACAACGAAAAGTGAGAGACGGAAAAACAAAAATAATATAAAAAGTTAAAAAGTTTACAAATTAGTTGTGGATCCCTGTGCAACTGCCTGTTTGTATAATACAGGTTCACCCAATTAAATTTGTTTTTAATGAAACTAAGTGTTAACTTTCGAATTATTATGTTAAAGTTAAAGAAGGCATACATGCGAACAATGTTCCCTATGGTATGGTCTTCTCTCTCTGTTCCTGAGTTTTGATATGAAAGAAAAGAAGAGAAGAGATTAAAATGGATAGAGAAGAGGAAGACATATTAAAATTTTACTTCTTGGTGCCCTCGGGAACCACAAATCGCTCATACAATCTCGAGCATTCATGACTCTCTTATTTGCAAATAGACACACGAAAGAAGACGACAAATCAGTTTGTGATTCGTAATGTATACATGAAAGTAAAGCATGGCTTATGTAGCGATATGTGTGCTTCAACACCTGCTGAAGTGGCACGCATGCGAAAGTTCCTTATGCTCGCGATGGGATCTATTATGTATCTTGTGAGATGCACAAGGCCAAATGTGGTGTTCGCTCAAAACATGACCGATCGATATCAACGAATCGGGTGAACTTCATCGGATCTGCCATTAAACATATTTTAAAGTATCTTAGAAATACGAAGATATGTTCTTAGTGTATGGTGGAAATCCAAACACGAGCTTCGTGTTACGAGTTCTTGTGATGCGTTCGGCGATGTGATAAAGATGATACGAAGTCTCAGACGGGTTATGTCTTTGTCATCAATGGAGGAGCGATTGATTGGAAGAGCAAGAAGCGTAGTACGATACGATGTCTGCGACAGAGGCCGAATACATAGCGGCTTTGGAAGGCGCAATGGAGGCGGTTGGATTAGAAATTCATTTCGGGGCTTGGTGTTATGGCTTCAAGAATCGCCTATTGATATGTATTGTGACAATTCTGCTGCAATCGTATTTGCCAATGAACTTGGAGTCATGAAGGGCACCAGACATTTTCTACGGAAGTATCACTATGTTCGGGAACAAGTCCGCGAAGGTGGAATAAAACTATTAAAAGTTCATACAGATGACAACTTAGCTGACCCTTTCACTAAGGCTTTGGCTAGAGACAAGCTTATTGGACTTGCCAATGGAATTGGATTGCGTTTAGCTAATAGTTTCATGCAAAGCGTGATTAGTATTTGGATAAAGGATATTGTAAACATTTATTATTTTGATGAAATAAAATTTTGACTATGTTTATTTTCATTTAGAATATTGTTGTCCTATATTTGCATGTTTAATCCATGAGTAACTAAGTTATTCTAAATTGTCCATTGTCGATTAATGATATGGGAGTATCATTAAACTAAGACAATCGAGAGATGTGGTAGAATATACTTGAAAGTATATTTATGAGAATGCATACCAATTTGGATGATATTCAATGAATTGAATATAGGACTTATCCCAACTACATAATTTACTTTGTAGATATTGTTATAAGTAAATTGTGAATAGTTATCCTCAGACTTAAGATACCAGCTAAGTGTCATAAATGTATTGCATTTCTGTGGGGCAACTTAACGCTATACGTAACTCGTAGTCATAAGGGTTGTTTCCAGAAGTGTTACAAAGTTTGTGGGTTAGTCTCGTAGTCAAGATAGAATTTGTTCCTTCAAATTTATTTGGAGTTTAATATTGCTGAGCCCCTCGTAGGGTTGACAAGATGTTTGTGCGGCCGCACCCAAAATCTCCCCTGAATATGTTCAGAAGATCTGGTAATCTTGGTCAATCACTTAAAACGAGAAACATAATAGTTGAATAAAGAATGACTTAATTCCATATCTTTGTTTAATGTGGTAGAAACAAAAGGATAATAATAATGAAAAATCATTAAAAGGTTTTCCGGAGCCTTGCTCGAGTTGTACTAGAGGCATCGAAGTGTTGCTAGACGCTAACCGATGTGATCACTCTATTAAGATATATCCAAGTGGGAGTTGTTGGTTTTATGGATATAAATTAGTAGATGTGAGTTAGGATCGAACTCGAGACCACGGGATCTGCACGCTTACGTATGAGAATTAAAGTTAATAATTAAATGTAAATGTTATAATTATTTATTAATTAAACGAAATAATGTAACGGACATTAAGTAATTAAGTGCAATGGACTAACGGTAGTTTAATGTATTTGGAAAGGACTAGATTGCAAATTTAAGATTGGGAAAGTTCCGGAATGCCTTGGGGATCACAACACCGATCGGTCAAGGGCTTTTCCCAACCCAACCCAAACTCAACTTGTTCACCAAGTTATGTTGAGTATATATACAAGGCTAGGGGTCTTGGTTTTGAAACTCTTGTACTCATAAGCTAAAACCTAAATTGTTTTGTGTGTGTTTTTTGGCTTAGAACCGGTCGACCACTCCCAAGGGTGTCGACACACTTGATTTTCCAAATCTAAATTGTTTCGTTTAATTAAAACTAGCATTACTTTAATTTGTTATAGTACGTGTGTACAAGAAAGTAGTACTAACACATTATTTATACTTGGATTTTGTGGTAATTCTTATAATCCTATAAACCTTAATTAGGGTTCATCACTTGCTAGTTTCGTGGATTTGATTCTTGTTCGGCTAGAATCAATAAAGGTACGCATACTTTTATTTACGTTAATTAATTATTATTTAATCTTTCCTATACGCTTTCGCTCGTATTCTTTGATGTATTTGTGTTTTATATTTGATTGTCATGTTATATAATTCCAACACTATGCTTATATACTATGTTGCATATGCATTGTATGTCTTAAAGTTAATACAATATTTGCAAATTTTAAACAACTTCCATAATTTTATTGGGAGTTGTATTTAAGTTTGGAAAAATTATATGAGCTCTTAAGTTTTTGTAAAAAAAGTCTTAAAATTTTACTTTTCTTTTGTAAATTTACCAATAATAATCAATAACAACAAAAACAGTTTTTGTAAATATTACATGAGTTCTTAAGTTTTCGTAACATGAACATCACGCTTTACATTTCTTTTATAAAATATGAATAATAATTCACAGTAACAGATACAATAAAATCAGTACTCTAAATTAGCATGTCTATCAAGTCAAAATACTCTCATTATAATATATTTTGCATATTTCCATAAAATAAATGGCACACATTATCAGAACTAAAACTGTACATAACTCAACTTATAATCAGAGGTTCATCAAATGTTTAACATCCATATTGGAAGAAATACAAAACGAGTTACTCATTTAATGCTTAAAGACTCCATTTCGACTAACGGTATCATATAACAAAAGAAATGCCATTTTATAAGAAAAGAAAAATGAAAGAAGAGAACAATGGAAGGAGGAATTTGATGCTATCCCACAATGGAGCGGAGTGAAAAGGTATTTACATGGACCGGGTTCAAGTTGAATCAAGTGTTTAGGAAATTTTTAAACTGGGACGAGTAATATTGACTATCCTGCTTGCTTAATAAGCAACTTATTAGAAGGAACATCATTGATACCACATGACGATTCGTCGACTTTGAAATACAAATATCAACTCCAACTAAAGCTACATATAGACTATTTGTAACTTATTTTTCTATGGCTGCATATAGTTTACATAATAACAACTCACTCACTTAATGAGTGACTGTACGCTAAATACCCTTGCAAACTCTCCTACATCGAGTCATCAAAAAGTTGTCAGTGTCATCAAAATTAAGTTATCGTTATGAGGGACAACCAAAAGATCATCAACCACGGAAGGAGAACCAATAACTCCGGGTTCCTATCACAATCATCTTCCTCTTCTTTATTCTCTTCATCAAAACAGGTGTTTGTACAACCCGATAATCTTTATCAACCAAATTTATATACGGAGTAAAGTTCAACTAGTTTACTTATTGTTAAGCACGATATGAGTATGATCCTATTAGATTAGTGAAATAGATACTTACTATTTTTTTTCCCTGAAACCCATTTGAATCTTTTGTCCCACATAGAAAAATGAGAGAGTGACTTCTAAGCATATATAACATGGTAAATATGGATTGTATGCGTTGAAGTTAATACAATGCTTTCAAAGTCAACTCCATCTTCATTAAATATAGCAAATGGGTGTTGGATATGAGTTTGGAAAAATTGTATGAGCTAAAAAGTTTTTGTAAAAGAGATTAAAGCTTTACTTTAAAAGATATATATATTAATCAACAATAAAACCAGGGTCCTCACTTATAAGTGGAAAGCATATATTTTGTCAAAATAAAAGTTTTTGTAAAAGAGATTAAAGCTTTACTTTAAAAGATATATATATTAATCAACAATAAAACCAGGGTCCTCACTTATAAGTGGAAATCATATATTTTGTCAAAATAAGAGGTTGCCTCTGATAAGTTTAGCCTAGCACAAAAATTGTAGTTTACTCAACTTGTTTACATGATATGGGGATAAGTATGATTGGTTATACAACCTTATACTCTAATAATTATAGATTCACCATGTGTTCAACATGCATGTTGCCAGAAATACAAAACGAGTTACTCATACAAAGGGAAGATATGTACAAGAAAGAGTTGATAAAATTTACGCTAGGGATTAATCGTTGTCTATGTCATATAATACTTTCAGGGTACGTACAAGCATTGAGTTTAACTATTACTTATGTCTCTCTAGAACAAAGATGCAAGAAGCAATGATGTTGTCTCGATTATTCATATCTTTATGATATCAAACCAAGTTTATATTTAAGGAATCCCATTTCGATTAGGTATCATATAACAAAAAATATGATCTAATAGCAAAGTCTTATCCTAGCTTATATAACAAAACTAGGAAGTTCTTTAGGCTGTGCAATCCACAGCCCACCAAAATAAAAAACGACGGCTTATGATATGAAAAGAATTATGTTCTTAAGAGTTTAACAATTCTGGTATTATGTCTGTAGTATTTATTTGGATTGATGAGCTATTTGTTTTCACCTTAAAAAAATTAAAAGTAAAGTAACTCTCGATACTGTTTTTCACGGGTTATGGGTATGTGTATGGAGGAGGTTGAGGCGTAGATAGTCTTACCCTACCTAAGGTAGAAAGGCGCTTCGGTTCTACTAAAGGTGAAAAGACCTCCGCCTTGCAAGGGTATATTATTTTGCTATTATGATAAGCTTTTAATGAGGCCAAATCTGAGATGTTGTGTCGCTCAACTTAGTTCTTTCATTATGACTTTATTTTATTCTCGATATTCTTCACTCTAGTATGCCTTATGTTCCTACGTAACATATAGAGATTGTATGAAGAGAGAGAGAGAGCGGGTCTCCCTATATAATATACTTTTAGGAACACTTGACGGTTCAAATGCAAACGTTTAATTTCTTAAAGTGTAAAAGCGATTCGTATTCTTCTCAAAAAAAAGTTTACACATACCCAATATAGAACTACAAATCTGATATCAATACTCTTAGATCAATATACTTCATTTTATACAACTTAAATCTAACATTCTCTTACATATGGTAATCTATTGACATGGAAAGATACTATAAGAAAGTGAGGAATGCCTGTAAAGATCTTCAGTAAGTATCGAACTGAGAGGTAACAGATGTCGTCTTTCCCGTGGCATTACCTATCACACAATCTGCACATGATCCATCATCCATGCAGCTCTGATATCGAGTGAAATAGTTATCACACGGCAGCGGCTTTCATAAAATCTGCACATGATTAATTCATTATTGTAACAAGAGTTCCATTTATGGCACGAAGAATTGATAATCTTCTTTAAAGCTGTGTCGATATAGCAATAGCGAAAACAATTTTCATAGTTAGAACTGATGTTCATTGTCAGAACCAATTCTCATGTGAAATCTCATTTACATAAAAAGCTAACAATATAAGGTGTTCTTGATTATATGATACTGATAGGAATTTAAAGCAAATAAAGATTTATATACCGGATCATGTGAGCAGTGTGGCATATTCTTAACTAGTTACATAAAATCCTTAGTTACATATCGGATAAACTTCCCATTTAAATCTTTAAGATGTTTGAGTTATTCCATGTTATGGAGTGAAATCATATAAAAGGTTTCATCTCATTCAATCTTTAAGCTCTTGACACATGATCCATGAAGCTCTGATATTGAGTAGATTGAAGCTCTGATATTGAGTAAATTAGTTACACCCTCCCTACGATGTTACCATTTCCATATACGTTTACATAAACTACAATTTAGTATATGTTCTGTATAGAAAGGATTATGCAAAATACATGAGTAGATAATGAAACTTTACAAGAATAGTTAGAGAGGATAAACGGTTTTATCTTTTATGATATCTTTATGGAAGGGCATTGTCGTGTGATATACCTATCCTAATATCACTCATATAGCTTATGGTGTTTATTACTTTTGCCTAGCCTACATAGGATAAGAAAAGCTAAAAGCTTTATTTTGATAAAATCTCATAAACAATCCACTAATTTTATAGTCAATTATGAAAATAATAACATCAAACAAATACTGTATAAAATATCTTTTTCTTTGATCTCTAAGACAATGAAACATACATCAACAACAATCAAGCAATATATCAAAGATTGTTACCCATTTGGCCACTTCGTAGTTCAAACTATGGGGGTGTTTGGGTAAAACTTAAGCTTAATAGCTTATACATCCTCAAGAACCCCATTTGAGAAGCTTATGCTTATCAGCTTCTTTCCCACAAAAAGATTAAAGCTCATACAAATAAGCTTACCCAAACGCCTTCAAAGAACTCTAAAGCTTTTTGAAAACAAAAAAAAAATTATTGAGCCTCTCAAATAGCTTACCTAAACACCTTGAGATGTGTTTCATATAGTTTTCCCAATCATAAATCTCAATTTTTATCAAGATAACATGCAAGAGCTGTAAATAAAAAGCAAACAAACCTTGGGGCTGAAATTAATGAAACTTAAAGATTAACATCGTCAATCCTGTTATTGGCTGTTTAATAAAAAAAAAAGTATATAAAAAAAAAACCCTGAGATGTGATCATGAACAAAAACATTGAAGATCTAATGACAGGTGCTGTGTGAAATGAAGAAACATACCTTTAATGCTGAGATATATTGAGCCGATAATTATAAAGTCTGAAGAAAAGTACAACAAATAAAATTTAACAATCAAAAACCAATGCACTAAAAATAAAGAGTACGGAGTATTATCTATACTACTTTATAATGCATTTAGTCCTGCTAAAATTAGAAGGCTTAAAAATTCAGACTTTTTTACTTGCTTATTATGGAAACATCTATACTACTATATAATACATTTAAGTTGTGGGCTCCACAAAAAATTAAGATAAGGAGTTTCAATCATTGAATGACATGTGTCACTTCTCTAACTAAAAAATACTCCCTCCGTCCCAAAATTTATGTCCAGTTTGAATTTTTGACTCGAACTTTGACCTTAAATATTTTTGTTTGTATTATATAACACTTGATGAAAATTATACCAAATGAAAATACATTTAAAACACAATTCATTTATATATTTTGCATCAAGTATTATATAATAAAAACAAAAATATTTAAGGTCAAATTTTGAGTAAAAATGGACTTATAATTTGGGACGGAGGTAGTAACAAAAAAGGGAGGAGCTCTAAGAAATTAAAATAAGGAACTCTAATAATGGGGTGACACATGTCACTTATTAACTAATTAATCACCTTTATTTTTAAATTTAAATATCTTTTAAATCGTTTAATTTTTTATGATCTAATTTCACCATATTTTCTAAAATTTTGTGCTCTTTAATTCAACATCCATTTTATATATTTTATGAGTTTTTAGTTTTACATTTTAGTTGATTTATTTTATTTTGATTCAAACTTTTATAACTTTAACCTTTATTTTAATCAATACAAACTTTATTTATCAAAATCATTTACTTTTAGGAAAGTGTTTGTGGGTAAGAGATTGTGAAGGTCTTTTTATATCACGGGAATAATGATGTCACGGAAAGATACGGAAAACCCAAACAAACACATATAACTAACACATATACATTTAAAGTGTTGTGAAATAAATTCACTAAGCGGGTAGGAATTGCGAGGAGAGTTGAGTTAGCAATTCATTTACTATATTTATTATATAACTATATTTATCGCATGGTTGTGCTGTGGTATCCAACTATTTATACTACTATATAAATCATTTAAGTTGTGGGCTCCAACAAAAATTAAGATAAGGAGCTCCAATCATTGAGTGACATGTGTCACTTTTCTAACTAAATATAACAAAAGGAGGAGCTCTAACAAACTAAAATAAGGAGTTCCAATAATGGGGTGACAAATGTCACTTAACTAATTAATCACCTTTATTTTAAATTTAAATATCTTTTAATTCGTTTAATTTTTTATGATCTAATTTCACCATATTTTTAAAGTTTTGTGCTCTTTAATTCAACATCCATTTTGATATATTTTTATAAGTTTTAATTTTACATTTTAGTATGTCTATTTTATTTTGATTCAAATTTTTATAACTTTAACATTTATTTCAATCAATACAAACTTTATTTATCAAAATCATTTACTTTTGGGAAAGTGTTTGACGGAAAGATTGTGAAGGTCTTTTATATGCGGAATAATGATGTCACGGAAAGATCGAAAACCCAAACAAACACATAACTAACACATATACATTTGGAGTGTTGTGAAATAAATTTACTAAGCGGGTAGGGAATTGCAAGGAGAGTTGGGTTAGCAATTCATTTACTATATTTATTATATAACTATATTTATCGCGCGTATTGTGGTAGTATCCGACTAGTATATTATAATGCATGTAAAATTAAGATAAGGAGCTCCAATCATGAGATGACATGTGTCACTTCTTAACAAACTCCAAGCCTAACTTCTAACAAACTCAAGCCTAACTCCTAACCACCAAAACTTAAGATAAAGAGCTCCAATTATAAAATGACATGTGTCAATTCTCAACTAAAACTCATCTTTATTTTCAAATTAAAATATTTTTTATCTAATTATTTATATTATAATCTAATTTCACCATATTTTCTAAAATTTTATGCTCTTTAATTCAACATCCATTTTAATATATTTTTATGAGTTTTAGTTTTATATTTTTAGTGGGTTTATTTTATTTTAATTCAAATTTTTACAACTTTAACATTTATTTCATTTATTCCAATCAATATAATCTTGATTAAGTCAAAATCATATACTTTTGGGGAGTGTTTGACGCGTAAGAGATTGCGAGGTATTTTATATGCGGGAATAATGATGTCGCGTGAAAGTTACGGGTAACCCAAACAAACACTTACAACTAACACATATACATTGAAGTGTTGTGAAATGAATTCACTAAGCGGGTAAACAAACACATATAACTATACTTATCGCCATTGTCACCACCATCTCATCACATCACCACCTCAAAGCATTTGTTCGCTACAAAATAGTCATCAGGTACCCGCCGCCGCATTGCGCGGGTACCCTTCTAGTGTAAAGTGATGGCTGATGAGCATCACTCAAAACAATTTCACAATATAGATGAAAATGCTGGGATGAATTAGATGAAGAAATAGAAAAGTTACCTGATTGATGTAAAATGTTGGGATGAATTGGATGGGGAATTGGGGATTGTTGAAATGGATGTTGGGTAGAAATAAAGTGGGATGGCGTGAGTGAGTGAAAGAGGAAGTAGTTGGTAACTCTAGGTGCAACAGAGTAGGGGTATTGTCTTGTAGAGTCATGATCTACTAAAAAGAGAATAAAAATAAAAAGTTTGCAAAGCCATTCAGCTTGTGCCACGTGTTCTCCACTTACTTTCTAATTTTTTTATTATTAAATTCGGTTAAGGGCATTTTTGTCATTTTAACCCGTTTTTTTAATTGCACCCCAAATTTCAAACGCAAATATCTTTCAAATGACAATTTTTTACGAAAAACCGATTTCATCACAATTTTTAAAATTTGATTCTCTTTAATTTGTTATAAATCTTGTTAAATATTTTGAACTTTTATTTTTTACATATAAAATAGTTCTTGATTTTCTTGATTTTTTTTGCATGTTCGGCCCTATTTTTTACCCCCATAAATGTCGAATCGTGAAAAACTTAAAACATGAAAGCTATAGATTTTTGTTCACTCTTTACCCAGAAATTCAAATCACTCAAATTCGATGTCATATGGGTAAGATATCACACGTTAAAGATTGTGTTTTAGTCATATTTGTTGCATACAAGGTGTTTGATGAAATGTGTAGCTTAGATTTTTAGTGTTAAAGTTGAGCTAAATGCACTAATTTTTGTCTCACAACGCATCATTATTATTAATGTAAGATTCAAAAAGTGATGTTTTTAATAGTTAATGTTTTAACAATTAAAAGCGATGGTGATGAACCAAACCAAAGCTGTTGAAAAAAAAAACATAAAACCAAAAGCGATGAACCTAACTAAAGCGATGAACCAAACCAATAGCGATGAAGCAAACCAAAGCGAAACTATAATGATGAACCAAATCAAAAGCGATGAACCAAACCAAAAGCTGAAACTATGATTGATGAACCAAACAAAGCGATGAACAAACCAAAAGCGATGAACCAAACCAAAAGCGAAACTATGATTGATGAACCAAAATAAATTGATGAACAAAACAAAACAAACACCAACATGTTAAGATGAAACTATGATTGATGAACCAAAATAAAGCGATGAACTATGTTTGATTTGGTTCATCAGTTCATCGATTTGGTTTGGTTCATCGGTTTTGATTTAGTTCATCGATTCATCGATTTGGTTCATCAATTTAATAGTTAAAACTTTAACTATTAGTAAACATCACTTTTGAGTTTTACATTAATAAAATGATTAATGATGCGTTGTGGGACAAAGCGATCGGTTAATGTTGTTCATCAGATTAGTGTTGTTCATCGGTGACAAAGCGATGAACAACACTAAGCGATGAACAATACTAAGCGATGAACCATACTAAGCGATGAACAAAGCGTATAATTTTTTTAAAATAACAATTAAAAACATCACTTTTAGAATCTTACATTAATAAAATGATTAATGATGCGTTGTGGCACAAAAATTAGAGCATTTAATGCAATTTTAACAAAAATAATCTAAGCTAAACGTTTCATTAAACACCTTGCGTGCACCAAATATGACTAAAACGTCATCTTTAACGTATGATATCTCACTCGTTTCATATCGGATTTGAGTGATTCAAAAACTTGTGTAAAGAGTGAACGAAAATCTATAACTTTCAAGTTTTACGTTTTTCACGATTCGACATTTTCGAGGGTAAAAAATAGGAACCAAAATGCCCAAAAAATCAAGAAAATCAAGACCAATTGAATATGTAAAAAAAAGTTTTGAAATATTTAACAAGATTTATACCAAATTAAAGAGGATTAAATTTTAGAAATTTTGGTGAAATCGGATTTTTCTAAAAATTTGTCGTTTAAAAGTTATATGCATTTGAATTTTGAGGGTGAAATGTAAAAACGTGAAAAAAGACTAATTTACCCTTGACGAGATTTCTTTTATAATTTGAGGTGGTGGACACATGTCACTTGAAGAGTGACTTTCTACACTTTTTAAAAAATATGGCTTTTTATTAGATCCCCTACCTTGTCCTTTATGGTTATTATTGCAAGCAAAATGAAAGGTTTGCTTGAATCAAGTTGACATAGAACATGGACGCTGACGTGTCTTTTTCTAAAGGCTCTAACGACGCTGAGGTGTCTTTTTCTAAAGCATCTAGAGTCAAAATTGCTCTTCTACTTATACTAGACGAGTACCCGTGCATAACAACGAAATTTTATAGCGAAAGATCGTTTAGTGATAAAACAAACTTTATGGGTTATAAACGAAAAATAATAAAAGTTTAAAGATTTGGGGATTAAACATAATGTTTTGAAACCCGGTTCGACCCGGGTGGTTCAGTCGGTTGAACCGTTCCGGTCAAAAAACGGGTCGATTTAAACCGAGTAAACCCGATGGGTTGGGTCAAAAACGGGTCAAATTAAACTGGGTCAACCCGACGGGTTTGAAGCGTCCCGGGTCAACCCGGTTTTCGATGTGTGTTAATAGTTTCGTTTTGAAATATATGTTTTCGACATTTCTTTTTTTAGTTTCAGCTTTTCACTTTTTAATTTTGGTTTTCCTTTATATATAGTATAGCGAGGTACCAAGACGTTTTTGACGGGTAACTGTGACGATAAACGGATAAATAGATCTCGATGAGACCTAATTCCACCGGTTGTATCGGTTTCAACGGGTCCTCTGGTTCATTTTCGGATTGCTTTTATTGGTTAGCCGAACCGGTGGCCACACCGGTTCCTGGTTGAACCATTTGGTCCGGTTCGGCTTTCAAAACTATATATATCATCAACGTGTTAGCTTGTATGAAGCTTTGTGTGTTTTATTAATTTGTATAATGTGTATAATAACCTGTATTTTTCATTTTAGGCTGTTTTAAATTATTTTGTATAATGTGTATAATTATTTTATATTTTGCATTATTTTACATCTTGTTTAAATTGTAAATTGTGAAAATTTTATTGTATTTTTTAATAAGAGGTGTTTTTAATTTGGTAAATATGCTTTTATTTAGTTGTATAATATGAATAAATTATTGTACTTTTAAGTAATGAGTTATTTTAATAAGAATATTAATTATACTATAAATTTCTCTCATCTTTAACTTTCAAAATTTCACTTTTCAAAGTTTGACTATACACCCATTATGTGTAGTATAGATAATAGGTAGAAATGGAAAATTGGTCTAAAGATACATAACTTGACACACCCAATCATTGTAAATTAACACCCTTGCAAACTCTATTATTTTAGTGTTATAAAACATGATATAATTGAAAAGGAAAAAAAAAGGGAAATCAGTATCAAGAAACATTTTTGATGGTATCCCACATGAATTATGTTTTAGAAGTGTAAAAGATTAAGAAGAAAGGAAAATGAAAGAAGAAAAAACTGGGAGGAACAATTTGATGGTATCCCACATCGATGGGTAGAGCAAAGACAAAAAGGAGCGGAGTGAGAAGGTATTTACACGGACCGGCTCAACGAATGACCAAGAAGGTCAATTTGTTTAAGTTGGTGTCCAGCTTGCTTAAGGTCAGTCCAAGTGGCATACTATGTTATGTTTTGCTTAAGGTCAATTGTTTGGAAAAATTTAAAATATTTTTATAAGCACTAAAGATCACGTGTTTGGAAAATTTTAAACCGCCTTTCAATGGGAGAAACAAACGTGCAAGATTTAACGTAGTTCAGTCGATTCAAACACAATGAACCTTATACACGGTACACGTTTTTTTAAATGCGAGTGGCCCATAAATTTGAAAATGAGTTTTAACAACTTTATACAAAATATCAGAAAACGCAATGTTGGGTAAAAGTGTCCAACTTTCAACGGATATGGGATATGGATTGTTGAGTCGAATACGTGATTGAAGATTAGTTTTTAACAAAGAAGCTTTTATGCGTAAAGGAGGTGATTTCAGAATTGGTGATAATCGTTTTATAGATTTCAGAATTATTAGTCATAAGTTTACAAAGATCATGTTTATGTGTATATGTTCCATCCTTAAGGTCTTCTGCAATTTATAAGAAGAAGAAAAAAAAAAAAAAAAAAATGTATGTACTTGATTAAGACGATAAATATAAACATTGTTTAAGGTAATATATGAATCTAGTAGGGTTGTGTGCACGGTGATCATAATAATCCACTTATTTTAGATTCTATATGATAACTTTATGCTTTAAGCAGCTTTACTAATTAATAAATTATCATGAGTCGATTTAACTTTAATAACTTAAAATTTGAACCTTTTATAATTAAGCTAATATGTGTGCCGTTCTAAAATAAATTAAGCTAATATGTGTCTAACGTGATGAGAATGGGAATTTAAGCATTTGAAACAAAATCTTAAATATGAAAATAAGTTTTGGTTTTATCCCACATAAGTGAGTGAGCAAACATTGGTGAACTTTATAACTAAGACTATTGAGTTATCAAACATGGATCTTTTAAAATGTTGAATGGTACTTATAGTCATAAGCCATTTCTGCTCTTTAACAAGATTAGTTTTTGGGTCTCAACGATAAAAAAATTCGGTATCATTTTTATATTTGCATGTTTTCATGTTATTTTTTATTTTTCTCTTATAGCAAACACATAGTACCTAACAATGTAACAGAGTAAAATATGTGTTTGTAATTGTGATATCCTTTATTAACCATTTTTTATATGGAGTATAGTTGGACTAGTTACTTAATGTTCAGAATGATTTTTGGTTGTACATGATAGGAGTATCAACCTATTTGATTAGTCAAATAGATACTACAATATGATGAAACCATTTGTACCTTTTGTCCCACATAGGTAATGAGAGAAAATTTTCTAAGGTTATATACCATAGTGTATTGAGAGTGTTTGTCTTAAAGATGATACAATGCTTTGGGCATTTGGTAAAGTCATGTGTATCCCTTATACACTTGCCCTCACCTTGCTCCAAAAAATTATATGAAGTCTTAAGTTTTTTACAAAGACTCCAAACTTTACTTTCTTTTACTAAGATTAACACCAATAATTCACGATAACAAAAACAATAAACTTAGTCTCGTCACTCTTAGAGAGAGAGTATTTAGTCGTATGTTTAGATGAAAATTACGATAATGTAGTGTAACATTATAAGAATCAATGATCAAACATTTAACCTACAATGGTATTGGATATTGTTAGGTTAGGGTTCCAACTAGTTTGTTATTGGGTTATCGGGTTATTGGGTTAACATAACATCTTAGAAACGTTAAAAGTGATTAAGAATATTATGATAATCTAGAGGTTGGAGGAAGAAATATACATTTTGATTAAAAATGGAGCAAAGTCAACCACGTTTGATTCAAAAATCAATATAATTAGAAACGTAGATATAGAATTAGTAAACATTAACTCATATAATTTTTCCAAACTCATTCACAATAACCAATAAATTTGCTATATTTAGTGGCTACGTCTTTGAATTTGAAAGCATAGTATTCATTTCAAGATAAATAATTCATATTTACTATGGTATATATTTTTAAAGGCATTTCCCACATTTTTCTATGTGGGACAAAAGATTCAAATAGTTTCAGAAAAAAATAGTAAGTGTCTATTTCACTAATCTAATAGGATCATACTCGTATCATCTACAACAAAACATCATGCTTAACAATAAGTAACTAGTCGAACTTCACTCCGTTTAAAAATTTGGTTGATAAGGATTAATGGGTTGCACAAACACGTATTTTGATGAAGAGAATAAAGAAGAGGAGGATGATCCTGATAAGGAACAACCCGAAAGTTATTGGTTCTCCTTCCATGATTGATGACCTTTTGGGTGTCCCTGATAACGACAACTTAATTTTAATGACACGAGAGACTTTTAGATGACTCGATGTTGGATAGTTTGCAAGGGTGTTTAGTGTACAGTTGGTCATTGAGTAAGTGAGTTATTATTATGTTTCTTTAGATCATAATTTTGTATATTCTTCAACGTAATGTAAACTGGTCTGCGACTTTGCAAGAGAATATGTTATATTTTGATATTAGAAGATTAATTGAAATAGAAGTCTTTTCAACATAAACTCTCCTTCATTACTCTAAACTTGAGATTTGATAGTGACTTTGGGATTTTGTACACATAATGTTGCCACTCAATTATTGGATTGTGTGCAAATTCACATCAGATTTTCTGGATTTAGTGGGAGGTGGCAACACGATAGAATTGATTTGGGTGACTGAAAGATGATAAAATTTGATTTGAGAAATACATGAACAATAAAAAACAATTATTAATAATCTTCAAGGTAAAGTTAACATCAATGTCATAATATATCATAACATATTGCAAGAAAAGTAACTAAAAAACTGAACCCTATTTAATGACCTCTTGCTCGTTTAATAATACTCCGCTCCTTTGTCATTCCTCAACCCCATTGATGTGGGATAGTATCAAATTTTTTCTTCTTCATTGTTTTTTCTTATTCATCTTCTCGAGTACTTTTTTAGGGTAAAGGTTTTCGATACCCGAAGAATAGAATAAATGAAATAAATCTGTTTTACATGAGAAAATGATGATGAAACCACTCTAGCTCTATTTCTCGAGCACTTCTAAAACATTAATAAAAATGTCTATTAATTCAGTGATTCTATATCTATTCTTTTAATTATATTGATTTTTAGTTATATTTACTTAGAGGTGTAAACGAGCTGCTATGATCTACTCAATATCGGCTCGTTAAAAGTAAACCCTTAGAGAAAAAAATCAAAACTTATATTTACGTAAATTAGGGACTAACCTTAAGCAAGCAGGTCACCAGCTTAAAGCTTAAACCTTTAACCTTGTTAAATATTGTTTGTAACTTTAGATTTTAACTAGGTGGGTGGGACTGGTCAAATATTTTTTTGTGTATCAACATTTTAACATATCATATTTGATTATTTGATATCTTAGAAAAAATAATAATAATAATAATAATAATAATAATAATAATAATAATAATAATAATAATAATAATAATAATAATAATAATAATAATAATAATAATAATAATAATAATAACAATAATTTAACTAAGAGGTTGACATCGGTTGGGTGGAGAAAGGGAGCAAGTCTTACGGCCAGTAGATATCTTGCTTTATTCTTGGGATGGAGGCGGGGCGTATGTGTCGATTTGACGGGTCGTCCCTCACACAAACCGGTATGATGGATTTTGTGCCGGTCGTGTAGTGATTGATGCCGCAAAGCGTAAGTGCATCAAATCACGAGCCAAATGTCTGAACATTGGATATGGGTTCACCCTTTCTCATTTTCCTCCTTAGGAGAACTTGAGGCGACGCGGTGACCTTACTTAAGCGGATCCGGAAGTTCTCTCGTAACTCAAGACATTGGAGCGCACGGATGCTCATATCTTGATGGGATTAGTTTTGCTATTGCTAAAGGTGTGGGAGCCCAAATTGTTTGAGGCTCCCACTAATTTCTTGTAATCCACTTGTTTTGTTTGGATGTTTTATAAAATAAAAATAAAAATAAAATAATAATAATAATAATAATAATAATAATAATAATAATAATAATAATAATAATAATAATAATAATAATAATAATAATAATAATAATAATAATAATAATAATAATAATAATAATAATAATAATAATAATTAAAAAAAAATAAAATAAAAAAAAGACATGATGAAGACGTTGAAGTGGCTTATGACTAAGTATCATTCAACATTTTTAACACGTCATATTTGATATCTAAGGGTTCTTGGTTATACAAACTCCATCAATGTTTGCTCACTTACCTATGTTGGATAAAACTAAAACTCATTTCTATCTTTAAGCTTTTTTTCAAATGCCTAAGTTCCAATTCGTGTTAGCTTCACATTAGACATATATTAGCTTAATTATTAAAGGTTCAATTTTGAAGTTATTAAAGTTAAATCGACTCATGATTATCTAAGAATTGGTAAAACTGCTTAAAGCATAAAGTTGTCATATAGAAACTAAAATAAGTGGATTACTATGATCACCATGAATACAACCCTACTAGATTCACTTACCTTGAACAATGTTAATATCGCTCGTCTTAATCAAGTACATATATGTTTTTTTTTTCCTTTTTATAAATTGCAGAAGACCTTAAGGCTCCGGAACAGATACACATAAACATGATCTCTGTAAACTTATGACCTATAATTCTGAAATCTATAAAACAATTATCACCAATATTCTCCACAAGAACATAGATTGACTGTCAAAAATCATTTCTATACGAAATGACTCTTATTACATGGTTTCATATGTTGGATACATTTACAGTGTATAATCCTTCCAAATGGTCCCAAAAGGTTTGTTGCAAAGTTGCAAGCGCTTCTGGTGTGTAGCCTAGTTTTTTTTTGGGTTTAAGGTTTTACCCCGGTAAATGTATAAATCACAAAAAACAAAAGGGTTCAGTACAAATAATGTGGAAGAGCTCCACATTCAAAGACAAATCCTATGATCTAAAACTAGAAAAAAGGCTTAAGTGTCAACCTAGATCACAAATGACAGGCCATTTGGATCAAAAACCATAATATAAAGCGACACTAACATAATGCAAGCAAAGAAGATCCTTCTACAAACCACCTAAGAGTGGTCATCCGAACCATAAAGCCGAAAGTTCTTTGGCATCTTCCACAAACGTAGTGGCGATTGACTTGTTGAATATTCTTGAAACGAAGCGTTAAGAGTTTGAGACAAACCATAGTGATAATAGCATCTCGAATATCCTCCTCTTTTCCTCTTTTCATTCTTGAACAAATGATTGTTTCGCTCTTTCCATAAATAATTGCGATCTTTGGCGACTTGGACCTTAAGCATCCGGTCATCAACTTGGACCATTGACTTTCTTGGTTATTCGTTGACTCGATCCGGCTAAAACCTATTACTTAGGGTTAGGGTGTGTTTGTTTTTTAAAACAAGGTCTTACTAGCCCTCTTACTCTTACCGGTAAGAGGTGGTCAGACATTTTGCTTGTTTGATTTTTGCTTTTGGGCCTTAGACATATAACATCTTACTCAGTAAGAGGTGGAGGACTTGTCTTACTGCCTCTTACTCGATAAGAGATTGAAGACTCGTGTTAATATAATATATTTGATTGTTTATTAACTATGTTATATTTATAATAAAAAGTCTTGTTTCATATTTACATAAGTTACTTATTATCGCATTGCGTTGTTTTAATAAATAAATTGCAGAAACGAGCACTTAAAATCATTCAGACAATTATACAAAAACAAACAACATTATTTCTTTCAGATTTAGACTTTCTAGCCACCTCTTACTGGTAAGATGTGATAGTCAGATTCAGACCTAAAACATCTTAATGAAACAAACACACCCTTAGCCTCTCGCTCCTTTTATAATACCCTTCGTCTTTTTGCCTTTGTTTAACCCACCGATGTGGGATAGCATCAAGTTGCTCATTCCAGTTTTTTCTTCTTTAATTTTTCTTTCTTATTAATCTTCTTATTTCTAAAACATTAGCAAAAATGTTTCTTGATTCTATGTTTTGCGAGATCGGTAAAAGCTCGAAACGTGCCAAAACTTAACGAGCTTGAGCTTAACATAAAACTCATTAAATAATCAGGCTGGATCCCGAGCATTACATACCGAGTTTGAGTAGGCTTGCGAGCCTAAAAGAACTTTACATAAATAACATATTTGTGAATAGTAAAATTAGATATCATATAACTTTGAAGATAAATAAGCAATATAGACACAAAATATATAATCATATATCATACTTGTATAACTTTTGAGATAAATAAGCAATTTAGATACAATATTAAACCAAATGAGCTCGAAACAAACCGAGCTCCAACTCGAACTTCCCTAAAACTAAATAAAAGCCAACTGAATGCATAAACTATTAATAAAACTAGACCATATCATAAATCAAAGATGTATCACCAACAATGATGCCCAAGTTGAATAAAAAAGAGATAACAATAATGGATTACTTTTCTATTCGATCTGGTTATTAATGAAACTAAACCATATCATAAATCAAAGATGTATCACCAACTCGAGTAATCCATATGTTTAGGTTGATCAATAAAATAAATGTCATGACCATGTATACAACCAGCCACAACTGATTGATCCGACCAATAAATGCCTTACGTTGCCGTGAATAAAAATGTGTGCATGTGAACCAATTCAACCATAGCATTGTTACATTGAGCAAGACACCACGCAATGAAAGATATACACACGTTTATATAAGTAACCATAGACTCTCTAAATGCGTATTATTTTGCCAAAAGTACACCATTATTTCATGCCATCCGTCATACTTTTTTTTTGGTTAAAGGGATTATACCGGTGAATATATTAGAAAACATATATGAGTTTACGTACATGAAAGAGAGGTAATGAGCCCCAGTTTTAAATATGAACATCAACAATACACTTTGAACAAAACTTAAAGCATAACAACCACGAAACACAAACTAGGAATCTACATAAAATAAATATGACACAAAATCCTCAATAGATCCCTAGCTTCCATGCGCAAATTAGCCACCTTCAATCACCAAGCTTGAAATCTTCCAAATTTTCATCAACCTTTCAGGTTGATCGACATCTTGAGACGTATAGAAGCAAGCTTCATCCTAACCACATCAAAATGCAGTTCATTGTTCCTATCACCTTTGCCATGAATTCTATTATTTCTCTTGCCACAAATAATAAGATGATGCACCAATGAGAAGACGACCAGCTATACTTTCAATAGTGTTATCATTAGATCTAGCGGTACCAGCGCGGGCGCGGCGATAAATATAATTATATGTGTTTGCTTACTGTTTAGTGAATTCGTTTCACAACACTTGAATGTATATGTGTTAGTTGTAAGTGTTTGTTTGGGTTACCGTAACTTTCCGTAGCTTTTCCGCGACATCATTATTCCGCATATAGAAATACCTCGCAATCTCTTACTCGTCAAACACTACCCCAAAAGTATATGATTTTGACGAATCAAGATTATATTGATTGAAATAAATGAAATAAAGGTTAAAGTTGTAAAAAATTTAATTAAAATAAAATAAACCCATTAAAAATATAAAAACTCATAAAAATATATCAAAATGGATGTTGAATTAAAGAGCATAAAATTTTAGAAAATATGGTGAAATTAGATTATAAAAAAATAAGTAGATAAAAAGATATTTTAATTTAAAAATAAAGATGAATTTTAGTTGAGAAATGACACATGTCATTTTATAATTGGAGCTCTTTATCTTAATTTTTAGTGGTTAGGAGTTAGGTTTGGAGTTTGTTAGAAGTTAGGCTTGGGTTTGTTAAAAGTGACACATGTCATCTCATGATTGGAGCTCCTTATCTTAATTTTTGTTAGAAAACTCTTTCCATAATAAGCAAGTAAAAAGTCTGATTTTTAAGCCTTCTAATTTTAGAAGGCCTAAATGCATTATAAAGTAGTATAGATAGGAATAATCCAAATCATGATATCGTCCTAAATAGGCGACGCATTCGTCATTTCAGCTGCACTCAAGACTTGCTTCCAAACCTTCTCTGAATAGCTACATTTAAAGAACAAATGCTCGTGAGAATCTGGTTGTGCTTTACAAAGAGGGTACCGAAGCAGGTTTAAGTCTACATTGATGCCAACTGTCATACTTAATTTTTGGGTAAAGGCTTAATTTACCCTGGATAACCCTGGGTTAATTTTTGCCCCTTGGATAACGAACCAGCTTACAAGTTTCCTATGAAGATTCTAGGATTATAGTTTTGAGCTTTATCCATTTATTCTATGCTATACATGTTACAGGGCAGCTTCTTAATTTTTCAAACTTGACGTAGGAGGTTTGTACTCAAATTGTATTTGCAATTATCCGTCTACGTGTGACTAAATACTCTCCGGTCTCCACTTAGTACTAAAGCCGCTAGTTTTATTGTTTGTTATTGTGGAAAAATATTCTTAATCCTTATAAAAGAAACTAATGTTTGAAGTATGTCTTACGAATACTTAAGTGCTCATATTATAAATTTGCGAGGACGCGATTTTCGAATTCAAAAATACAGTATTAACTTTAAGTCAAATACCTTTTCCGTTACAAAAAACTATCAGTTCATATAATATTTCACAATCGCAAACATCCAAATAATTTTGCAACTAGAGCAGCAGTTTCGAGAGTAGTATGAACTTTAAGAAATAGGATACATATGCACTTTGGTATATAAGCTTAGAAGATTTTCTTCCATTTACGTATGCGGGACAAAACCAAAACTCATTTTCATCTGTAAGCTTTTATTTCAAATGCTTCAATTCCCATTCACATTAAGTTCATCTTTCTAATGTAAACTTGTATAAGACTACGCAATAGAATGATACATCTTTTGTTATACGAAACTATTAGTCGAAATGGAAGTCTTCAAACATAAACTTGGTTTGTAATCAAAAAGATTTGAATAATTGGGACACCTTCATTGCTTCCCGCCAACCTGTCAATCCGAACCCGCCAACCCGAACCCGACCCAAACTGCCACCCCTAGTCTACATGTGACAAAATCTCTCCACTTAAAAGCGAGGACGCTAGTTTTATTGTCCTTTTATTGTGGGTTAATATTCGAAATTTTATAAAAGAGAACTAGAGCTTAAAGTCTCTTTTACAAAAACTTTAAAGCTCATATAATTTTCCCAAACTTGAACCAAATAACCATTTGTTATATTTGATGGAAACGTGGTTAGAGATTGAAAGGTTAGTATTAACTTCAAGACATTCAATGCATAGTTACTATGGTATATATGCTTAGAAGTTTTTCTCCCATTTTTCTATGTGGGACAAAAGATTCAAATGGTTTAAGAAAAAAAATAGTAAGTATCTATTTCATTAATCTTAATAGGATCATACTTGTATCATCTACAACAAAACATCGTTCTTAACATAAAGTAATTAGTCGAACTTTACTTCGAATAGAAAAAGTGGTTGATAGATTAACGGATTGTACAAAGACATATTTAATTTGATGAAGGGGGAGATGATCATGATAAGGAATAACACGATAGTTGTTGGTTCTCCTTATGTGGTAGATGACCTTTCGGTTAGTCCCTGATAACGATAATTTAATTTTGATGACACTGACGACTTTTGGATGACTCAATGTAGGAGAGTTTGCCGGGTGTTTAGCATACAATAGTTGAGTGAGTTGGTTGTTATGATGTATCTTTAGACTAAAATTTAATATATCTTCAATGTAATGTAAACAAGAGAATGTGTTGTTTTTTGTTACCAGAAGATTAGTTGAATTGGGAGTCTTTTTAACATAAACTCTCCTTCATCACTCCAAACTCGAGAATTGATCGTATCTTTAGAATTTTATACACGCCATGTTGCCACTCGATAATTTTGGGGTTAAGTGATCGCTCATCCATTAATAAATACCCGTTCCAGTTTTTTAATTCTTCTTTCACTTTTCTTTCTTTTTAATCTTCTTGCTTCTAAAACATTATCAAAATTGTTTCTTGATTCCATAATACCGATTTCCCTGTCGTAAGTATTTTTCTTTTCAATTATATCATGTTTTCAATTATAATACTAAAATAATAGAGTTTGCAAGGGTGTTTAATATACAATAACTAGGTGTGTCAATTTGTTATCGTATCTTTAGACCTCAATATTTTTATACTTTTGTAATATAACTTGGCTATAAAATGTGATATTTCTTTAGTTATATGATACGGTTAGTCGAAATAGGAGTCTTTAAACATCAAAGAGTAACTCGTTTTGTATTTCTTGCAATATGCATGATAACCATTTCATGAATACCTGATTATAAGTTGAGTAAACTACAAATTTTGTTCTATGCTATACATATTGAAGGGCAACATCCACTACTACACAAAGCTTAAATAGATCACTTCAAATAAAGTGGTTTTCATAAAAGCGATCTAACAAATGGTAAAGAGTGGGGAGGGTAATAAATAGATCGGCTATTTAGATAAAGACCGGTCTTACTTACTTCTCTTTGTACACAGGATTAGATAGATCGTTTTTTTAAAAAACAACCAATCTATTTAATCTCAAAACAAAAACACAATTGCGGGATACAAATTTTCATTTGCCGCTTCACCAAAATTACGATTTTTCATTTGCCGCTTCACACACACAAAACCTTATACCATTTCCCCAAAATCACACACCGGCGCCTCACAACTCTCACCAAACAAATCCTAACCACAATCACCCTCCTCAATAGTCTGGTTTCTCACCTCCAACACCCACCACCCACCACCACCACCATCTTTGTTGAAGCCCTAACCCTTACCTCCACTCTATGTAAGTTAAGATTTAAATTTTGTGCATAGTTTCTGTCAATTTCATGCATAGGTTATTGTAAATTTGTTGACAAATTGTTTATTAGGATTTTTTTTCTTGTATTAAATTTTAATTCCATAGTTTCCGATCTGTTTATACATATGTTTATGACAATAAATTACTTAGGTTAAAGTTGTGTATTCATGGCTGCAAGTACTTAGGCTAAAGTTGTATATATGTTTTTGACAGTAAAGTACCCAACTTTTTGTTGTTTCTGATTTTTTTTTACATATCTTTGTTGTTGAAAGTAAAGTTCATATAATGGTTTTAATCGCTTATTTACTAGCTTTTTTATGATAGTAAGTGGCCTCAAGGTTGAATAAGTTGTTTAGTTTATGAATTTAGGGAAGTGTAATCACTTATTTGCTCAAAGTGCATACACTTACTGATGTAGAACTAATAGCCATATATGAGCAATATTGTTTGCGTTAACTAGGTCCTTAACTTCATGGTACTTACATTCTGGTTAACTAAATTGTATTATATTTGAAAACTTATATATGATATAGGCACATAACTTTGTTCTTTCAATCATACATATGAACTTGCTTCAAGTCAGTTCAAGAGGTATGTTGCTCTGTTATTGAAATAAGTATTATTTAATCTATACCTGGTATATTATGTTTATGCACAAGTATATTGTCCTGGATAAGATTAACTAAACAATGTCAAACTTAATGTAACTTCTTATCAAATGTTCAAACGAAGTTGCCTACACTTTAACTATTATCTTAAGTTCTTTTATTTAGCAAAAAATTGCATAAAATGATCTGAGATGAGTTTGTTCAATTATCTCTTGTATGCCCGTGTTGAAAACGGGTTATGAGCTAGTTTAGATTCTAATTGCTGTTGTGGTGACAGGCTAACAACGACAGTAACTACGACAGCCCGTCATGAAATGGTTCTAAAGGTCATCAAGCTCAACACTTTTTCCATACTTGATTGCTTTTCTGATTTTGAGGTGGAGTGCATCTTTACCTATATATTTGCAACGGAGCATCTTGGATTCTTGGATAGTAGTTGCTAGAACTTGTCAAGCCCGTATTTTGAGGGTTTTGAATTACGTTGCAATTCTTTTATTTTAGTTGAAGTTATTTTGGTTTGAAACTTGAATGTTGAATCTTTATAGAATGGTTATTTGTATTGGAATATTATTGTGTATGCTAATGCCTGCAATTCTGGAAAAACCTACATTTTGTATAATTACATTTTGGAAAAATTCAAATATTCGTACCATTTTTTTTTTAGATCATAGTTATTAATAGATCGGTTGAAGAGCCGATCTAACTAGTTCTATGATGACCACCCGATTAACATTGTTAGATCGCTTATTTGTTTTGTGCCCGATCTGACTATAACATTAAAAAGATCGGTTCTGAACCGATCTATATGTACTATCCCCTCATCTTAATTTGGCATATATCGGTTGATATTTCAGTTGATGTTCAAGTTTCTAGTCAAATCTTCATTTGCGACAACATATGGCTAAATACTCTCAATTATAAGTGAGGACACAATTTATTTTTTGTCATTGTGAAAAGAAAAGTAAAGCGTGAAGTCTCTTACGAAAACTTAAAAAGCTCATACGATTTTCCAAACTCATATATTAAAAGTAAAGCGTGAAGTCACTTTTACGAAAACTTAAAAGCTCATACAATTTTTCCAAACTCATACATTTCTGTCGTTTGACATTACACGACAGAAACGAACAAGTTTGAAAGCATAGTATTAACTTTATGAAATACATTATATATGCATTGTGGTATATAAGCCTATGTGGGACAAAACCACAAGTCACTTCGAAAAAGAAGTAAGACCTTGGAAAGTGATATTTGTATGCTTAGCTCTAGAAATTAACCTTTATTACACTAGACTTTTAGAAAAAAGGTTATAAACAAAACATGACCCATGCCAGGTCACTTAGACTGACATTTTAATATTATTTGTTGACCCGGCTGCTTTTGTAATACTCCGCTCGTTATTAAAATTTTCTGTTCTTTCAATTTTTCTCTTATTAATCTTTTTGATTACTTCTAAAACATTAGCAAAATGTTTACTGATTATATATCTACATTTTTAATTATATTTATCTTTTGGCTATATTTATTTAGGGGTGTAAACGAGCGTAATTGATAGTGAGCTACTCAAGAGGCAATATCTACCCGATAAAAGATCAAAAAGAGTCTAGCCTTAACGAGCTCGAGCTTAATATAAAGCTCGTTAAAGAATCGATTAATCTAGCAACTTAATATGGTTGATAGTGATGAGTTTGGTACTCCTAGTATTACTGTTGACTTGACTAAAGATGGGGCTAATGGTACTACTCCTATTGTTGAGAAAATCGAGAAACTTGAAAAGCTTATTATTGAGGAAAAGTTACTCTTGTGGATGATGATGGTAAACATATAAAAGAAGGTTGATTTGAAAGAGAATGAGGAGGACGCGCTACTATTAAGCCTAGCTATTCTTCTTCTCCAGATATATGGTGGGTAACCCATTTTCTCTAAAGTGGGGAAGTGGTTGTTTCGAAAGTGATGATGAGGAAGTGCTTGAGCCGGATAATCCTATGGCTAAATTTCTACATGTCGACGTCGATGGTCATGAGCTTGAATATTATTATGATGATTATGCGGATCAGGTCTACGATTACCAGGGAAATTGGATGCTTTTTATGACATGTACGATATCAAGCTCTAAGGTCGTGGTAGAAAGTAATCTAGACGTTAGTTTATGTTTGGTTTTGTGTCAAATGTAATCTAGTGCATAGTTGTTTGTTTTCTTGTTTTAAGAATATGAAGTGTCTAGTTATGTTAGCTTTACCGCCTATATAACGGACTGAAATATGAGACTTCACCCATATCCTTTTTACTAAAATGTTTTTTGGAGTAATATATTTACCGGGGAAACCCTTTACCAAAAAAAGTTTTACATATATAACATATTGGTGAATAGTAAAAATTGATTTCATATTTCTTTTGAGATAAGATATCAATTTAAATACAAAATAACATATTTATGAGTAATACAATGATATATCCTATATCTTTTGAGATAAATAAGCTATTTGGGTACGATATTAAACCAAATAAGCTCGGCTCGGTATTTACACCCCTGCATTTAATTATAGCAAGTACTTTTTAGATAGATGATGATTAGCAAAGTGAGTAAACTCACCATGCGTCATTTCCACTTTTTCGTTATTTTTTCAAAGTAGGTTTTGTTGTTTAGTTTGTGTTTTAATCGGATATATTGAGGCTAAAAAACAAGCAAATGTCATGCAAACGTTTTAAGCCACTACAAAGAGGGTATTTTTGGTGACGAAACGGCATGCCACCACACCCTTCTCTCTTACAAAAACTTAAGAGCTCATATAATTTTTCAAGACTCAGATACAACTCCTAATAAATTTGTCGACGGGAGTCAAATCTTGTCTGAAAGCATTGTATTAACTATAAGACATACCCTTTCCTCTCATAAAAACTTAAGAGCTCATATAATTTTTCCAAATACAACTCCCAACAAATTTGTTGGTCGGGAGTCAAATCTATGTCTGAAAGCATAGTACTAACTTTAAGATATACAATTCGTATGCATCATGGTATATAAGCTTAGAAGATTTTCTCTCATTTACTAATGCGGGGTAAAACCGAAACTTGTTTCCATTTATTAAGTTTAAGTTTCATGTTGAATATATATCAACTCGTCAATAGTATAATTTCGAAATTTGTAAAGGATTTGAAGTATCCCTTGCAACATTTTGTCGTTAGCTCCCCCTTCTGTGAATGACCCTTTGTTAGTCTTTTGTAAGGTTTACTGATACACAAACAATAAAACAAACTTTACTTACCTCAACTATTGTATAAATATCAAAGGTAAAAAGTTAATATCAAAGTTAATATTGACTTCATAACATATGTTAAAAATAGTAACTAAAAGACTACACATGAGCTTGATTTGTAAGATGTCAATCGCGAGTGTCTTGACAAGTACAAGGTACACAACAAAGAAAAAAAAATCTAGTTAAGTCAATTGCAACTTGCAAAAAACATATAATCTTGCAAGTGGTTCTTGTTTAGAAATGTTTTAATTTTCATTGAAGCAAGGATTAAAAGTTGTTGTTTCCTTTATAACAGTGACCTTTTCTTCATTTCTTGCTATAGTATACTTCTTGCATCTCAAAATAAATGTTTATTTTCATTTTGTACAAAATTTTAATATTTCTCACTAGCTACACTCTCCACCAATTAAATAGCATCCACTCGATATTTGGATAAAACATGAATGTGTTTAAGAAGTTAAAAACAAGTTATTGTCGGTCACGAGATTTCGGTAAAATGATAGTATGTTTAAGAAGTTAACAAACAAGTTTTACACAAGAACCATCTGTCAATAAATAACACCATTGATATTTTTCGATGTCTATAATTCTTATTAGAAATAAATCGTATAATTAGAAGGTATAGTAACGAAACACTATCTCAATTAAATGATAAATGAAACTCTCTTTATCCTAAAGTAAAGCATAAGTTGAAGTTTATGAATTAACAACACAAGCATGCTAGCTTAGTTTAGTGTGTTTCTAGCGAGGAAGATACTTTCACAATAATAAATTAGTATGAAATCTCTACATTTATTTCTCGACTAACATTCAGATATACGAGAGATGAGAAAGTGAACTCACATGTTGTAGCGGGTTAGGTGTCAAGCAATTGATGGAAGAGTATGTATTCCATTTAATGTTTTCTTATGTAGTTTCACTTTTCAATGTACTTTAGTGAATAGTTAATTCAACTATTCCTCTTTTATCAATTACATTTGTACTTTTTGACTTTTTATGCAAAAGCGTTTTTCTTTGCTTTTGTGAAGTTCCATGCCACTAATTCATGTCTTGACTAACAGTGCATATTCATTTAGTGAGACTTTTTCGGATCTTACTCACTTTAAAGTTGTTTTCAACTCGAGTACTTTACTGGCTAATACCGCATCAGTGAGGTAAAATGTATCTTCATATGGCTTCAATTTTCTTCTCTGAAGCTAGTTGTTGAGTGAGCTTTATATAACACTTTTTGATTTCATATTGGAGAGTAAACTTAACTTAGCCATTTTTATTTTTTGTTTAATATCGTTAGAAACAATTGAACAAACTTTTGGTCGACACCTCCCACTAAAAATTATTTTATTGGTTAAACTTTAAAACATAAGATAGACATTTATTTTGAAACAACACTAAAACAAAAAAGTGAACTTTTTGTTGGGACGATGTATCATACACATCAAGTTCCTCATTCCAGTTTTTCTTCTTTCATTTTTCCTTCTTTTTATCTTCTTACTTCAAAACATTAGCAAAATGTTTCTTGATTCTATGTTTCACGAGCCTGGAAAAAGCTTGAAACGAGCTCAAAACTTAATGAGCTCGAGCTTAATATAAAACTCGTTAAATAATCAAGCTGGATCCCGAGCATCACATACCGAGTTCGATTAGGCTTGCGAGCCTAAAAGAACTTTACATATATAACAAATCGTGAATGGTAAAATTAGATATCATATAACTGTGAAGATAAATAAGCAATATAGACTCAAAATATATAATCATATATCATACTCGTATAACTTTTGAGATAAATAAACAATTTAGATACAATCTTAAACTAAATGAGCTCGAAATAAGCCGAGCTTGAAATAAGCCGAGCTCGAACTCTAAACAAAAGCCAACTGAAAGCATAAACTATTAATAAAAACTCAACCATATCATAAACCTAAAAAGTATCACCAACAATGATGCCCAAGTTGAACCGGAAAGAGATAACAATATGTTGTATAAGATACTAACGGATTACTTTTCTTTTCGATCTGGATATGAGTAATCCATATGTTTAGGTTGATCAATAAAATAAACGTCATGACCATGCATGTATACAACCAGCCACAACTAATTGATCCGACCAATAAATGCCTTACGCACGAATAAAAATGTATGCATGTGCTTGAAAAACGACACTTCTCTCACCAATTCAACACTTTAGACTAAACAACGATAGCATTGTTACATCGAACAAGACACCTACGGAATGAAAGATATACACGTTTACATAAGTAACCATTGGATCTCTAAATGCGTATTATTTTGCCACAAAGTACACCATCATTTCATGCCATATGTCATACTTAATTAGCCCATCTTACAAGTTTTCTATGAAGATGCTAAGGCTATTATAGTTTAGGACGTAGGATTATAGTTTCGAGTGTCATCCATATATTCTATGCTATACATATAACAGGGCAGGCTGTTATTTTGCAAACTTGCAGTCGATCTTTCAATTGATTTTGAGGTTTGTACTCAAATTGTATTTGCAATTCTCCATCTACGTGTGAGTAAATATTCTCTAGTCTCCACTAGGACTAAAGATGCTAGTTTTATTATTTGTTATAGTGGAATATCATTCTTAATCCTTACAAAAGAAAGTAAAGTTTGAAGTATATGTTAAAAAAACTTAAGAGCTCATATAATAAATTTCGAGGACGCGATTTTCGATTTCAAACATAGTATTAACTCTAAGACAATTATCTTTTCGATACAAAAACTATGAGTTTCATACAATTTTCACTCTCACTTATACACGAAATAATTTTGTTACTATTTGAGTGTATATGTAAGGTGAAACATAGTATTAACTTTAAGAAATAAAGTAAATATGCACCTTGGTATATAAGCGTAGAAGATTTTTCACATTTATCTATGTGGGACAAAATAAAATTCATTTCTATCTTTAAGCTTTTGGTTCAAAATCTTCAATTCCCATTCGCATTAGCTTCACGTTGAACAAATATTAGCACGTTAATGGTTAAATTTTGAAGCTATTAAAATGTGTAGTAACACGGCAAAATATGAATATATTTTGTTCTAGTTTTATCGATTGTAAGCGGTTTCCTTGTTGATGTTCCTCTCATCCATTAATTTCATAACTTTTGATTTTTTACCATAACACATTAAAGTGACGTTCCTCTTAATAGAAAATAGTTGGCAATTTCTACACATAACACATTGAAGTGAGGACCATTTATCATTGTCGGTACTTGATAATTGTTATCTCAAAGTCACAATAGTTGACCAATTTGTGAAAACACCATTACCACATCACCATATAATCCTCCACCTGAAGCTGACGAGAGTTAAGAAGAAAGATGATTACGAAAAGAACAACCCGAGAGCCTAGCTGGTTCCCATTTCATGGTCGATGGCTCTTTGGTTCGTCTCTAATAACGATACCTGAATTTTGATGACACTAAGGACTTATATATGACTTGATGTAGGAGAGTTCACAAGGGTGTTTAGTGTACCATGGTTGAAGACTTTGCAATGAAATGATTTATCTTTTGGTATTTAAAGGTTTGAAACTGTAGTCGAAATGGGAGTCTTTTTAGCATAAACTTGGTTAAATAGTTCAATGATTTTTTCTTCTAATTCAAATGTGAGCTCTTTGTCAGGATTGTTTGTGCAGCTGGAATAGCTAAATTTAGGCTTGATCAAAGAAAACTAGATTTAAGCTTTAATTGTTGAGCTTATTTACGTACTCAAACTGTGTAGAGTAAATGTTATTGCTTTATCCAATACTATTGCATAAATTGACCTTTTTCTTACAAATCTTCCAATTGAATGTTTGGCAATATGCATGTCAACGGTTTAATTGATTATTATAAAGTTGTAAAATTTATCATAATTTTCAGGTAAACATATGACCTAAATACTTTCTATTTAGGAGTGATGATGCATTTTTATTGTTTTTGTTATTGTGGATAATTATTTTTACTCCTTAGAGCATTTACAACCATATCGTTATAACGCCGTTATGGGGCGAAATAACGCCGTTTTGGCGTTAAACCCTTGGAGGGCGCGCGTTATTGCGCCGTTAGTCCCTGGGCGTTAAGGGGATAACGGGCGTTATTTGTATTTTTTTTCATTTATGCCCCTAAATGAGGGGTTATTTTTGTAAATTGTTGGGAATGTTATTGATGTTATTGAGATGTTATTGTTGAGTTTTAGATATATGATAACAAATAAAACCATATAGACACCACAGAGTACACAGCGGAAGACTTAGAATCATAACAATAATTAATTAACTGAAAGAATGCGTAACGTACCTCTTGCAAATGGTTAGATCTCTTCAATGAATGTAATGAAGTGGTTTAAAGAGTTGTCCCTTACCGTTTTACAACTCAAACCAATTGGTGTAAGAATAGTGTCTTACTACCACAGTTATGTACACACGAATTAACCGCGAATCAAAGAGATTGTTAGATCTAACACAAGCCTTTGTTTAATAAAAAACAAAACCAAAACACCCTTTGGGAGGGGGGTTCGGCCGAGAATGCAAGAGAGAGGAGAGGAGAGATCTAGGGTTAATTCAATGCACAAAAGTTATGAAAAACCTTAACCCTAGCCTTTGTATATATAGTGAACTAATATCTTTGAGGAAAAGTTAGGGTTTTGGGCTAGGAAAAGCCCCCCTTGGCGGCCATCATGGAGGAGAAAAGAGGGAACCCGAATATTTTCCAAACTTAAGATATTCACCATATATTCTCTCATTTTACATTTAACGGTCGTTAGTCCTTTCCGTTAAATACTTAACGATCATTAGACGGACTTTATGTGTAATAATTAATCGTAATCATTAACATTAATTATTAACTTTAATTCTCATTCGCTAATGTGTGCAATCCATGGTCACGAGTTCGAATCCGACATTCACGGTTTTATAAATATATACATTTCCAATAGCTCCCACTTGGATATGTTTACAAAGCGTGTAATGACATTGGTTAGCGATCTAGCAACACGCCAATGCCGGTACAACTCGTGTATGATTTTCGGAGAAAACCACTTTGATGATTCATCATCATATTCATCCTTTGTTTCTAAAACCATGTTAATAAGAATATGGATCTCACTCATTTCTTAATTAACTATTATGTTTCTCGCTTTATATGATCGATCAAGATTACCAATTCTTCCGAACATATTCGAAGACCTTGGGCATGGCCATGCAAACATCTTGACAACCCTATGAGGGGCCCGACAATATTATACTTCAAAATAAATTTGAAGGAAACAAATCCCGCTTTGACTACAAGCGAAATTCATAAATTTATAACATACGAAAACAACCCTTATAACTACCGATTCGTATAGCATTAGATTGCTTCACAGAAATGCACTACATCCATGACATATCTATGGTATCTCAAGTCAGAGGATAAATATTCATGATGTACTTAGACTAAGATCCATAAAGTACCATCATGTGGGTGGGATAAGTCCTATACTCAATCCATTGAATATCATTTGAAATTAGTCATGCTACGCATCAATATACTTTCAAGTATATTCTATCTAATACTCAGATTTGTCTTAATTCAATATCATTCCCATGTTATTGATCGACAATGGACTATTTAGAATAACTTAAGTTATTCAAGGATTTAAACATGCAAATACAGGACACAATATTATAAATGAAATTAAACGTATAAAGTACTTTAATTCATTATAAATAATAATTGTTTAACATCCTTTATCCAAATACTAAATAGATCAATGCATGATAATTCTTAGTTAATGAATTTTGCCACAAGTCATGCGACTCATACTTGTTGACAAGGCATAATTTCAACTAACTTTGATCTATATGAATTTTGAGAATACTTATTTTAAAAAATTCAATAAGTGAATTTCTTGTATGTGTTTACACATATCTTGATATTGTCATAACATTCCATAAGGTGCGTGACAACCTGAACCACCTTTTTATGACAACCATCTTTCAAAATTTTTAAAGTTTAAAGTATTCTTTATTCTTTAATGTATAATGCAATTATACTCTTAGATGAGCATAACTAGTCAACATGGTCATCATCAACGATACCATGACTAGAATTGAGTGTCATCTCAATTATACTAGCATCATTGTGTACAACAATATGCTCTTTAAACATCCGTAAACTTTGAACAGTTATAGTGTAATGTTGGTGCCTACCAAAACTCAAGTTTGTTGGCAATGACAATTCTGAAACAATTGTCATATTTTCATCCATAGAATCTAGGAGCATCTCCAGACTGTGGAATGTGATTCTAAATCCAAACATATTCCTTTTAAAATATTTATTACACTAACAACTTTCAATGTTGTCAAATCATCTTGTAATCAAGCATGACACAACAATCTTATATACAACATGATGTTCATGATGAATCTTTAAGTTAAACTTTAAGATCTCATTCGTATTCTATCTTGTCAAAGATATGTATTCATCATGTTCTATTTGACTCATTTATTTACCGCATATGTTTATAACAATAAACATATATTTCAAGGTTGTATGTCTTATTTCCAAATCTTACAAACGAAGTTTCATTCCCAACTAAAACTTAATTTAGGTGGAATGTAGTTGCCCATACAACATATAAGAATTAAGAAAATGAAAAATAATACTCTTACTAGCTTTTAGGAATCCTTATGAGCTATCTTATTTTAATTTATTAAATCAAACATGGATTTAATATTAAACATAAGAATCATCTCCTAGATGCATGCATATATCCATTCATGGATTCTTGCAGTTTGTACATATTCAAAAATTATTTGAATTCATAAAACTACTTTGTATTACTTATCGTCCTCGCAAAAGTAATTCCACAACAAAGAGTTTTGATATTCATTGTCAAAATTTCATATCAATGAAACTAAGTATGACAATTATAATCTTTATACTTCTATTTAATGTATCTAGAAAAGAATATTCAATCATAATTAATTGCTCAAGTATGATTAATATTATTGTCACTAGATATGCATTAAATATGTGTACAATATTTTCCATATGATTTCTACACAAAGATTTAAACCATTAGGGTTTCCATCCTTTGAAGAAATTTATTTTCATTAAGCTAAACCAAATATCTAAAGTTGATTATCTCTATGGACAGCATCTCTACATTCATAGTATGATTGATTTACCACAATTCAATATTTGGTAAATTCATCATTATGATTAACAGGCTTACCATGATCCTGTAACTCATATTCCTCAGCATATTAAATATCTGAGATATCCTTACGGATCTATGAATAACAATTCTATCATATTAAGGTCTATCATTTACATGTTTAGCCTCATCATGATATTTGCTAGTGCATTTTAGAAGATTATGTATTTTGTAATTCAATCTTTCAAGATCTAAACAAAACTCCCACTTGCCTTTAAAAATTTAAAGATTACCTTTAAATAGTTTAGCAAGTAGAGCAACAATACATTGTTCTCTTTTGGGATATTACAAAAAAAACATTGGTAGTTCCTGACATTAGTTTGTTACAACTCACTCTATAAGTAGTTTAACAAATTCAGAACTTTATTTATAAGACTTAATGTGATTCATCACATTCCATAAACAAATGGTGTCTTATCAATCTTCTAGGTTGGAGTCTTATTGAGTATATTCAATCTATACTCAATCTACTAACCTTGATAACTTTTGGAAGAAACTATAGTTATCTTGAATCAAACATGCCAATAGATTTTGATTCTTCTAACTGAACATACCATAAAACTACGGTATTTCATTAGAATTAATATTGTAAGATAATCTAACAATATTTGAGATAACTATCTACTCTTTGGCTTATCCTATTTACCAACAAAGTAAAGCGAATGGTACAATAGAATTACCAAGTCAATTGCATGCATTATAACACAAGTATTCTTGACCAAGTCAAAGACATACCGTTATAATCCCACTCGTTATAAGTCATTGATCAACTCATTGACTTCATGCATATGTCTTAAAACATAGCAAGTTAATGTCTTACTTTATATTGTAAGTCTTATATTAAAAGACTTCATGTTTGTGACTTTACAAAATCATAAACATTTATAATTAAAGTAATTATGAACACCACCTCAGGTTTCAATTAATTTTTCAAGTTAATATTTACTACATATATTTAAGTCAATTAAACGAATACTTAAATTCAAAGTAGTATTAGATTACTTCATTTAATTATGTCATTCCATGAAAAGTTCAACGTAGAAGCGCAAAATCATCCATGCTCGCTTCTCACGACACGTGGATATTTTACCTTAGGCTACAATCTAGTTCACGTTCTCACGTAACATAAATTGTAACTACACGTGTTTCTTAAATATTGAATGACATAAATATTTAAAGTAGTCTTTGTTATCATCTTGACACATGTTCTTAATAGGGCAATCATACACTTTTAAATGTATAATTCCTATTAGAACGTTACTCTCTTACCTCGCGGTCAAGAGAATCCATTTAAATCATATTCATATGTGTTGTACCTTGCACACAATAAAGATTTCTCCCACTTGTGCATGTAACAACATCATGTAGCAGAGATAAACAACACGACAAACGTTTGTTTATTTGATTAATATGATTTGTGTCATAGATATAACAAGTAGATGTAGGACTATATTGTTTAGTAAGGAAGCATGACTATCCTTAAAACATAAGTGTCTACAATTGGAAAGTAATTATCTTTGAAGATAACTGGGTTACTACAGAAACAAACCTTAGCTCCACTGAATTAGAAATCATTATAACAATTTCTTATTCAGTAATGCAACACAAATGCTCCCACTGAATTTGACAACATTGTAAGTGTTTCATAACCAGTGAAAACAACTTGCTTGCTTTTTACTTTCCTACACCTTTAAAGAACCATACGTAATCATTACTAAGGTACTAACAGGTGTATTCTACTCTATGAATGATGGCAATTTCTTCCTTAACAGGCCTACCATGCCCATAATGGTATATAGCACCTTTAAAGGTTAAAGCAAAACAACTAGATAAAATGCTAGTTTGCCTTTTACCAATTTTCGCGGTAAATAGTCTAGCTTCTAATTTAGTAACTCATATACATGTTTTCCAGTTAACCAAACGTCATGTTTGTTACAAAAGGATTCATTCACCAAATGAGGGTAATGAAATCTTTATGGAAAATATGATGTGCAATTCATTGCTACGAGTTACATTAGAATTTAGACAATTCAAATGTTCCTATAAAACCTTTCTCATTCATAAAAAAGAATATGATTGAGTCTCATTCTTCTCCCATGGAAAAGAGACTTTGTTTGTCTTTTCGATAAATTATTCTCGATCAAACATATGTTTGAAAGCAGAATGGATCAATTTACTAATAAAAGACTAAAACACGTTTACGGTTAAATGTTGCATTAATACATTCAAAAGAATTACAAAATTCAATTTTAGTATTTTCGATAATCAACCTTTTCAAGAAAATTAAATACCCATGGTTCATAAACATATAACCATTTAATTTTCACTTGAAAACTAGGATCCAAATTGACATAGTTTCATCACATCAGTTGATCTGCTAGTAATGAAATTATTCAAAATGGTACAAGTCGAACCTCAATTGCCAATTTTCAAATTGCAACTCCTAGATTTATGGAATTTACATTTAGCCAATTTCAATTGCCATGTAAACATGTTTTATCCCCATCTTATGCCTTGAGTTGCCGTTCTCACTACAAAACTCAATTGTTGTCCAACTTAAGAAAGCGCAAAATCATCCATGCCCGTTCTCACGTCACGTGGATATTTTACCCTTTGATTACGATCTAGATCACGTTCTCACGCAAATAAAAGGTAATCTCAGGTGTTTCCGTTTCATTGGATGGCATATAACTTAAATTAAGGGTAATAATTTTGATGTCAAATCAAATATGTACAAAGATGTCATGCATTCATCTTCGTAGCATAGGTTTTATTAAAACATTTATATCATTGTTTTAATGTTTAAGCTTTTCATCATGAAACTTTAATCGAGGTATTGGTTAAACCAATTAAAGAATTACATTTAATTACCACTATATCCTACTGCTGCATGAGTCATAAGACCCAAGTTATTCGGATAATTACCACAAAAGTGGCGCGTAGAATTTAAGGTCAATTCACCCTTAAGATTTTATGCACTTTCATAGGAATACTTGGTAGCTCCATTAAGACGCACAAAGTTTGTCAATAATGGGTGAGCCGTTCTAACTATTTTGTGCATAAACATCAATCAATTAAACGATTACGATTACTATGCTTAAAAAAACACATGTTTCACCATTGTTTAGATCAGTTTATTTTTCTTATAAAATACCCTTGTTACACAAAACAAACAAGCAAGTATTTAAAAAATAAACACATAAAAAATGAATACATAACTTAACAATTAATCATGCATATCAAATAGCCACATGCTAACCTTTTGATAAATCCTATTAAAAATCAATTCTAGATCTGTCAATATGTATATGTTTAATTAAGACTTTCACCCGTTTGACTTAATGTACAAGGTGAGCCACATGCATCGATTCATCGATTGCGTAAGTCAAAATTAAAACATATACCACATAGCACATAATTGATTTAATAATAATGATTGAGGTCTTCCCCAATTTTAGATCTATCAAAAATTTTGTGTATATTACTTAACCAAGCAAATCATACAATAAAAGCAGATCCATGACAATACATGCATGTATTTATCATGGATATAAATTACACTTAACAATTAATGCAATTAAACAGAGTTACGCAATTTAGTACACATAAAATTGCATGCAACCTAGGGTTTCTAATCCAATTAAAACTGAAGTTTACAAAACCCTAATTAGGGCACCAAAAAACGGCCCCCCTAAAAATTAGGGTTTAGGTTTTGCAAACCCTAGATCTACACATACAATTAATAACACAATCATGTTTATTTGTTTTATGTGTTTCAGTAATTAATTACTTGTTATACAAGGCTCGTGATGCCACTTTTGAGTTTTAGATATATGATAACAAATAAAACCATATAGACGCCACAGAGTACACAACGGAAGACTTAGAATCATAACAATAATTAATTAACTGAAAGAATGCGTAACGTACCTCTTGCAAATGGTTAGATCTCTTCAATGAATGTAATGAAGTGGTTTAAAGAGTTGTCCCTTACCGTTTTACAACTCAAACCAATTGGTGTAAGAATAGTGTCTTACTACCACAGTTTTGTACATACAATTAACCATGAATCAAAGCGATTGCTAGATCTAACACAAGCCTTTGTTTAATGAAAACAAAACCAAAACACCCTTTGGGAGGGGTTCGCGGGAATGCAAGAGAGAGGAGAGAGATCTAGGGTTAATTCAATGCATAAAGTTATGAAAACCTTAACCATAGCCTTTGTATATATAGTGAACTAATATCTTGGAGAAAAAGTTAGGGTTTTGGGCTAGGAAAAGCCCCCCTTGGCCGGCCATCATGGAGGAGAAAAGAGGGAACCAAAATCTTTTCCAAACTTAAGATATTCACCATATATTCTCTCATTTTACATTTAACGATCGTTAGTCCTTTCCGTTAAATACTTAACGATCGTTAGACGGACTTTATGTGTAATAATTAATCGTAATCATTAACATTAATTATTAACTTTAATTCTCATTCGTTAATGTGTGCAATCCCGTGGTCACGAGTTCGAATCCGGACATTCACGGTTTTATAAATATATACATTTCCAACAGTTATTGTTGTGGGTGTTTTTTAAGGATGTTAAGGTGAAATGTTAAAGCTGATGTGGCGCTGACGTGGACGGTGTTATTGATGTTATGGTGTTATTGTTGGGAATGCTCTTATAACAGAAAAGTAAAATTTGATGTTATTAGTATTTAATACTAAAACATACAATTCATATGCACCATGGTATTTAAGCTTAGAAGATTTTCTCTCATTTACCAATGTGGGACAAAACCAAAGCTCATGACCATCTATTAAGTTTTTGTTTCATGTTGAACATAGTTTAGCTGGTCAATGGTATTATTTTTAAGTTAGTAAAGGATGTGAAGTATCCTTTGCAACATTATTTCGTTAATGGTTTAATAAGAGGAAGAGGATTTAGTGAAGGAAATACCTTAGAGACGTTAGTTCCCCATGTATGAATGGCCCTTGGATTGTAGCAAAATAAAATTGTGTTTGCATATTTGAATCTACATATGACTAAATACTCTCCATGTGAATTATTAGTCTTAATCTTTGTAAAAGAAACGTAAAGCTTGGAGTCTTTGAAAAAACAAAGTTCATATAATGTTTTGAGACTAAGAATAAATACACGGGTGTGTGTTATACACGTGTGCTCTTCAAAAGCCCCAAAGCATACTATTACCTTCAAGACATACACTTTAATGCATTATGGTATATAACCATAGAAAATTTTCTCTCATTTATCTATGTGGGATAAAAGGTTCAAATGGTTTCATCATAGAATATTAAGTATCTGTTTCACTAATCAAATAGGCTATACTCCTATCATCTACAACAAAACATCATTGAGAACATTAAGTAACTAGTCCAACTATACTCCAGTTAAAAAATTATTGGATAATAACGGATATCGCAAATACAAACACAATTCTAGTGATCTACTTGTGCGAAAATAGGCTATGTTGGAAACCTTGTTCTAGACCTCTTTATAGATTTAATGGTCTAGTAATTTGCAAACCAAATGCCCGGCTCGAGTTCAGTCCCGTTAAGCATGTAATGTAATTTTACATGGATTCCCATAGTACTTTCATGGTTTCTGAGAAGTGTATTAAAACTCTATGCAGCTTTAGTTGCAGTTGATATTCATTTTCAAAGTCTAAATCTTGTTGTGATAGTGTTATGTAGTTTCGATGAATTTTTCCTCTGGTTAGAAATATCATAACATGTTACAGTGGAAACATTTATGTTATAAAAAGATTATTCAGATATATATAAAAAAAAAAAAAAACAGAGTTATTCAGCTAGTTTTTCATGAGATTATAAATAAATTCAAAAGCTTTTGATATTGCCTAGTGACTTGAAAATGTAGTCATGATATTATTCTTAACGTGACATCTCCCATGAACGGAGTAGTAATGCTTCCTAAAGCATGTATATTAAATACAGATCGATATTAAGCATCTTAGCATCCCACGGTACAGAGCCGGGTTCGCTTCCCAGCTAGTGCACACACAAGTACAGAGTTCTCAAAGTCTTTGGCTTTAGTTTACGGACTTTATAGAGTTATGCATTTTGTATAATTTTTTTTATACTTTAATACCGTCGATAACTTATGAAAATGAATTTGTTGGTTTTTACAGGATATTATTTTATCTCATTATTTACTCTTGTTTAAATTTGTGTGGATTAAAAAGCATTGATTGGCATGACTAATTAGTATGCCTAATTGTATGCCTAAAACTATGTGGCAGCATCTTGTTGGTGCAACAGAGGGACCCATTTCTTCACAAACCAATAAATCAGTGCCACATGTATGTAGTCACAAAATTAGTCACACTTTTAGTCCTCTCAATCATTTTCCTGGATTAAATTCCTAAACAATGGCTATGAAAAATGAGAAACTATTCTTCAGCCCACATGACTTTATCTTTTGGTATCTGACTAACTAAATATTGTTTTAGTTCCTGGGATGTATGAAAATATCCCTTTAAAGTTTATTGAGCACCTAAGTTTTGACTTCTCACAAACAAAATCGTCTATGAGTTAGTAGATGCATTTGTCTAAGGGATGGTGGTATATGCTCAACATGAACAATATATTGTGTGGCTTTAGACAAGGATCGTCAAGTGAAGTGGGATGTGGAGCATGGCACAAAATCCTCAAACTGTACTAATCTAACTAATTAGTCCCAAAATGTATGTCTGAACTGCGCTTTGTGCTCCAACTTTACCTTGTTTTTCGATGTCAAAACAATTGACAAATTTGTGCTATATATGACTAGAATTGGAGAGACGCAAGCCAGGTAGAAGACATGCTATGTTTCCTCAATTCAGCCTGATGAAAACACCATTATGACACACCGATAAGGAACAACCCGTGAGCTTCTGGTTCCCCTCGCATTAATGACCCTTGGCTAGTCCCTTATAACGTAATACTGAGGACTTGTAGATGACTCGACATAGGAGAGTTAGCAACGGTGATTAGTGTACCATAGTAAGTGTCAGATGTTATACGTTTAGACCACAATTTCTATTAACATAAGTTGGTCTAAGACTTTGCATTGAAAATGATTTGTCTTTTGGTATTTGAAAATTTGAAACTGTGGTCGAAATGGGAATTTTTTTTAGCATAAACATGGTTGGATAGTTGAACGACTCATTCTCTTTATTCGGATGTAAGCTCTTTGTCAAGATTGTTTGTACAAGGGGAATAGCTCTAAGATATCTGCTAAGTTTATGCTTGATTGAAGCAAACTCGATTTGAGCTGTGCACTCAAACTTGGTAAAGGTCATAGCTTTGTCCAATACTATTGCATAAATTGACCCTTTTTCTCATAATTAGTGAGCATCTAATAACAAGATTCTACAAAGAAAATATACAAATCTTCGTATAAAATGTTTGTTTAATTTGTTAACCGTTTTGTGAATCTTTAACTGATTATTATAATGTTGTACGATTTATCATAATATTCATCTAAGAATATGACTACATATAGTTTCCATTTAGAGAGAGCACGCTAATTTTATTGTTTTGTTATCTTGGATTATTATCATTAACCTTTGTAAAAGTTACAAAACATCAAGTTTATATAATTTTCCAAACTCAAATACTAGGCCCAATTATTTTATGAGCCGCATAGTTGAGGCTGAAAGCATAGTATTAACTCTAAGACACACAATTCGTATGCACTATGTTATCTAAGCTTAGAAGACTTTCCCTCATTTACCTATGTGGGACAAAATGTTCCAATGGTTTCAATTTGTTGTGAAGTATCTTCTGCAACATTTTCTGTTGAGTATTAGTCGTTCCTTATTAATGTTCTTCTCATCCATTAATTTCATAACTTTTGATCTTTCTTGCTAATTACCAAATGTTGCGTATACATTCGATAACAATACATAACCAGACTTAATCTTGTGGCATCGATGACATAAGTTTGTCATGTGCGATTATAACTTTGCTAACCTATTAGTTGTTCCTTTTTACGAATTACCATCAAATTATGATCCCGTTTAGCATATGTATATCATCAAATATTTTATTACGTTATACTAAGGACTTATAGATGACTCGATGCATGAGGGTTTGCAAGGGTGTCTAGTGTATAATAGTTGAGTGAGTGGGTTGTTATTTACATTGTAAGGTGGTCTAAGACTTTGCAATAAAATGTGCTATATTCGTTATTTGAAGATTAGTTGAAATCCAAGTCTTTTCTTTTTTAACATAAACATGATTTGATATTTCAATGAGCTCCCTTTTTAGATGTTTAAGATTTACAAATAGACCAATCGGTTTCTATTTCTTGTAATTTATTCATTTCTCCAAACTTGAGAATTGGTTTTTAACTTTGGGATTTTGGACACTCTATTTTGGGGTTATGTGATAATTCATATTAAGTTTTAGGTGTTTTTCATACACTTTTTAAAGTGCAGGTAAAACTGAAATAGGTAAAACTCTAATTATAAAGGGAAAAAAAAATATAAGGATACTTTTTTTTTGCCTTTCATGACACATATTTTTACAAAAAAAATTGTCATTAATCCTAAAATTTAGACTTTTTGCACACACTTTTAAAAAATAACACTAAAAGTTGAGTTTAATGATTTTTTTTTTTTTTCCTGCATTGGAACCACATTCATTAAAAGTTAATTTTTCCATATAGTGAAATACTTTTATCTACCGCAATATTATAACCATCAAAGGTAAAAGTTACTATCAACTTCATATAGTAGATCGTCAAAAGGTAGTCTCAGAGAACCTACACATAATCCCGACTTGTAAGATGTCAATAGCAAGTGTCTTGATGACTTCAAGGTACACAACAAAAAAACAACTCGGTCCTTTTAATTAACTCAGCAAGGTACCCGCAGCAATGCGCAATTGGTACCTTATGATTAAATTTTGTATGCGAGCAAATGCTTTTCATTTATATGTTTAGGCGAACAAATGTCTTTAAATTAGGCGAACGAATCCAAGGAACACACAGATCTGTAACGGTGAACAGATGTCTTTCGATTATATGTTATTCATGATGATAACTTTATAGGCGGTGTTGCGTGTCAGTGATGATAACCTTATCGATGTTTCACATATACATCTTTTATCTAAAGCAAAACATCTATATTAATAATAGAGTAAATTGATAGCATTTTCACTTTTTAATTTTTATCATTAATATACACGGATGTTACAAGTTAATAGGCGCTCAATATTCAATTTTTAAGCAAATTATTAAAATGGTGGTAAGTTTAATCGGTTGCTTTTATTTATGAGTATAATGCAAGCTATTTATTTAAAACATCATCAACACTAATATATGAGGATAATTATTTTACATATCAAACTTTTCTTACATACCAAGAGACTCATCTCCACCATCCATCTAAAAAAATCAATGGCTGAGATTAAAAGCATTTTATTATTTCACATATTTTTTATAATTTAAATATCTCTTAAACCGTTAATCGTTAAGTGAAAATATTTACACCGTCGCGAAGAGCATTTAATTATCTTTCTATAGACGGGCACTTTGATATACTTTCGAAAAAAGAAAAAAAAACATTTTTTCGTTTTTAAATCATTTTCGTTACTTGAAATTTGCATGAAAAAATCATATATGATTAAACACTAATTTGAATATCACATGATATTAGTGTTATATCATATATGATATTAGTGTTATATCATATATGATATGTGATATCACCACACTAATATCACATGTGAATATCACACTAATATCACATGTGATATTACATTAATATCAAATGTGATATTACATTAATATCAAATGTGATATTACATATCATATGATATAACACATGTGATATTCAAATTAGTGTTTAATCATATATGATTTTCAATGCAAGTTTCGAAGCGTAAAAAGCGAAAAATTTATAAAAAAGTGAAAATAGGAAAAAATATTTTTGTCGAAGTATATCAAAGTGCTATCTATAGAAAGATAATTAAATTTCGTCAGAATGATATTTTTTCCGCAACGATTAATGATTTGAAAGTTATTAATATTTGAAAAAGAAGATTAAAGTGGGTTTTAAAATTTTTGAGATTAATCTCATCAATTAAATCAAATAAAAATGGGTGGTGAAGATTGATCCCTGATATGTAAATAATCTTTTATCCTCAAATGATCTTAAATCCTAATATATTGAACAAACAAAAAAGTATACTAAATATGTAAATAATCTTTTATTCTCAAATGATCTTAAATCTTAATATATTGAACAAACAAAAAAGTATACTAAATAAAAACATCACTTTAGACCTGTTGAAATTAGCAGTCCAAGTAAAAGTCTACCGGCCCAAACCAATTTCCCTACCCTATTTTGACGTTATAAAACATGGCACTTTTATAACACAACTAAGGGTGCGTTTGGTTTACGACTTTTATCATCAAAAAATAGGATTGGCATCGTAATACTTGTTTGGTAGGGAGATAAGGGACTAAAGGGCCCACGGATACCAAAAATCGGAGTTGAACAAAAGATGATAAATTGGTTCGTTTGTTTATTTACATCGGTCCTACTCATTATTTTCCTCTATTATTTAATTTTATATATTATAATATTAGTTAAATTTAAATATGAAACCAATTTATATCACAAAAGACAAACAAATTTATGAATAAATCATACTTTTAATTTTATTTTTATAAAACATAAACAAAATCTTTAATTTAAATAATTTTCTCTCTTACATCAAATCCAAATCCAAATCCAAATCCAAATTCAAATTCAAATCCTAATCCTAATCCTAAATCCATCTACAAACCAAACGGGCCCTAAACCTAATTCTCTCATAAAAGCTGCAGCCACTCTTTTTCTTTCTACACAAACCAATCTCACAAATCAAATGCCTTTTCTTCTTTTGTCTTTGCAACCATAATCACAAACAAAATAACACCCTTTAATGGTTTTCATTCTTTTATAAACAGAAATACAAATCACAACTATCGAACCATTAACACAACTCATGACCTTTTGTTGGTTTCTTTTACAGAAGATAAGATCTCAGCTAAGATCATTTCAATAGATCTATGATTGAAGATAACCGAACCCGTTCAGAAAGGGAGACAATGGTGCGTTTTGATGGTCGAGGCAAAAAAGGGATGACCGAAAGGTAGTGGAGGGAGGGAGAGAGTAGCCGTAAAGAGTCCCATTTGATCCCCTCCCAGGCTATGGAATCTATATAACGGGTCATTGCATCATACTTGAATCATGCTTGTTCATTTACATCTGATACTACCAACCTGATAACTTGTGTTCTTTTTCATTTATATTTTGTGAGATGGGTCTTTTGTTTGTGAGGCTGTTCTTCATAGTTTGTGGTTTGATTATGGGTGTGATGCGAGAGCATATTTTTTGGGAGTAAATAGGTTTTTTGTTTTTTTATTGAGAGAGTGGGGTAATTTATATGAATATTAGGGGGCTGTTACAAGTTATATAATTGATGACATTTAATTTTCAAGTTGTTACAAGTTCATAGAATTGAAGACATTTAAATATGGGCTATTACAAGTTTATATAATTGAAACCAATTCTTTCCTATATAAGCAATTTAAAAAGTCTGAATTTTAAGCCTTGCCATTTAGAGAAATGTCCTAAATGCATTATAAAGTAGTTTAGATAGATACTCAAAACCAATTGCAACTTGCAAAAATATACAATCTTGCACGTTTGTTTCTCGGTGAAGGGCAGTTTAAAATTTTCCAAACACTTGAACTTGAATGCATATAATATTTTAACATCCACAAAATTAACCCTTAGAAAAATTATATTACAGTTAAGCTATTAATGGAAGGTTCAAAACAAAATGGCATGTTATTTTCCAAACACCAACTTCATCTTGTGGCTTGAGTGGCATAAGTTTGCCATATGCAAATGTTCCTACTTATAAATTTTTATGAACACAACAAGCAGCCAAAAATGAGCATACAAAATGGCATGTTATTTGGTACAACCAAAGCTTTTTTCACCAACTCCGCTCGACTATACAAATCATACATGAGTAAACACTCAACTTGTGAGTGAGGATACTAGTATCTTACTGCTTTTGTCATCCCGGATTATTATTCTTAAAGCAAAGTAAAGTTGGAAGTCCTTGTTAAAAACACGAGAGTTAATATATTTTGTGGACTAGTGATGCTATGTTACGATTTAAAACATAAGATTTTGTGTAATTTTCCGCTAAATATGCTTATAAAGATGAGTACCACTCATAAAAAGCCGATGTGATTAAAAGGCTGAAATGGCTTATGAATATAAGTATCGTTCAACTATAAGTACGATTCAGCATTTAACATGTTATAAAAACACAAGATGTGATAAAAGAATGCTAAGTGGCTTATCATGACTATAAGTACCATTAACAATTTTAACACATTCATGTTTGATGTCTCAATGGTCTTAACTATAACTCCACCGATGTTTGCTCACTCACCTATGTGAGATAAAACAAAAACTCATTTCCATCTTTAAGCTTTTTGTTTCAAATGCCTAAATTCCCATTCTCGTTAGCTCCACGTTAGACATATATTTGCTTAATTATTAAAGGTTCAATTTTTAAGTTATTAAAGTGAATTCGACTCATGATCATCTATGAATTTGTAAAGCTACTTAAGATAAAGTTGTCATATAGAAACTAAAATAAGTGGATATTATGATCACCATCAACAAACATGATTTCTGTAAACTTATGTTTTTTTATATAAATTGCAAAATGCCATAAGGCTGGAACAAAAATACATAAACATGATTTCTGTAAACTTAAGACCAATAATTCTGAAATCTATAAAACGATTATCCCAATACTCTCCACAAGAACATACACCATCCTTAAAACTGTGAAACCATGTGACTTATTGGCTTACATCCACACCAGTCACCACATAGATTGACTGACAAAATCATTTCTTTATGAAATGACCCTTTTGATCTTATTACATGGTTTCACATGTTGGATACATTGTAATCCAGCTTACAAGATTTCTAAGATATTATATTAAAACTATTAGAGTATGGATTACAGTTTCATGTGTTGTCCAATTACCATAAATTGTTTCCATGTAGAAGCTATATGTATACAATGGTATTGGGTCAAACGAGTTACAAATTGGGTTGACTCCTGAACACTTTTTGTCCACGTTTTCAACTTTATATAAATAGTTAATACTTCGCTTCTCGCATCTCACTAAGCATTGGGGTGAAGGCAAGTCTCATCAGGGAACTGTGTGTAAGTATTTGTTTAAGAGAAATGAATACCAATGCTACATTATTTATTTGAGTAAATTAATGAAGAAGATTATATGAGTATAAATTATATACACTTTTTCGCTTTTAGTATAGCTGATTATGGATATAAGCAAACAACTGGTTTTGAGGATTTTGTTTCATACAATATAGTAAATATCATGAGTACACAATCGATCATGAATATGATTTTTGTAGTTGGCCTTAATTGCGGTCGATCTTTCAATTGATATTTGAGGTTTGTAGTCAAATAAAATTGTCTTGGCATATCTTGATCTACATACGACTAAATACTTTCCATGTGAGGATGCTAGAATTATTAAGTCTCAATCTTGTAAAAGAAAAGTAAAGCTTGGAGTTTTTTTACAAAAACTTAAGAGTTCTTATATTTTCTTGAAGCTGTTGAAGAGAATCAGTGTGTTTCACACCCATCATCTTCAAAAGCCCTAAAGAATAATTTTAAATTTAAGATATTAACTCTCAATGCACTTTGGTATATAACCATAGAAAATATTCTCTCATTTAACGATGTGGGACAAAAGGTTCAAATGGTTTCATAAAATAGTAAGTATCTATTTCACTAATCAAATAGGCTGATACTCCTATCATCTACAATAAAAACAACATTCCACATATTAAGTAACTAGTCCAGAGCTACACTAAAAAAAAAAAAAAAAAAAGTGGTTAATAAAGGATATCCATTTGGCAACCCATCTTGCGACATCGCTCATCTTTAAGCGTGTTGTGTGACAATAGGCTATGTGGTAAAGCTTGTTCTAGACCTCTTTTATTGGTTTAATGGTTAATTAGTTTGCAAACCAAATGCCTGACACGAGTTCAATCCCGTTAAGCATGTAATGTATTTTCCATGGATCCCCATAGAACTTTGATTATTCTCGACGTGTATTCAAACTTTATGCAAAATACATTTGGTTGCTTGTCGTGTTCCGATTTCTAATTTTTATGAACACAACAAGCAACCAAAAGTAAACAACATATCATTGCACTAGTAGGAAATGGTATGTTATTTGTTAATAACCAAATCTTTTCCACTAATCTCACTCAACTATACAAATCAATCATACATGCGTAAATACTCAACTTGTGAGTGAGGATACTAGTTGTTATTGTTTTGTCATCGTGGATTATCATTCTTCAAGAAAAGTAAAGCTTGATAAAAGAAAAGTAAAGCTTAAAGTCTTTGTTAGAGCTTTAGGTGTCAAAACGAGGGGCAAGTTCGTCGTCGTGCCACCTCAGCGCCACATCAGCATCCCATTTTTCCACAACTAACCACAACAAACCCCTCCTCACTCATAACAAACCTCAACCTCTTCATTTGGGGCCCACCACTACCACTTTATTTTTTTTATTCAATTTTCAAATAAACTAAATTCATTTTATTAAAAATAAAAATACAATTTATACTAAAAAATTATAAATTAAAAAAAAAAAAAAAAACAAAAAAAAAAGGACAAAACCGGTTCTTCTTCTTCTTCCTTCTTCTTCCCAAACGCCTCACACACACTACACACACACCTCGATTCACATATTTACACACACACATATATTACACACATACACAATATAATAAACCTCCAACATCTCTTGGGTCCCACCTTGCGGTTTCTCCTTCGTGCCGTCGCCGATTTGCAACCCAACAACGAATAGCGGCGAGACACCCCGTGTCAAAGCAGCCGTGGCGATGCGCGAGGAGTGGACGACGAAGGGGAGAAGGAGCCACACCGGTGCTCTTACCAAAACATAAGAGTTAATATAATTTTCCTAAACTCGTATCTTTGTGTTACAAAAACATAAGAGTTAATATAATTTTCCTAAACTCGTATACTATGTTACAAAAACATAAGAGTTGATATAATTTTTCCGTGAAGAGGCTTGTATTAGCACCACTCGGAAAAAGTCAATGTGATTAAAAGGCTGTAGTGGCTTATCACTATAAGTACCATTCAACATTTTAACACATCCATATTTGATATCCCGTAAGAAAGAAAAAAAGCAGACAATGGTGAAGAATCTGAAGTGGCTTCGTTGTGGACGTTCCTTGTCCATTAACTCCTAACTTTTGATATTACTTGCCAATTACAAGATGTTGCGCATACCCTTGATAGCAATACATAACCAACTTCATCGTTCAACTTTAGTGGCATAAGTTTGCCATATGCAAATGCTCCAATTTCTAAATTTTTATGAACACGACAAGCAACCAAAAGTAAACAACATATCATTGCACGAGTAGGAAATGGCATGTTACTATTTGGTATACCCAAAGCTTTTTCCACTTATCCTGCTCGACTATACAAATCAACTATACAAATCAACTATAGATGAGTAAACATTCAATTTTTGAGTGAGGATATTAGTTTTTATTGTTTTTGTCATCGTAAATTATTATTCTTAAAGAAAAGTAAAGCTTAAAGTTTTTGTTACAAAAACATAAGAGTTGATGTAATTTTTCCGCCAAAGAGGCTTATAAAGATAAGTACCATTCAACATATTAACAAGTCCATATTTGATATCCCAGAAAAAAATATTACCACATCCAAATTAGATGTTGATGTTGCAGAAGTGGTGCAATACTATAAGAACCATTATGCATTTCAATAGATCTATGTTTGATAACTCGAGGGTCTTAGTTATAAACTCCAACAATGTTTGCTCACTCACCTATGTGGGATAAAACCAAAACTCATTTCTATCTTTAAGATTTTTTCTTTTTTTTTTTTTTTTTCAAATGCCTAAATTCCCATTCTCGTTAGCTTCACGTTAGGCATATACTTAAGATTGATTGACTCAGTGGTTATGCCACAGAGATTGATTGACATTTGACAATACCACTTCCAAGTGAAATTACCATTTTACACACGAGTGAGTTGACTTGCACAACATAAACATGTAGTCACACGCTAAATGTATAACTTATGCAATAGGTTGTTGGAAAGTGCATAATAGAATACAATGGTGTATGATATTCGTATCATTTTGGTGATGACGAATTGCCTACTAAACTCATGATTTTTTTCTCATACCTATACAGGTAGTGGTGCATATATAAATCACGTCCTTTACGCATAAAAGCTTGGTGCAAAGTTGCCAATGGTCATATGCATGAAAAGTACACTTTTCCGCCTTCGATATACCTGCTAAGTTAGCAATTCCAAAGTCTCTCTTTAAGTCTCTGGTCTTAGTTCACAGATACATTTGAAGAACGAATGGCTGGGACTATGATGATGGTTACGAAGGAATGTTTGAAGTAGAATGATGATTTTTTTTTTTTTTTTGGGTAGACTTGTATCAGTGTCGTTATGTAGTGTAAATATTTTTATGTTGGCGGTCTACTATCAGGATGAGATGGTTGTGTGTTTGTTTCGTTTCATTTTTTTTTCTCGTAGAATCATGTATAAACTGAAATCGAATGTTTTTAACTAATTTATAATATTTTGTTGTACAATATTGTCTTGTTTACTCCAAAAGAATCGTTTACCATTGTTGTAACTACCGTGTGCAACGGGTTCGAGGTCCTAACTATAGAAATCAAAGAGGGAAAATGAACAATTATACTGATCAAATTCACTAAATAACTGAGAATATAAATGATTAAATAGAAAATACAAAAACAAAACCCTCAGTGCAATGGGCCTAAACAAGTGGGTCGGGCCTATACGCCTTATTAGCTAACACACCCTCTCAAACTCACAATGCTACATTGAGAGTTTGCCAAGAAAACTTCAAATCAGAGGCGGACGGTGCGGACAGACAAATCCAGCGGCGGAGATCCGAACGAAGGTAGACGAGCATATTCGGCGCGACAAATTTAAACAAAGCAATGATTCAGACAGACATATGCGATTCGGTGATTCGATTCGAGATAAAACCGGTGGAACCAAATGCAAAACCATGTGAAATCGAGAACCGGACGAAAGCAAAACATGTTGTTGATGCCTAGATGCTACATAACTACTCAAGACATAGTCGGATTAGTTAAGACTATAACATCAACCACCAACACTAATTTGATACCGATATCAATACCAATATTAATACAATAACCAATACCAATCACGATATATTATACCGATATAACGAAGAATCAACCATCAAAACTCAAACAATCAAAACCAACTAGCACTTCAAACGAAATTTATGAACATACCGATGCAACCAATTGCAACCATAAACTAAAACAAACTTTATCAAATCTTCGAACAAATTAAACCTGATCTCATTTTATATCCCAAAACCAAAATCAATATTAATCTATTAATTGCCAAATTCACTTACCACCGCCCCACTAACTTTCTTTGATTTTCCTATTCTTCTTAACAAATCATACTCATACACTACATGACCACAATATCCATATGCAAATTCAAAAGCGCTGTACTTATTCACTTATCCCAAACGGTCCAATGAAATTTAATTGTCCAAATACTAACAATTCAAAAGTATACTGGGCGACAATTTAATTATCAAAATACTAACAATTCAAAAGTATACCGGATAACAATTCAAAACAGATGGCTCTAACCCCGATCGGCGCAAAAGAACGAGCTTTTCGATAATGTAACAAACAGACAAACCTTTTTTCCCTTCTTCATCTTGACCTAGCTCACGATACCATGTAGAAATCAAATACGGAAAATGAACAATTATATTGATCGATTCACTAAATAACCGAGATTATAAATGATTAAATAAAATATACAAAACAAAACTCTAAGTGCAACAGCCTAAACAAGTGGGTTGGGCCTATAGGCATTATTAGCTAAAACCAACCATCGACTCGATGTTATTTGGTTATGTGTGGAGCATGTTGGCCTTGATACATGACCTTGTTAGTGTGATTGCTCCTTGAAAGTTCGGCATTTCTTATAAAAGAAAATAAGACCAAAAACATTTCTCAAAATGGAAATTAACAAGCCATATACTACCATATCGTTTTTAATACACTCCATTTCAATGTATAAGTTTTTCAATATTGGGTTAATAACAGCCCATTTAAAAGGTGAATAAAGACTTTAATATCACCATTTCAAAAACTTGTAACAATCCTTTCATATTAATAGTGCCCATTTCAAAACTTGTAACAGCGTTTAAGATTTAACCACCCAAACCTCCTAGATATAAAATATATCACATCCAGAAAAATACCACAACCTAACCTACCATGAATCTTTTATTGGGTTGTTTGCTATTCATGAACAACTCCATCTTCGCTCTTTCTTAGCGTCCACTGATTTCGCTAAATCATCCGAAGAATGAATGGTGGGACTATGATGATGGTTTTGGTTTCGAGACGAAGGAATGTTTGAAGTAGAATGATGGAACTTAAAATAAAGTTCGAGTAGAGAGTATTTTGTTTTTATATGTAATATAGATAGCGGATAAACTAGGATTCTAATTTGAAATAAAATGTTGATGACCAATCAATAGCCATACTCATCGGAAAGTGTGAGGAGAATTGGAAAAATACTTTTAATAATCAAGTAGAAAAAATAGTTTTAATAAAACACTCGCTTATTTCACTCTTTAGTAGTCGTTTGGCATATGAGCAGGTGAGGAGTTGTTGTTTTTTTTTTTTAAGGAATTCTCATCCTTCAAATTAATTAGTCAATAGTTTTGGGTCACAATCAAAAATAAATTTGGGGTCATGTGCGATTATTCATTGATTGACTGCTCAACAGGATCTGTTGGAATCACCGTAAAAGCCCTTTTGTTAGTTCTTAAAGAGCTTCTCTGTTTTGTTTACCTCTATTAAGTTTTGATCTCTTGGTGGCTTGTTACCTTAGTAAGTTCAAAATCGCACTTAGATGTCACAAGCGTAATCATCAAGCAGGGCCTTTTTATATTTTATAGACAAAAATCATCAACGATTAAGCAATTTCTTAAGCAAAAGACGTAAAATTTAAAAAAAAAATGTATGATTATTCTCCCTGATGAGTAATATATGGTAATATAGCATAATTTGGTGTTTCACTCTGTTAAGTTCTAGAACGGCTTAGGTTTTCCAGAATTGCACCCAACATTTGGAAAGAAAATATAGGTTCATTAACAATGACAACTCTTTAGTATAAAATTAGTTGGAGTAGGGACTAATCTCATAATCTTCACAATTTATTGGCTTATAAATCTTTATAGTTCTTGTTTATTCGATTTCACAACTGGCTTGTCGTTTTGAGCTTCTCGAATTAGTGGTCACGTGTTGGCGTAAACTTATCAAACTTTTGGCACTTCAAGATTAATACAAGTGATTTCCCAAATCTGGATGTGAAGCACGGAGTCCCAAAATTTATTGCAAATAAACTTTATTTGAGTGTGATGAACAAAGATGCAGATAATTATATTTTGGGCAATCAACGGTACATTCAAGCTTTTATGATCTACACAAGACTAATACAAATATGTCAAGGCAATCCTCGTGTCTTCCTAAAGCTTCAAGAGGTACTTGAAAGATATTATAACGGAATATCAATGTCTTGTTTGTCTTTGTTAGAGAGAGGTTACCAGATAAGTTTAACAAATCATTGGACTATAAGTCCTTAGGGTGAGTGATTTTAAGGAGCTCGTTGATAGGATGGGCAACAAAGGCATGGTCTTTTTAAAGTGCGAAAGCAAGGAGACCTAGGTGATGTATGCTCGTATAATAGAAAGCGAGACGACAAATCCTTTTTCAAAATTACTCGGCGGTGTGTTGGAATTATATAACATGACATTCAATAATAAAACACAAAACATCAAATTATACATGAGGAAGCGTATAGGAAAGATTAACGAATAATTAATTAACATAAATAAGAATATCGCACCTTTCCGATTGAAGAATCAATTCGGAAAACTAGCAATTGGATGAACCCTAATTAAGGTTTATAGGATTATATGAATTACCCTTTACGTTTTGTAATTCAATCCAAGATACTAAAAAATAATGTTGTTAGTACCACATTCTTGTACACACGTACTATACCGAATTAAAAGAATGCTAGTTTTAATCAAACAAATAACTTTGATTTGGAAAAGTTAAGGATCGACACCTTTGAGGTGTATGTCACCCGGTTTTAGCAAGAAAAACACACAAACAATTTTAGGTTTAGCTTAATGAGTACAAAGAGAAGCAAAACACAAGACCCACAGCCTTGTATATATACTAAACTAAACTTGGTGAACAAGTTTGAGTTTGAGTTGGGTTAGGTTTGTTCCTTGGCCGATCGGTGGTAACATCCCACAAGGGATTCGGAACCTTCCCAATATTTGCAATCTAGTCCTTTCAATTACATTTAACGACCGTTAGTCCATTACACTTAATTACTTAACGACGTTACATTATTTCATCTAATTAATAAATAAATACAACATTTATATTTAATTATTAACTTTAATTCTCATACGCAAAGTGTGCAATCCCGTGATCTCGAGTTCGACCCTAACTCACGTCTACTAATTTATATCCATAAAACCAACAAGGTGTTACGGTGAAATCGCGTTCGATTCTTTTGAGGTTTCATACAAGGATCAGTTTACGTGGAAATTCAACTATGGTTTCTTTGCTTTTGACCGATCTTGATCATCTTTGTAAAGTCTTGAATGATATTACGGTGGTGGAAGTAAATCCTCGGGAGAGAAGGTGATAAAGGCGGTCAAGATATACAATTTAAGAAAAAGGAAGAAATGAATGAAAAGATAGAGTGTTGCGGACATGTGAAGGAGATGATGATATTTTACTTTCTCGATCTTTTGGGTAAAAGTATTTTTGTTGGATTGTTTCAGGAGCATGCTTCTATCTTTGTTTTATCGGTTCGAATGATTATTATTATTATGCTTCCATGTCAAAGTTATCTGTTAATGTTTTAAAACCTTGTTGGATCGTTTCAGACTCTTTGTTTTGTTTGGAAACCCATGGCATCTTATTTGGTCAAAATCAATGTTTGTTTATATGCCTAGTCATTAAACTGGCTTTACGATAATCACTATTCTGAATAATCACTATGGACCATATGATGTGATTGAATGTTTCTATATATCCTATCATCCTTTACGATAGATAGTTGCAACCGTGATAAGGCCTAGCTACTTTTAGTTTACCATTCATCTGGTTGTCAATGGCTCAGGCGAAGGAGTATTGGTTATAGTTATTATCTCCTGATTGACTTCAGGTGAAGGACTGTGACTTTTGCTGCTATAATGCCAACCCGTCTGAGATTTGATGAGCTATTGCAGCGTAGTTGGTGACAATGAGGTGTAATGTTAGCCGATCAGATTATGTTTTGAGGTAAGGTGGTGTTTCGTAGGGGTGTAAGCGGTTCAAGATCGTTGATCATAGTCATATCTAGACCAGTACATGGTCTCAGAGAAGAAAATGATGCGCCACATAGATCGGTTGTTCTTTGTAATTGAACCCGCTGTTCAAACGCTGGAAATCTACAAACATTAAAAAATCAAATTGCAGGAAAAACAGGACACTCAAAGAAGAAAAAAAAGAAAAAAAAACATATACAGCGGCTTAATTACGGGTTGGTACAAACCCTGAAAGGGTGTTGTTCTGGACATTGAAAAAAATCTAATTGGGTTACTTTGGTTATGGCTACAGGGATCGAACCAAGGGTTCGAGGGATTGGACCAGTTAGCTGATTGTGTTGCAGTGCTAAGAGGTTTAGCTTCTTCAAATTTCCAATCTGAGAAGGTATGCTTCCATTTAAACTGTTACAACACAACTCAATGACTGCAACAAAAAAGTCACAAAATGTTACTTGAAACTAAAAGAAATTATGTTCTAAATCTTGATAGAAAGCGATAAAGTACATGCGAGTGTTTGGGATTGCTTATTTCAAACTGCTTATCTGCTTAAATAAGCATGTTGGTATTTTAGCATGTCGGCAGCTTTACATATAAGTAGCATTTGTTTGAAAAATAAGGAGATGAGTACTTCAATCTTGAGATAGCTGGAGGCAGCTTTCCAATAAGTCCTTTGCCTTGTAAAGAAATGTTAGTAACTTTAAGATGCTCATTACATGCTATGCCGAGAAATGACCCACTGCACGGGTCGCCTGTTTCGGTCCATGAAGTAAGTAGCTTGTTGTATAGATCTAAGGAAGCCTTGATGTCCATAAGTATAATTATTTAACATCGATAAAATATCTCTAAACACTTAATTAACCTTTATAGTATAATATTTTAACATCGATAAAAATAAAACCCAAAGAAATTATATTACTCGTACGTAAATTAAGGGATTGCGCACAAACTATGATGTAGAAGCAGCCACTTGGACCAACCTTAAGCAAGCAGGTCAACAACTTAAACCATTGACCTTCTTGATTATTCATTGACCCGGTCCAGGTAAATATCTTCTCGCTCCGCTCCTTTTCTCTTTGCTCAACTCCTCGATGTGGGAGGCATCAAATTCCTCCTTCCTTTTTTTCTTCTTTCATTATACAAAGATGTTGCGTATACACTTTGATAGCAGTACATAAACTAGCTTCATCTTGTGGCTTGAGTGGCATAAATTTGCCATATGCAAATGTTCTGATTTCTAAATTTTTATTAACACGACAAGCAGCTAAAAGTGAACGCCATATCGTCGCACGAGTAAGGAACGGCATATTAATTGATATAACTAAAGTTTTTTCCACTAATCGTGCTAGACTATACAAATCAACCATACATGAGTAAATACTAATTTTTATTATTTGTGTCACCGTGGATTATTATTCTTAAAGAACAGTAAAGCTTGATAAAAGAAGAGTAAAGCTTGAAGTTTTTGTACAAAAACATAAGAGTCAATATAAACTTTCTAAGCTTATATGTTATGTTACAAAAACATAAGCTAAAGAGGCTTATAGAGATAAGTACCACTCAGAAAAAAAAGCCAGATGTGATTAAAAGGCTGAAGTTGCTTACAAAAAAGAGATGGTGAAATAGAAAGTGGCATATAGAGTATAAATACCATTCAATATTTCCCCATCCATATTTGTTATCTCGCTTGACTATGCAAAGTTTAAATGTTTATGAACATGACAAGCAGCCAAAAGTGAGCGCCATATCGTTGCAGTAGGAAATGGCATGTAATTTGGTATAACTAAATCTTTTCCACTAATCCCGCTTGATTATACAAATCAACCATCACGTGAGTAAATACTCAACAAAGCGAGGATACTAGTTATTGTTTTTGTCATCTTGGATTATTATTCGATGGGGAATTACATACATCCCCACATACACTACTATTTACATAAGCTTGAAAAAAAAAAGAAGAGTAAAGCTTGAAGTTTTTGTACAAAAACAAAAGAGTCAATATAAACTTTCTAAGCTTGTATGTTATCTTACAAAAACATAAGCTGAAGAGGCTTATAGAGATAAGTACCACTCAGAAAAAAAAGCCAGATGTGATTAAAAGGCTGAAGTTGTTATAAAAAAAAGAGATGGTGAAATACAAAGTAGCATTTGAGTATAAATACCATTCAATATTTCACAAAATCCATATTTGCTATCTCAATGGTTTTAGTTATAAACTCCACTAATGTTTGCTCACTCATCTATGTGGGACAAAAACAAAACTCAATTTCACCTTTAAGCTTTTGTTTAAATGCCTAAACCCCATTCCCATTAGCTTCACGTTAGACATACATTAGCTTAATTATCAAAGGTTCAAATATAGAGTTATCAAAGTTAAATCGACTCATGATCATCTATGAATTAGTCAAGCTACTGAAAACATCCAGTTCTCATATAGAAACTAAAATAAGTGGATTATTATGATCACCATGAAGACAACCCTACTAGATTCAAATATTGCCTTAAGGCTGGAACAGATACATACATATAAACATGATCTGTGTAAACTTATGACCAATAATTGAGAAATCTGTAAAACAATTAAAATGGTGACATAAAAGATCATGGATAATTATTCTTAATCCTTTATAAAGAAAAAGTAAAATTTGAAAGTCTCGGTCACAAAAACTTCAAGCCTGTACAATTTTTCCAAACTCATATACTACAACGAATAAAATGTCGGCCTTGTATATGAGGTTGAAAGCATAGCATTTAACTCTAAGACACACAATTCATATGCACCATGGTATATAAACTTAAAAGATTTTCTCTCATTTACCAATGTGGGATATACCAAAACTTATTTCCATCTTTTAGGTTCATGTTCATCTACAACAAAACTTTAAAAAAAAAAAAAAAAAAAAAAGACTTATGAAATGGCAAAGTGGCATATGACTATAAGTACCACTCAACATTTCATCAAGTCTATATATAATACCTCAATGGACTTATTTATAAACTCTACCAATGTATGCTCACTCACCTATGTGGGATGAAACCAAAAACTTTTCCATCTTTAAGCTTTTGTTTCAAATGCCTAAATTCTCATTCTCTTAGCTTCACGTCAAACATATATTAGCTTAGTTATTAAAGGTTCAATTTCAAATTTATTAAAGTTAAATCGACTCATGATAATCTATGAATTAGTAAAATTACTCAAAGCATAAAGTTGTCCTATAGAAACTAAAATAAGTGGATTATTATGATCACCACGAACACAACTCTACTAGATTCAAATATTACCTTGAACAACGTTTATATTGCTCATCTTAAACAAGTTCATATATTTTATTTTTTCCTCTTATTAATTGTAGATGACCTTAAGGTTGGAACAAAATATAAACATGATTTGTGTAAACTTATGACCAATAATTCTGAAGTCTGTAACAATTAAAATGGTGACATAAAAGATCGTTTGTAATTTTCTTAATCCTTGTAAAAGAAAAGTAAAATTTGATAGTCTCGGTTACAAAAACTTCAAGCCTATACAATTTTTCCAAACTCATATACTACACCGAATAATATGACGGCATTGAATATGAGGTTGAAAGCATAGCATTTAACTCTAAGACACTCAATTCATATGCACCATGGTATATAAACTTAAAAGATTTTCTCTCATTTAACAATGTGGGATATACCAAAACTTATTTCCATCTTTTAGGTTCATATTCATCTACAACAGAACTTCAAAGAAAAAAGACTTAACAAAATGGCGAAGTGGCATATGACTATAAGTACCACTCAACATTTCATCAAGGCTGTATATAATACCTCAATGGACTTATTTATAAGCTCCACCAATGTATGCTCACTCACCTATGTGAGATGAAACCAAAAACTTTTCCATCTTTAAGTTTTTGTTTCAAATGCCTAAATTCTCATTCTCTTAGCTTCACGTCAAACATATATTAACTTGGTTATTAAAGGTTCAACTGAATGCATAAACTATCAAGCAAAATAAAATTGAACCATATCATGAAAATAAGATGTATCACCAACCGCATTGCCCAAGCTGAATCGAAAAGAGATACAGAGTAACAGAATTAATGTTAGTAGTTTCTACATGTAGATTTGAATACCTTCATGTGTAAGTTGACCAATAAAAAAGTTTGTGCATTTGCTTGAAAAATGCACATCTTTCATCAATATAACACACCAATGTTACATCGGACAAGACAACTAAGTATAAGACTTCGCAATAGAATGATACAGAATAACAAAATAACCTTAGTTTTCTATATACTCTTTGTAATGTAAACTCGTATGATTAAGACTTCGCAATAGAATGATACACTTTTTGTTATATGAAACTGTTAGTCGAAATGGGACATGGGAGTCTTTAAACATATAAGCTTGGTTTGATATCATAAAGATTGGAATAAAAGCGACTACATTATGCTTCTTACATTTAAGATGTTTGAACCGAAAGTATTTTGTGACTCAGACAACAATTCGATCATCACTAGTTTTCATTTTTATAATTTTTTTCTTGTATTGATCTACCAGTTGAAATAGTTACTCGTTTTTGTTATTGTGAAATATTATTATTCGTAAACTTAAAAAATAAAAGTAAAGTTTGAACGTATTTGTTACAAAAACTAGGGAGCTCATATAATTTTTCCAAACTCAAATACTAAACCCTATAAATTCAAAGATTTAGTATTAGATTTTTGAAGCATTGTATTAAATTTAAGACAAACAAACCATATGCACTATGCTATATACGCTTAGAAGACTTTTCATCATTTACCTATGTGGGACAAAATGTTCGAATGGTTTCAAATGGATGTGAAGTATCTTACGCAAACTTTTTGGCTAATAACTTTTAAAGCGTTATATTTGTCAAGAATGGCGATTCACGTAGCGAACTAAAAATAACTCTTTTAGACATTAAAGTTGACATTTTGTCTTTTAAGTATTATGACCATATTATGACTATTTTACCCTTGAAAAATATTTCAAAAAAGAAATTCGAAAAAAATTTGAAACTTCAAAAAAATGTATTAGAAAAAAATTCAAAAAAATATTTTGGAAAAAATGAAAAAATTTAGAAAGGGTAAAATGTTCATAATACTTAAAGAAAGACAAAATGTCAACTTTAATGTGTAAAGAGTTATTTTTTAGTTCGCTACGCTGAATGCTATTCTTGACAAGTATAGTCTTTAAAAGGTTATTAACCTTAATAATTATAAGTGGCTTCTATGTTTACATTTCTCTCATCCGTTAAATTCCTAACTTTGGATTGTTCTTTCCAATTACTAGATGTTTCGTGGATTCATTCAATAACAATACATAACCACCTTAGTTTTGTTCCTGCTTTTACAAAGTTTGCCATCTGCAATTGTTCCTATTTCTAAATTTGTAACTTCACTAACTTATTAGTTATTCCTGATTTTACAAAATTATCATTGCGTTGTGGTTCTGTTTTGCATATATCATCACATAATCCCTTATAACGTTATAGTAAGGACTTATAGATGACTCGATGCTTGAGGGTTTGCAAGTGTTCCAAGTGAACCATAGGTGAGCGAGTCGGTTGTTCTTTACAATGTAAGGTGGTCTAAGACTTTGCAATAAAATGTGTTATCTTTTGTTATTTGAGAATTAGTTAAAATGGAAGTCTTCTTTAACATAAACATGGTTGATATTTCAATGAGCTCCCATTTTAGATGTTGAAGATTTGCATTTAGACCGACTGGTTTCTATTTCTTTTAACGTATTCATTACTCAAACTTGAGAATTGGTTGTAACTTTGGGATTTTGTACACTCATGAAAATAATTTTGGTCCTCATATAAATACTGAACCAATTGCAACTTGCAAAATTTTTACAATCTTGCCGTTGTTTATCATTTACATCATTAATATAAAAAAAAATAACAAAAGGTAATTAATATAAAACTTCAAAAAAAAAAAAAAAAAAAAGGTAATTAATATAAAACTTTAGTGGTTGAATTTTAAATATATCATATAGAGTTAAGTGTAAAATTATAAGTCTCAAATTTTCATGTTTTCAATAACTTTAAATAATAAACAAATAACACCTTACACTTTATACCCTTAAACTTTATAATGTGAACTTTGTTTACAATTACATGAGTATTAGTATTAGTAGGAGACTTTTATTCATCGATTAAAATTACAAAATTTTATAAATGTACGAATTAATTTTAATATACGTTAAATACTTTTAAATAAATATTAGTTTTAAACTTTCATCTATTAAAATATTTTATTTATTGTATACCTTAAATAAGGACCCATGTTATCATATTTAAAAGTTTAATCTATGTGTACACACACTTTGAATATTGAATACGGCTAAATTATTATTAACAATAATATAAATATCAAATGGTAAGCACGAGTTATTGTGATATGAAAATAAATATACGTGGTGTACTTATAACAATGAGTCATGTAATTATTACTTAAAGTTTATATACGGATATCAAGAAAAACATTTTTTAAAAACTTTACGGATTATATTTTAACCGTCAACGCTCATTATGTGCTACTAAACTCGCACATTTAGTACAACATGATATCTATAGTTAAAGTTAAATAACAACATCAACCTCAACATCTATGTTAGCTAAACAAAGTTAAATCTATCATGCAATAAACTAAAATTTTAAAATAAATTTGATTTATGTGTAAGCCTCGTGCATGCGAGACTTATAACTAGTTTCTAAAACATAATTAACCTTTAGATCAATAAACCATTACAAAATTTTTATTACGAAGCGTTTTATAGTTAAACTGTTAATGGAAGGTTCAAAACAAAATGTAGGGATAAGCGATAATAACGAACACAATCGGATATACTTAAATCTCTGAAAGGCGTGTGAACACTTTCAGATCGAATCAATTCGGTGGTTCTCCCGAATTATTCAATCGGATACAATTCAGAGATTGAGAATTTTCTGTATGTTTTGGTATGAGATAATGAGATATTATTGAACCAGTGAATCCATTTTGACCAAACAAAATAGTAAATAACCATAAAACGGGGTAACTGCCAATGGCAGTTTTCAGGTTTCCAACTTGTCAAATTTAGTTCCTCAATTTCCGAAAATTTAATTTTCGAGGAATTTTAGCGCCCCTTGGACCCTGCTACTGAGGCGCCCTCGGACCCCTAAGATCATAATAAATTCAAGTAGGTGTGCACTCCGCACCTCCAAGCCTAAATGATGTCTTATTATGATGAAATTGGTCAAACAAGTTAATCCAATTACACTAAAATATCCAACACAAAACATAATCTTGGTCCAACAA
>CM040238.1:270365754-270565754 GCA_022545495.1 Chrysanthemum lavandulifolium
ATATCCTAGTAGTTTGCTGATTTAGCAGCTATGCTAAAAGAGAAAAAAGTGTATCTTTTATGCATATAGTCTTGTTAATCAATTTAACCAAACAAATAAGTTAGCATTGGTAATCATTTCTCATAAACAGCAAATACTTGCACACAGTTCCTATTGACACTCGCCTTCACACCCTATGATTAGCGAGATGCGAGAAGCAGAAGCATTAACTATTTACATGAAGTTCAAAAACGTGAACATAAAGTGTTCATGTGTCAACCCAACTTGTTACTCGTTTTGACCCAATATCGTTGAATACATACAAACTCTACATGGAAAAAAGTTATAGTAATTGGACAACACTTGAAACAGTAATGCTCACTCTAATACTTTTTGTTGGTTTGTGGGAGTTATAAACACATGTAAACGACTAGAAGTGTGTGAGCCGATAAGGAGGTAAATTACCGATAAACACGAGTATACGTGTTTTAACGTATTCGATACTTGAATATATTACACCCGATATGCATGATATTTGACCCGATTTCATTAGACGACCCATGGGATGTTTCATGGACTTGGGTCATTTAGTTTGGAGCAGCCATGGGCCTTGAAAGCTTACAAACGATTGGGGTGATGGGGAGCTTGGGCTTGTAGCTTGTCGTTCAAGCAAAGACCCAAGTTAGAGGTTGATTTGGTTTGCTATATATACACACCATACTTCTGCCAAACTCTTGCAATATACGACAATGACACTATCCCTAAACTCACCTAAAATATAATCGATCTATCCTAATAAATGTCGATACTCGGCTGGTTTTTTATATAAACCGATTAAGGGATATTTTGGTTTTAATTCAAAACTTTACTTGCATGGTTTTCTATTCAAGTTATTAAGGTTTTGATATTAATTAATTCTTGCATGTTTCTAGTCAAACGTGATAGCAAGTTTTTAGGTGGTTTCTGCTTTTGTTATTATTGGACAAATGGGATAGAAACATATCGGAAAGAACTACAAGATTTCTCGGGCAGAAGTTAGTTCTCGGACAGGAAATATAGAAGGTGTTCTTTGGGTTTTCTTGTTCGTGTTATATTCAAGTGGGTCAAAGGTTGATTGGTTTTTATTACGTTCTCACTAGCCTTATATCGAACGATACGTTATCGGGTTTGTGTGTGATACTCTTGAGGCATCTATTTTAGATGCTCAGTTTCAGATTGGTTTTATTGTCCGCTATACTATGCTCAAATAGCCACGAAAGGTTAGGTTTTCTTTTATCCCTTTTATTAATTAATTGATATATTAATTATTGTTTATTATTACGCGTTTAACATAATTGCATTAACTAGATCCAATATCCGCATGCGACTGTAGAGGTTAATGGTTAACCGGTTCTAAAATCCCAACAAAGGGCATCACGAGTCAACCTGCGTTTTATGATTATGGGTTACACGCTTCAATTAATAAACATGTTTTAAAGGTTGCATGAAACCTAGTTTAGTTATTTGTTTTATTTTAATTTTGACAATTACATGCAATACTTGTCAATTTTAATAAATAATAACTAGTCACACAAAATTAAAATTATATTGATAATTAGAATTAATTGTTACTCGAATTAATTTGTTAATTAGAATTAATTTACATGTTAATTATAAATTACTTTGTTAATTGAAATTAAATTGTTAATTAAGAATTACATGTTAATTAAAATTACTTGCTAATTAGAATTAAAAGTTAATTTGAATTTATTAATTGTTAATTAGAATTATTATGATAATTAGAATTACATATTGGTTTATAAATACATAAAATTGCGTTATTACTTGATAATAGGGATTGCCATGCTATTTTATGTGTTTTTCGGGCCACAAGACCCACTCAATTGCTTTTCTAAGTGATGTATGGGGCGATCTAGGTATTACATCCTAGTGACGGTCTTATGGTTCTCCGTTTGGGGAAGACTCGCAAGAGAACTCGGAACAATATGTGGTTATATATATTGATGTTTATGTTTGTATGTTTGTAATTCCTATATGTGCATTATTACTTGCCTTGACACCTAATTGTATGCAATATGGAATAATACATATCGTAACCATAACATCAATATTTGTCTTAATTTACACGCCTAAATACCATGATCATTGTGACCTGCTATTTGATTCGTGAAAAATTGTTTTTGTAAAATAAAGTGACCTAATATATGAAACACGTTTTCAAGAATTTAAAAAGTAGACGCTATGGACACTTGGGATGTACGGCTCACCCACTAGAACAAACTAGAAAGGGGGTTTAAAGAAGTGAGCACAGTCTCACTGAAAGGATGTCTAAGGTTTAGGGTTTAGGTGTCTAAGGTTATGCTTCATCGCTTACCTGGTCCTCTGCCTCCCTGTGCGTTCGATTGGAGCTACCGTGAACCATGATGATAGCTACAGTGTCATTACCAAAAGTTTTTAAAATTAGTGATACAAAGTTGTTTTGCATGCTTCTTTGTACACGAATTTTACCACATTTATGTGTGCATACCTATTTTTAATATTAAGTCTATGCCACCCAACTATGGACACGTGCACTTGGATTGACTTCTCCAAGGTCGACCTAAGGGCCTTTCTAACCCATGGTAATTATTTCTCACTGGTCGGACCTCCGGTTATTTTTACATGCGTTCATACTTGGTCAACTTATATCGAGTTAACTCGGTGAGACCCGGACCCGAGGCATAAGATGAGAACTAAACATGCTTTTGACATTATTACTTGATACTAATGCCTTAAACAGCCTCATAAATCTAAGAGTTACATTTTGCAATTAACGCCGTCGCTCAACACCTCTTGTCCTATTTTTTACATTAATGGTGAATTTATGGTAATTAAGTGGGGTTGCAAGATGGATCTTAGTCTTAATTAGTAATTAATTGGGTAGTTAATTCTTAAGAATGTAATTATCGAAAATACTAGATTTGAACTTTTATGTTCGATTAATTGTGTTATTGCAACATAATTCGTAAACAAATTTGTTTTCTTTGAAAGACAAACTTAGTCTCTTTTCCTAGTAAGAAGAGTGAGACTTATACCTATCTTTTCTCCTTAGTTGACAAACTAAGATAGGATTCAAAAATTGATAACTCTATATGATCTTTCATTACCCTTTTCGTGGTCTAGAGTTAATTGAAAGATAAAATATTTTGTGTAACTGGAAACATTGTGTTTAGAGCTACCAAAATAAATAACATCCTGCACTTGTCACGATGTATGAGTTTAAACACAGAAGAGTAAAGGAATTACTAGCATATTTGCTAGGTAATCTTCTTGGACTCTTTTTTATTCCTAAAGTGCTAAATACCCTTGGGGCTTTGTAGACGATAAAGGAGAATTGCATGCTAAAGATTCAAGTTAATTGAATGAAAGAATGGCTAGTCCATTGTCTCGCATAAGTAGAACTTCATATACTGCTCAATACCTAAGTACATGCTACTCGTAGGCATTTGAAGAGAATAGGAAAGTATATAAAGCGCTATATGTTTTCATCGAAATGTAACACTTACAATGTTGACAAATCCAGTGGGAGCGGTTACATTTATAAGCGAAATATCATTCATGTAATGTTGTCAATTTCGGTGGGAGCTACGGATTTATTTCGTTAGTCACCCGTATCATTTCAAACTAGCTTTGAAATAATCCATTACTTTCCGAATATGAACAACCATTGCTTAAAGAAAATTACATTTTATTTTATAAGATAACACGTTGCCTTCCTGCTGTCGCTTCCTGAAACGTTATCTATAGAATAATAATCCACAATTCTTTATTAAAGGCTATGGTTCTACAACTACTTATGATCTCTATGACATTATCATATTGTTTGAATAATCAATCACGTGTTGTTTGTTTTCATAATATGATGTTGTACCTTACAAGTGGGAGAAATCTCAAAGTGTGCGAAACAACAATATTATTGGTATCTCTTGACCGCAAGGTAAAGGAAACTAATAATTCTACTAGGATTTTAACACATTAGATGTTTAATGCCCTACTACATGTAAAATAAGAATTCTACTAGGACTTAAACACGTGAGATGTTTATTGCCCTACTACATTCTAATAATGATTTTATTAGGACTTGAACACGCTAGATGTTTGTTGCCCTACTACATTCAAATGTCATGATATAATGTAAAGATACTTCAACATTTGACTACATGTTTTAGTCAACATAATTATGGTTATATGATAATGATCATAATTCCGAAGTATAAAATTAACTTGAAATTACTATAGAATTCAATAGTTTGCGTTCATGATTACTTTTGTTAGTATAATTACGCTTACATATTAAGACATAATTATAAAGTCTTTGAATTAGTCAATGACTTATAACATAAAGTATATATATATATATATATATATATATATATATATATATATATATATATATATATATATATATATATATATATATATATATATATATATATATATATATATATATATATATATATATATATATATATATATATATATATATATATATATATATATATATATATATATATATATATATATATATATATAGTAAACTAGTAGTCAAAACCGTCCGATGGACGGTATGACTTGTGGTTTTATTTTTAGGTTTTAGTAGAACAAATATATACTAAAAAGTAATTGAAAGTTAAATTAAATAATTTACAACTATAATTAATGTTACCATAATATATATATGTGTGTGTGTGTGTGTGTGTGTGTGTGTGTGTGTGTGTGTTTTATTTTTTTATAAGTTAGTTTTTTTATTAATTTATATCTACATAATTTACTTTCCTAATGGGCAAAGGCAAAGGCATGAGAATAAATTTTATAATACACTTATATAGTGAATAATGAACTCAACAAAAAAAGAATGGTTATTCGATAACTTATAATACACTTATTAATCTTGAGCCCTTAAATATATCCTAAATACATGTTTCATATCTCTTTCTCATAATTTTGTTCGGTAGTTGGGTTCTGAACGTTTTTTCTTTACTTTGGTTTATGTTCTATGAAAATTAAAAGCCAATAACCTAATAAATTACACTCCTAGTTTTCGATTAACTCCGAAGTAACCACTTTATGTTAAATGCCCAATACGTGAATAAACATACAATCAGATGTATTACTTTAAATGTATTACTTTACGGATATTATTACTTTTTGAATAGGAATATATATACACGGTTTGTATATTTGATTCAAAAATTTCATAAAATTGTCTATTTAGTTTATTTGTTCATAGTTTCATACAGCACGCCATCACATAAATGGCAACATTTATTTAACAGTGAAAAACACATATTTACGCATATCCCTCGTTTAGATTCAATAATGATAGCATAAAATCCTAAAAAGCACCCACCATGAAATAATATAATCTTTCGAGACATTTTAAATAAATGGACAAAAAGTTTTCTGGGTTGTCCTGAACCGACCCGTTTCAACTTATAAAATATTATCCATATTAACCTTTACCCCCACATCTCGAATAGTCTAACATTAACAGATAGCAGAGTAAAATTCTTTAGAAATGAAAATAAGAAAATATATATAAATGATTCTAAAGGTGGCTAACATACCATTTAGACATGTTAATAGCTTGGCACTGCTATCTTAGTGTGTGAATTTTCTTTTCATCTTTTATATGTTTCAGTTTAAAACACTCTCCACCATAAATATTAAACTAAGGAATCTTTTATATCCTTGTTAAAATTTGCCCGAGTTAAAAGGGAAACACCATGATCAAAAAAATCACCATTAGCATCACTCTCAAAACTTAAATGTCATTTTAGGAAGAGTTTCTTCTTTCGTTGCCCCTGCGATCCTACGATCATATTCTATTAAGTAAAACTGATTATTTTTGTCTACTTGACTCTCGTTGATTTATGTTAACGGCAGTTCAAATTTTTTGTTATTAGATTAATAAGCGTGTGCAATGCTATTCGAGAAACTTACATGTCCAAGAAGGTTATCGGAATGATCTTCATGACTGAATCCTATCTTTTTCTTCCCACTAACGATCTCCAACACCAAAACACTAAAGCTAAATATATCCGATTTCACTGAAAATATACCCTTTTTTGCATACTCGGGAGATATGCAGCCCCTAAATATAAGTGATTAACATATAAATATAGAGCTAGTCAAGATGTCAAAGGTATTAGTACTCACATGGTTAATAAGTTCATACAAGGTTTTGACCACTTTGTGTGTATTTGCTTGAGTTTTATGTGCTCCAAACATTCTAGCAACACCAAAATCTGATATCTTTGGGTTCATGTCTACGTCCAGCAAAATGTAGTCAGCTTTGAGTTCTCTGTGGAAAACTCTAAGTCTAGAATCTTCATGAAGATAATGAGACCTCAAGCTATCCCACTAATAATATTGAATCACGAGACAAATCTAGTAAAATATCTTTGTCACCAATCAATTTCTTCAAGTACATCATTAAGTTGCCGCTTCACTTTGCGAATCTCTTGTTCCCGATTCATTATCAATTGCTTCATACTTATCAATCGCCTAGCTGCACTATATCAAATTTACTTTTGAGTACCGCATGTAATCCAAGAGTAAACTAAACAAATGGAGTTGTGTGTGAGTTGTTGAAAACTTTGTCAAATTAACTTTTGAGTACCGATTGTAATCCAATAGTAAAGCAAAAATGGAGTCGCTTTTCACCTTCTTCAAATTGAGGGATGACTGAGACCGCAGATAGTAGATGTTTACAAAATATACTATATAGGACAAGCCAACCCCGAGCTCATCAAAGAATACTCAAACGCACTAACAAAACGCTTTACATACGCGAATGTCGATGGATTGGGATACATGAATAAGAATTAAATCAAAATAATGATGTGTTTAACATTTTGTTTAGTGAAGCATACTAAAGTGATGGGATGAAGAGTCATCATTAAACATATGCAAGATCACCACCAATAAGGAGGAGGTCTTCACGAGGCAATGATTGGATAGAATCATCATTACAGAGTATGAACAGTTGCCACCATCACCCATATCAGTCTTGAAATCGAACCATAAGTGATATTTTTTCACTATTCCAGGATTCAACGAATGAATCGAAGAACGATCTATCCTATTAACAGGAAATTTAAAAGAAAGAACGAATTTCAAATTAATTGGACTACTAATGGAGGATAGTTGTTACAATGATCTTGGAGAGAATTAAAAAGGGAAAATGTTTACAATTCTAATTAGCTAATTACAAATGAGCTACTGAATGGAATTTATACAATGAAAAGTAATAGTTTGAAGTTTTTTTTTTTTTGCTACCTCTGCTTCAAACTCAAGCAACATATATATATACATGGTTATAAGATTACAAATAAGCTGCTTCTACATATACTCATCATTTCGATAAATATATCATTTTGAATCACTAATACTTTACAGACGCCATAGAAGGATCGCCACAAGTTGTATACCGTGCTAGTCCCATTTGCACAAAGTCGCAAGAAGAATATGATATATAAAGCTATCTACTCGATTGCTACAATCATCTTAGGGGTTAATGAAGAACTGAGGTAGATGCTATCCGAGGAAGATTCAGAAGAATTTCAATGAGTCGCTCCTAGTATGGGATAATCTTCGAACATTCTTCCGGTTATCGATTCAACAAAATGAATTGTTTCAAAAATACTCTTTTCGCTATTAGTTTTCGCTTCCACCATCGCCGCCTTTTGCCCTTTGAATCATGAAGCACCGCAGGTCCTTTCGTGAAAGACATCAAAGAGAATCCACTCTTGACATAATGGATTTCATCGTAAGTGGACGATCCATACTGAGCATCGTTAAATAAGCATCGGCTGATGTATTCAAGAATTTTTAGGCTATCTTGTTCGTCATGGGAAAGAGGATGGTCGTCACCAGATGTCCTGTTTTTTTTCAATGTGATTTACCAAATCAATCATTGACATAGACGGGTGTAGACCCGCACTTGCATCCGATCCCAAGAGCCTAGTCCCTTCAACTCTTTCATCTCGGCAGCCTCATTTCTTCACTTGTCGATGTGTCCATCATCGAAGCCATGTGAAGGTGTTTCAAGGAATTTCAAGGTCTACCAACAGGATCATAAAATTCCTTCTAGATGATGAGGATTGGCCTCCCGATGATGTGGTACCACGCAAGTCACAGGTCGAAAGCCCTTCGCTACTTAAATTATGTTCAATGGATTCATTTGGTTCATCAAACACTGATTTTCTTGCTTCAAAATATGGAGACTCCAATTCAACCTCTGTTTGTTGACTTAGAAAATTAAGACGAGGGTCACACTAAATGAGATTTTCATAGTGATTGCCTAATAAGCCTTGTGGACATTGCAGACAATGACGCATGTGTATGCTAGCTTGTCCACCAGAAAGTCGGATGCACCGCCATAGCGCCAGTTTTTCTAGGTCAGGATTTGTCTCTAAAGAACCGATCATCACCTAACTACAACTTCAAACAAAAATCACTAAATTTAGTAATAAAATAGGTAGACCTGTAAGCACCGATAATAGACGTACAAAAAATATCCGACCACAATACAAGGTAGCTATGCATCCTGTTGCTTGTAATAGCTCCTTCCCATGTTTTTTTGGGACTAATATCGTGAGTGGTGTTCACCAAATATATATAAATATATATCGATTGCTTTGGCCAACATAACATATTAGATAACAACCACGGTTAAGCTTTTGTTCCAATTTTTATCAAAACTACAATTACTCGAGCTAACATCACAAGCATCTAAACTTTGTGTTCGGCATACTACATATCCAAGAACCGACCACAACTATGCTTCTCGCTCGTGGTTTGTTTCTCATTTTGCCTATTGAACATTTGCTTCTCAAACTCGCAAGAAAAGAAAAGCCAATGGAGCTAAATTACAATTTTCGATCTTACAAAATGTTTCTCTGAAGCACCACATACAATATATAGGTCTACCCTTTCGATTTTAACCAATCGATTATGTAAATAAAGTGAAACTTCGAATTCCCCATAAAGGTGGCAATGCATTTAGACACATATATTCCTCTAGATGATGCGATATTACCATATATATCTTTGCAGCTTGGTAGAAAGCCGATAAAAAAATAGTCAAGAGAAGTTCTTTGCTTTTCTATTCATTTGAATATATGTATGCAAGGGCCGAACGCACCTTATGGAGGATGCAAAGGTTTAAAAACAACTACTACAAATTGGTTGTTGCAGAATTGTCATGCTATTACTTGGTGAGTGTTGATAGTCAGTAAATAAAATTTGTAGATAAGTGATGAGTCTATTTATTTTAAAGCAAAATCGCACAAGATAGAAAAACTATTCACTTTTTTTTTTTCGCTTATGGCAAACCAACAGAGAAACATCTAATCAACTTTCTTCTCTTGTAAATGCAATCCGATAGTCGTACTTTATCCAAGATGTCGCTTGATTCTTCTTCATTTTGGTGCTTCTTTTACCCTTATATATGTTGTATTCCCTCCCCTGTGGAAGGTTTTAGCAATTGTAGGTAAGTGATAGTATAGTTTATCCAGACACCGCACTATCGCTTTAACTCAAGAAATTCCATCAAATGATTAATATATAAGTTAATTTTGTAAATTTCAAGGCCCCTATCAAGGATATAGAGAAGAGAAAGAAGGAAAACGAAGAAGCTAAATTTTTTTACATAATATTGTCCGCCACATGGACTCCTCGCAAATTAAACAACAGCCTCTTTTACAAGTTTATAGCTTTGGAGGTCAGACGTCTGGATTTGTGCGAGATTCTCGTGTCTAATTATAACTCATTTTAATCAAACAATAGAGTGCACTAATGAAAGGCATAACATTTAATCATTTAGCAATAATACACCGCTCGTAAAAGTATACAACCATATATTTTATCCATTAATCAAGCAAAAAATCTCATAGAGAATTGAAGGATTATTCCGTAACAATCTCTTGAACTTGGTGGAAGATTGGCACCTACACATGAACTTAGTTGTTAGGAAGTTTTTAGTATATGTAATCGCTTTAGTATTTATGGGACTCAAGGTTAAAAAGCACAAGCTTAAATCACGATAATTGTACATATTAGTTGGTTCAATGATAAAAAATAACTTCATGCGAGTAAAATAAAACTAAAACTAATATTACTATTGAACTCATTGTGAAGAAACCGTAATAGCAACATATAATTAAAACTAATATTACTATTCAACCGATTGTGAAGAAACCGTAATAGCAACTTACTTGATACCGAGATCGATGTGCTCCTAAATACCGTAATATTACTCCGGCCTTCATTTGGCCCTCTGCAAGTGTAATTATATTAGATAATTTGCATCACACATCGACCCGTATATGCTTATTGCTATATATAATTTTTTACGTAAAATTGACTATTTATCGCTTTCCAAACCATTGGTCATGAAAGGGCATGATGTATGAAACTGATTTAGTGACCAAATTTTGCACCAAGACCAACATAAACACAACCGCAAGTCATTGGTTTCATCCTTTTATGATGTATGTTATAAGATATACATTTAGTATCTATAAGATGAGGCCATACTAATTTACGAGCATAGAGATGTACACTACCTTATCTCACAAAAGATGGAATATTATCACAGCCCTCGCTTGTTTATCACTTCTACACTTGACATACCTAAAACCAAATATTTATAAGCAAGATTAATTTACGCCAGGTAATCATTTTTTACATTATCCACGGATCATGGTTAGATCAAAACATGCCATATTCTAAAGCTATTTGACTTCGTATTGTTTCTGAGCCTTAATAAAATACCACTTACCGATGATGATTTCAGTAGAATTTGTCAAGTTGATAATCAACAAAGATGGGGGCCTTCATTGTCTTTGGCACATGCACATAAAGGATTCAATGTAAATGTTATTGTAGTTGGAAGAAGTAAGTGGTTTTATTGGAGCCTTAATAGTAGAGGCAAAATGATGGGCAGGTTGGTTAACATGTAATCATTAAAACATGTGGCAACATATCCCGTTAAAACAATTTCATAACCCTTATTGGAGACCTCATTCCCATGTATTAAAAAGTTTGCTTTAATAATGTCAATAAATCTATTACCACTCACTACATAAGATTGTCCCCTAAAATTAACTAATTCTTTATGTAGCACACTGATAAATGATTTATTGATCATATCATCCAAACACTGTACTTATATATATTTTAAAAAAGAGTTGCAAAACGACATTCTGCAAGCACTTTGGGATCTCCACCGAGCGGATAGAACTCCAATTCAAAGACTCAGACAAAGTCCTTAAAGTTTGAATGAGTAGCCGCCTAACACGATGGCCATATTCCCGAATAAAAACATTAATCATGTATAAGACATCACTCTCATTCAAGAAACTATTAAAATACTCATTTCATAGATAACATAAACATTGATTAGAAGATGGTTAATGTAAGAAAATTAAGGGACTTGCAAACATTTTGCAATTGCGACAAATGGCTACACATTACCACGAGTTCCAACAATAAGCATTACTCAGAGTGGTGGAAAATATTAAGTCACCAACAATTAGACTCCTATATGACCAGTTATTGATAAAGCAGGTAAGGGTCCCGAGAGAATTGAGAGCTTTGCTAGATGTAACCACCCTTAAAGAGAAGCAAATAAATACACTCATCCAATGCTCGTGGAGGATGGATGTTATCACAGTGTGTTGAATGAAGAAAAATTAAACTAAGAAGGAAAACAACGACTGTGTTGTTGCTCTATTTCCGGTTTTTACCCCATGTTTGAGCAAAGTTTCGAAATCACACATTTAAGGCATCAAAAGAGCAAGCATGTGATTAAGGTCTAGTTCTTTTCAACCTTCAATCTAATATGGATTCGTTCTAAGGAGTCCACATAAATACGTACACATAGAGTCAGTGTGTGTTAGAGAAAGCAATGTACCTTCCGTTGAATAGATATGTTTTGATCATATATTTGAGAAGCCTCTTCCACGAGTATATTGCTACATTTAGGCTTTTCGTTTTAGATTTCTCAAGCCCATGTGGTGGAAGGTGATTCTACCTTTCGTATGGATATATCCGATGCTAATTTACGCAATTTAGGTGGATTGGAAGGTGACTCTAACTTATTAAAACTTGATATTTCGGATGTTAATTGAGGCCATATAGGTAAGCTCTTGCCATCTGCACAATAGATTATAATCAAAATGAGATCAAAGAAACTTGTTGCAATATTGTCTCCTTACATTCATGATTTTAGTAAAGCAAAGAACAATTATATATTATGAACCAAACGACAAAAAATGATGCCAAAGCATGGCAACTCATATTAACACCATCACCGCACCAATATAAGGAATGGGTCGATGCTACTTATTGCTTTATGCTCATCAATAAATATGGTTGCACTTTGTATAAATTAGGCAATAACTCAATTACTTTGCTTATCGCTCTTATAGCAATGCAAAAATATAGAAGATCAAACTTACGTATTCTTGAAGAGGAATAACCCAAGACTTGGAAAATGTTCAAAACCACATGAACCCCGATACCTCCAAAGAACCATTTAAAGACACTCCACGTAATAACAAATTATACAATTATTCTTATACAATTTTATTATTTATATGTACATGTATAGAAGAAATAACAAAAGTTAGGTCCTTCAATTGTAATTTTTTTACGCCATTTCAATTTCAATATGAATGGTCCTTCACGTCCGAGCTTACCTTGTAAACATGTGGAGCATCGTGGATTTGTATATTGCTATAAGTTATTTGACCAGAAAGAAGTACATCTTAAGTATGGATCCTTCTCCATAATTGAACCATTACGCTTTTTAACAATACTCCATTATCAGTATCACCATGTTGACATTCTTGTGGAGCTCTCAATTCTTCCCGAAGCCAAATAGTGTATCGATAAGAGTAAAATGGTAAGCTATTTTCTAAATGGTTTGCAAGAATAACAAGTGTAAGAAATTCGCTAATAGGCGCTAATGTAAGTACACGACGAGAAGCTAAAATCATGGACCAAATGATGATCTATTAATCTTTACATTAGACACTAAACAAAGTAACTTCAATAAAGAAGCTTACATGTAATGATCGATCTGCCTAATCCAAGCTCGCCCACCGCCCTAAACATATAAATGAACACCAATCAAGAAATATTTAACTTCAACAAACTAAAAGAGCCACTTGAATTGATAATCAAGGTTTTGACCTATGGTGGAGTTCTCTAAATTTGTTAATTTCACCACGCCTAATTCACCCCATTTAGTCTTCTCTCCACCGCACCACACACCCTAAGTAAATACAAACAATAGAAAACGAATGTATTAATGAGGAAGTTTAAAAGAACAATGACAAATAACAAGAATTTGGCATGCATTCTTAAAACAAAGATTTCAAGTATGGTTTGCTTGATTATACATTTCATATTCAACCTCAAGTTCTACATTACTCTTAACGCACTGATCATTCTCTTTTAAGTCCTATCGCCACGCCTTTTAAACATTTTGAAACTCTCCGCAGCCATTTGCCTCACTTTTTCTCGTAATCTCAAAGATCGGGCTCCATATAATGAAGTTTTCTCAAATTCTTCATGAGCTTAGCATAGGTTTCAGCCTCTAGGCATCACACCACCTCCATCATGTCCAAATAGTTAAAAAAACGCCTTCACATTGAAAGCCCTATGAAGCACTTTCTTAATTCCTCGCCAGATTGTAACTTGTCAACTAATTTTGCAATAAAACTTGTTGTATCACTTACAGCGGTAAGTATCCCTTTTAAAACTTCTTGCTCATCATACCTTAATTTTCTATTTACACTTGGTTTATTCAACCTTTGAATGATAGGTTGCGAGATTGCTCCACCGCTTTTGGTCGCAACTCATGAACCCTTTCCACTAATTATTTCTTTCATTCCTCCGAGAGCTCGATTGATCACCATCAATCATTATGCAATTTTCATAGTGCACCACATTCGGTATTAATCGATACTATTCATTGCAAATACACTTACACTAAAATCTTAGCAAAGGTTACTTGTTGACTCCACATCTACTATATCGCCTTCAACTTATTAAAGGGTTGTGATCCATTGATTCTAATCTAAAAGATTACTTGTGATACCTGAAAGCAGTAACAAACTAAAGCCCAAGTTATCAATCCAACATAGAATTATCAAACATCCTCTATTTTAATTAGCTTCAGAGAAGCGGTCACCGCAGTAATCCCGTGATTTGCTTAAATAAGGTATAAATGTGCAAGCGGTCACTCTTAACGGCCTTTATACATCAAAACCGTGATTGCCGCTAAATATGTGACAATGGTCGCAGTGGGTGACAATAAGGTCCTATTTTGTGATGGCTAAGTCAAGGACCATCTTTTGTCGTGCAAATTAGTGACTGCTTGCTTTGCCAAAACCATGGCAACATTATCACAAAACCCAAGTTGCTCGTCACTATTCCATTGCCAAAGTTGCAAAGTGATTTAAAAGAGCAACTTATAAATTTGTACATATATAATATAAAACAATCTTAGATTTCTAGATACACAAATTGAACCAAAGTTCATTTGTACATATGGATTACTTGCTTATTTCATTATCATTCGCACTATTATTATTCTTTTGTTCCTTCTTTAGTGCTATGACTCTTAAAAAGAATCATGGATTCCCAAATACATTTGACTTTTCAAAATTTTCAATATTCACTGGGAATATCTTTACGTACGCACCCATGTCCTATGTTATCCTTTATATAGGAAAGTTCTTAATTGAAGACCAACTGAACCACTAAACTTTGTTATTACTACGTTTATAATCGACACCGGCTTGACACTAAAGCTAGTAACTAATAGAGCAACAAAAAGGCATGACATACAAGGATACAAACATATGCTAGATAATATATACAATATGTTAAAGCAAAATTGTTCTACTTAGTTTAACATTATGAAAAAATAATGTACTCGCTTATATTTTTATAAATTATACAAAAAGGCCAACATGTAAGAGTCTAGTTATTAAGCTTCACCTTGAAACATAATGGTTGATTGGACTACCAGACACATATATCATTCCTCCCGCTTTTCGGCATAATTTTGGCGACTATGCAATTTTCTTGGTCCTCGGAGGATAGTCCCGTGAGTTGGACAATGAAGCTTGCTTCTCTTGGTTGTAGAATTTGCTTAAAAGAAAAAACCACACAATCATGTACAACTCACCCGAGCTGCAGTCTAAATTAAAGGAAAAAAAAAAACCTTTTTGCATAATACGAATGAGCAAAGAGGTTTTGTGTGTGTTTGTGATTGTAAACGTGAATTTAGGATGGATTAGGTTAAAGTTTATAATTTAAGGAAAGGATATATGCTATATAATTTTTTTTTAGATAAATGCATTCCTTTTCAAACTAATAAAAATGTCCATAATTAGTTGTGTAGGTTTATATATTTGGTTTTGCAAGATATAATCAAAAAACATGTTGGTCTAGTGGTTATCATGCTTGTTAATGATACAAACACCCTAGGTTCAATCCTTGGCATTTTATGTGGCATGCCTCCTCTTATATATAATGTATAGATGTGTTATGTCTTCTCGTTAACATATAAACATGAGGCTTTGAATTATTCAAAGACTGATAATGCATTATTGAAATGTTATGTTTTCTTGTTAACACATGAACATATAATCCTTGAACAGTTATGTCTTCTTGTGAACACGTGAACATAATATTCTTGTATTATTCAATGAATATACATTATAGCATGTACTTGGTTCGTAAATACTTTATATGCAATTTGGCTCGACGCAATTGACAAGTATTCGGTCCTAAGAGAATTAAGTTATCTATAGAATTTTGATATAGTTTCACAATTCTAATAACTCATAGGATACCACTTCATTATGGTATGTCTAATGTGTTGGATCAAACCTTATTCATATTGTTTGGTTCATGATAACTTTAATTGCTCTACCTCCAAAACATATCAATGTTAGAAATTGTGTGTGTCATGGATACACTCAATAGAGTTCAAACCTAGAAGGTATTCAAGATAACCCATAACTAAAAACCCTAATTCATTAGGGATTTGAGGTTTTACCACTCAAACCAATTGAATCGTAAATGCTTTTGGATTTTTGATTTATCTACACTTCCTAGCTTGAAGATTGTAGTTTTGGTGTTCTTCCTAGCTTGACGAAACACAAAACTATTGCTAGAACTTTTGGTTAAAGAGTGATACTAAATTAGAGTTTTTCTATAAACCCTAATTTGAGTTGTTGGAAGGAATTCCATTATGTCTTGATTTAAGTTCTGAATTTGTTAAAATCTTATGAAGCATTTTATTAACAAATCTTGAGATGAGAACTTAAAATGTATTTTGTGATTCTCCATAAAGGACAATTTATTGTTGCTTAAATACTTAGTATTTAGAGAATTGTCTCTACTTACAAAAGTAAGTGGAGTATACACATATCTCAAAGTTTTGAGAACAAAATACTTAACCTTCTAAAATGCACTTATTAATGTCATACTAAGGTTAAACATGAAAATGTTGATCAAGTATAATAATTACTCTCATTCATAAATCCGAAGGATGCCTCATCACTTGAGTGATATTTTATATCAATGTCGAGGGATATAAGTTAGAAGATTATTGTAAATCGCCTAACTACTAAAATATATTATCATATCTTGAATCGATAAATGTTTAGAACTATGAATGATAAGATGCAGTCTTAAAAGGAAAATCAAGTTTTGTGATTGATTGTTATTTCGCCTAACAGTTAACCTATGAGGTTGGAATGAGTTTCTTCCAAGAATGACTCACAAGGACAAAATTGTATACGTATTAATGTTTGGCATTTAATAAGAAGTTTTTAATCATACTTAAGCAATTGATTGTGATTAAATTTTCTTATATAATACATGCATTAATTATACAAAGATATTTAATTGTCATACATGTGATTTGACAATTAAGATTTTATAACTCTTTCTTTATGATTACCTTTGCGAGGACGGTGTAATCAAAAGGTTATGAATCTATATTATCTTTATGAAGTATACAAAATTTGAGCAATCCATGTTTTGATTGAATCATGCATCTAAGAGTTGAGATCTTGAATTTAATTACAATATGATTCTAATTGAATTAAGATAACTCTTGAGTACATCTGACATTGAGTAGGAGCATTGTGTTTTTCCTTAAAATTTATATGTTGAAGATATCATTCTATTTAAGCTAGATATTGATCCTTAAGCTTGGAATGAAACTTCACTTGGAATTTAGGTAATAAAACAAACAACCTTGGAATAGATGTTTATATGGAATAAACAAATGCGGAAAATAAGTCTGACACAAATGCAATATATTATTCAAGCAAGTCTTCAATGATATATTTCACTTGGAATAATTTACATGGATGGAAACCTTGTGTTCTTAAACTAAGGGTTTATCATGTATATATTATATATTGTGTATAAGACTAGTTGTTGCTTTTGTACAAGAACAAAATGAGCTGACAACAACAATATCTAATTGAGAGTGTTTAGATTATTGTTTTTATAAATGTTTACGAATTATAAAGCATAGTATTGTATAAGTACAAATGATGCTAGTGGATTATTAAAACTAGTTGTAGTAGGATTTCATCTTTATGATAAATCATAACTAGTTATGCTCAACATAGAGCATTGTTGCATTACACATTAATGAATGAGAATACTTTACACTTTTAGAAATCAGAAGATGATCATCAATATGTTGTTGACTTTTACTACCTCATGCAAGGTAAGACAACATCTCCATACTATAACTCTTGCAATAGTATGAGCATATGAGATAAGACACTCATCTTATATTTCAAAATCACTCACTATATGTGAAATTTGAAACAAGTATTCGGAAAGTTTACTCGTGATAACTATTTAGATTTTCTTTAAAGAAAGGTTGAGAATGTTGGAAACATTAGGTTCAACTTACTAAATGAGTTTCATGCATATCTGCTTTAGTATTTGGATAATTGGGATTGATAGACAATTTTACTTTATGATGAATAAAGATACTTGGTATTTGTTATTCATTCTTATAATAATTGTTATCCTATATTTGCATGTTTAATCCTTGAGTAATTTTATTATTCTAAATATATCCATTGTCGGTTAACAATATGGGAATATTGTTATGATAAGGCAAATATGAGTGTTGGTTATAATTCTAACGAGAATTCGGATTGTTCCCGCCTAAACTCATATGTATTCACTAGAGATGCATATTGATTCCTAACTTTCAAGCATTTACTTTGGATCCTTGTCATAAGTAAAATATTGAAAATGGTTTGTTATCTTCATCCTTAGACTTGAGATACAAGCAAGTTCTCATATGTGTGGATATCATTTTTTGTAAGTATACGCAAAACGCTATCTCGAACAAGGTAGTTATAAAAGCTATATTTCGGAGTGATGTGAGCAGATCCACAACACTTGTAGTCAATAAAGATTTGTTACTCCACTTGATATGTGCAGAAAGATACCATGGCGCCTCTCCAGAATTAATAAGAAAATTGTTCGGCCGAACCCAAAGGGTAATGCAAGATGATACTTGATTACATTTGGTATATCTAATTAAATTCTATAACGAGATTCTAAATGGTTAAACTATATGGAATGATTTGAGATCCATAATCCATGGTTTAACGGTATCTATAACAAAGGATGGTTAGAGCAAGACATTGAATGACCATGCATCGAGAAACTTTTACGAAACTATTCTCTCGGACACTTTTAGTTAAAAAGCGAGTGAGAACGTTTGCTAGGCGTTTCCGTTGTTAGTTTTGTGTGCCATTCGACACTCCAACTCCCAAGTGGGAGCTGTTGGTTTGTGGGAGTTATAAACACATGTAAACGACTAGAAGTGTGTGAGCCGATGGGGACACACACGATAAACACGAGTATACGTGTCGAACGTATTCGATACTTGAATATATTACACCCGATATGCATGATATTTGACCCGATTTCATTAGACGACCCATGGGATGTTTCATGGAGTTGGGTCATTTAGTTTGGAGCAGCCATGGGCCTTGAAAGCTTACAAACGATTGGGTGATGGGGAGCTTGGGCTTGTAGCTTGCCGTTCAAGCAAAGACCCAAGTTAGAGGTTGATTTGGTTTGCTATATATACACACCATACTTCTGCCAAACTCATGCAATATACGACAATGACACTATCCCTAAACTCAACTAAAATATAATCGATCTATCCTAATAAATTTCGATACTCGGCTGGTTTTTTATATAAACCGATTAAGGGATATTTTGGTTTTAATTCAAAACTTTAGTTGCATGGTTTTCTATTCAAGTTATTAAGGTTTTGATATTAATTAATTCTTGCATGTTTCTAGTCAAACGTGATAGCAAGTTTTTAGGTGGTTTCTGCGTTTGTTATTATTGGACAAATGGGATAGAAACATATCGGAAAGAACTACAAGATTTCTCGGGCAGAAGTTAGTTCTCGGACAGGAAATATAGAAGGTGTTCTTTGGGTTTTCTTGTTCGTGTTATATTCAAGTGGGTCAAAGGTTGATTGGTTTTTATTACGTTCTCGACTAGCCTTATATCGAACGTATACGTTATCGGGTTTGTGTGTGATACTCTTCGAGGCATCTATTTTAGATGCTCAGTTTCGTATTGGTTTTATTGTCCGTTACACTTGCGTTCAAATAGCCACGAAAGGTTAGGTTTTCTTTTATCCATTTTATTAATTAATTGATATATTAATTATTGTTTATTATTACGTGCTTAACAGAATTGCATTAACTAGATCCAATATCCGCTGCGTACTCGTAGAGGTTAATGGTTAACTGGTTCTAAAATCCCAACACTTTTAATATAACATCTTAGAAAACTCGTAAGCTAGATAACAACTGAATTCACATTCGTTATCCAAGAGGTAAATTAGGTATCACAAACAGTGCTCGAAAAGAGTTGGTTAATAAATCAATTGCCGACAATGTATTCTAGACCCAAACAAAATCATTTACTGGCAATACTAATCACATAAAACATCCTTGGACGATACAAGTCAATCTATATGACCGCATGCATTCTTGAAGGCGATTAGCACAAAAACGAGAGAAAAAACACAGCTTTAACTCAAGATTTATCCATTTAGTCTATGAACTAAGGGCAAGACTCAAATAACCATAATGTGCACTGACGAGAATCAAACCCGGTCAAGATCTTGTGGCAGGTACTATTCTACCACTAGACCATGTTGCTTCATTGCTTAATACTACGATATGTATTAATATCTTTATTTTTGTGTTCGTTAATGAAAAAACATTACAACCATGCGCCCAATATTCACATTATTCTCCGGTTAACATAATGTCTTAGGAACGTTAAAACTGATGATGAATATGATGAAAGTCTCAAAAAGCTGGTCAAAACCATGCAATCGCTCTTATTTTTATTGATTTTCGTCTCTTTCCATTGATTTTCTTGTACAAAGATGCATCCAACTAGTTTTTGTCGCGTTAGATCCAGAATAAACATAACGAGCAAATGCAAACAACCACTTCACTTTATTTGAGCTAAAAAACTGAATGTGTGACTCCATTTTGTGGCCAAATAGGAACACATTTAGAGAGTCTACAATTACTTATATAAACATGTATATATCTTTTATTACATAGTTATGTTTTTCATGGTATATATCTTTTATTATATTTGTAAAGCTCATTTAGGATCGTAAGCCTAATCGAGCTCGATATATCGAGCTTGGGCTCGAAGCTCGATTATTTAACGAGCTTGGTGTTAAGCTCCAGCTCACTAAGGCTCGATTCATCTCGACCTTTTACCCGGTCGATCTTGAGTAGCTCACAAGTCGTTTACATCCCTACTAATGATAACTAAAATTCAATAAAATAAAAAATGTAGATATTGAATCAATGAACATTTTGCTAATGTTTTATTAGTAATCAAGAAGATTAATAACAGAAAAATGAAGGAAGGAATTAATAGCATCGATGGTATGAGCAAGGACAAAAACGATCGTAGTATTACAAAATGAGCAAGAGACTAATGAGGAGCAATTTACCCTAACCGGGTCAATAAATAATCAGAAAGTACATAGTCTAAGTTAATGACCTGCCCTGTTAAGGTCCGTCCAAGTGGCCCGGCATGGGTCATGTTTTGTTTATAACCTTTTTTCTAAACGTCTAGTGTAATAAAGGTTAATTTCTAGAGCTAAGCATAGTAGTATCATTTTCCAAGTTTTTTTTTTTTTTTTTTTTTTTTAAATGACTTCTGATTTTGTCCCGCATAAGGTTAATGAGAAAAATCTTCCAAACTTATATACCATATGGAATGTATGCCTTAATACTATGCTTTCATACTCATACATTCTATTGTAGTTTAAGTACACCTTTTGTACCATTTTTTTAAAGGTTTTATTTTATGTTCATTTTCCAAGTGTATAAACAATTATTAGTTCTCGCTTCAATCAAATGCCAGGGCATCTTTAAGAAAAAGAACAACTTGCAATATTTTTAATTTTGCAAGTTGTATTTGGTTCAGGTATTTAAAGGACTAGAATTGTTTTTTTTCTCTTGGGTACCTTTAAGTCCACAAGACACTAGCGTTTGACGTCTTACAAACAAAGACTGCATGCAATCCATATTAACTTTTTCACTTTTGATATTTATATAGTAACTAAGGCAGGTAACGTTTGTTATAATGTACGTGTATCAGTATACAAAAGACTAACAAAGGGTCATTCATTGAAGGGGAACCGACGACTCTCGGGTTGTTCCCTTTGAAGATCGTCTTCCTCTTATTAAACCATTAACGACAAGATGGAAATAAGTTTTGGTTTTATCCCACATTGGTAAATGAGAGAAAATCTTCCAAACTTATATACCATGTTGCATATGAATTGTATGCCTTAGAGTTAAATACTATGCTTTCGCCTTCAAAGACTATGCCGTCATATTATTCGGTGTAGTATTTAATTTGAGTTCGGAAAAATTGTATAAGCTTGAAGTTTTGTAACAGAGACTTTCAAATTTCACTTTTCTTTATAAGGATTAAGAATAATTATTTCAAATTTTACTTTTCTTTTATATGGTTTAAGAATAATTATCCACGATAACAAATTTTACTTTTATAAGGATTAAGAATAACTATCTCGATGTCAAAACAACATAATAAATCACGTACACATGTGTCAAATCCTAACCCACCTTTTGAATATTTTATCTCATATGTGTATACAACATATGATTCGGACCAGTACCACTTTTAAAAGGCGGAACCAAAAAAGCTTCTACATGGCGGTTTGACGTTTAGGTTTCGCTAACTTCTTTTGCCTATAACTTTTGACTGTTTGTCCGTTTGGTGATTCAAATTGCTACGTTTTTGTTTTGATATTATCTACAAGAATATGAAAAGTATAGTAACTTTTCGAAAATATGAAAAGTAACTCGAAAAATGCGGGTTGTTACATTGACTATTTAAGAAAAAAATCGGCAGCATTTCCCCTCAACTCCCCAAGTATGCGTATAAAACGCAAACTCGTTGGAGTAAGGAGACATGTATACCGATTTTTTCTTAAATTTCCAACCCGTTAAAACGTGTACGCATCCTAAATGAGACAAAATATTCAAAAGGCAGTCCCAAACGGGGACCGCCCAAAACTAATCTCTATTAGATTATTTTCGGACCGATACTAACTAATTTCATATCATGTTCTACTAATAACTTCTAGATGCACATGCTATATATACACAAATATAAGAAACCGTTGATTGAAGTGTTTAATGTTATGATTTTGAAAGGTTTAAGTTGAGAAGAAATAAATGAGAAGAAGTAAATGTGGGTGAATTGGAAGAAGTAAATGGGGGAGTGGTTTTTGAATTTGTTTTTTGCTGCGGTTATATAAGAAACCGTAGCAGAAAAGAAATCAATTACTACGGTTACTAAGAAACCGTAGCAGAAAAGAAATCAATTACTACGGTTGCTAAAAACCGTAGCAGAAAAGAAATAAAGTACCACGGTTACTAAAAAACCGTAGCAGAAAATAGTTATTTGCCACGGTTTACAAATAAACCGTAGCAGAAAATAGTTATTTGCCACGGTTTACAAATAAACCGTATCATATTACATAGCAACCTACTGAACCGTGCCAAATGAACATTAGTTACCACGGTTTTAATTAAAACCGTACCAAAAGACGTTTTTTGCTACGGTTTTTATTAAACCCTCAAATAATACTTTGTGTAGTAGTGTGGGTATGAGTTTGACATATTTCGAGCAACATTTTTTTTTAGAAATTTATCATCAAGATAACAAGGTAAAGCTGGTGTTTAATTAGTTTCAAATTTTATTTCATCTCTGGCCAGAGCAGTGCACTAATAACTCTCCTAGGAAAAGGGAATTAAGGACAAACAACAGTTCAACTTATATTTTGGGACTAATTAGTTAGATCAATACAGTTTGAGGATTTTGTACCACGCTCTCCACACATCCCACTTCACTTGACATTTCATGACTATAAAAGCCAGCCACACAATATACTTTTTTTGTTGAGCATATGCCACCATCCCTTAGACAGATGTGTCTACTAACATATGACTATGTTTAATATCTCGAAATTTAGGAAACATTACTACTTCCGTTCATGGGAGATGTCACGTTAAGAATAATACCATGACTATATTTTCAAGTATATAGGCAACATCACAAGCTTTTGAATTTATTTATAATCTCATGAAAAGCTAAATGAATAACTCTTTTTATATATATTTGAATAATCTCTTTATCATGTAAATATTTCCATGGTAACGTGATATGATATTTTTAACAAGAGAAAAAAGTCATCAAAACTACATAACATTATCACTAATTTATATCAACATTGACGTAATGTTTGGTATGCATGAATCGAAATTGAAATGGAATAAACAATTACGACTGAATGAAAAAAAGTTTCTTGTTTGAGTATTTTAATGGAATGGTGTATTCATTGGTTCATTCCATTACATCTCTAACCATCAATTACATTACAATCAGTCCCTAGTTTTTTTTCATTCCATTTTGCCATATTTCAATTATTTCATTCCTTTACAACGTTAATTGCATCGTACCAAACAACATTGTAAATTCTTTATTCCATTCAAACATAGCAACCAAATAGGTCAATGAGAGTAATGACTTATTCAATAACTAAAATATTCCATTACATCGTCGATTACATTCTTTTATCAATCTATCATGTTTAACCAAACAGACCCTGAAAGTATTGGGTAAAGGGTTTTAATTTTGACATATTGAGAATACATGCTTGAGTTCAAACCAAGCACCTAATTAGACTCCACTCCAAGCACCTAATACATGCATCGCTCTTATTTTTATTGCTTTTCGTCTCCTTCCATTGATTTTCTTGTACAAGGATGCATGTAACTAGTTTTTGTCGAGTTAGATCTAGAATAAACATAACGAGCAAATGCAAACAACCACTTCACTTTATTGAGCTCAAAAACTGAATGTGTGACTCCATTTTGTGGCAAAACAGAAACACATTTAGAGAGTCTACAGTTACTTACATAAACGTGTATATATCTTTTTATACGTAGTTATGTTGTTTGTGCTTTCATTATATATATAAAGCTCATTTAGGATGGCGAGCCTAATCGAGCTCAATATCTCGAGCTTGGGCTCGAGCTCGATTATTTAACGAGTTTGGCCGGTGTTAAGCTCGAGCTCATTAAGGCTCGATTCGTCTCGACCTTTTACTCGGTCGATCTTGAGTAGCTCACAAGTCGTTTACATCCCTAACTAAGGATAACTAAAGTTCAATATAATTAAAAATATAGATATAGAATCAATGAACATTTTGCTAATGTTTTATTAGTAAACAAGTTAATAACAGAGAAATGAAGGAAGGAATTTAATACCATCGATGGTATGAGCAAGGACAAAACGAGCATAGTAATTAGGAAATGGTATCGAATTCCTCCACTACTTTTAGGAAATGGTATGAAATGGTATGAAATCACCTCTAAATACTTTTAGGAAATGGTATGAAATCACCTCTAAATACCGGCGAAGTGAGAACAAAGAATACATGTCGCTATGATTACACCAAAGTCTGAAAGAAAAAATGAAGCAAAGAAAGTGTATCATACCTTTTCTAAAATGATGTTTGAACCATTCATTGTCTCATTGAAAACTCTCGGCTCTCTAGAAAATGTTGAACCCTCTAGACAGAGACGAAAAAACGAGCAAGAAATGAGGAGCATTTTACCCAAACCGGGTCAATAAATAATCAGAAAAGTCCATTGTCTAAGTTCATGACCTGCCCGGTGAAGGTCCGTCCAAGTGGCCCGGTCATAGTGTAAGTAAAGGTTAATTACTAGAGCTAGGAAAGAGATCTAGTGAGAAAAGAAATTGAAATAAGAAAAGTGAGAAGAAATTTGAGTCACACATTTCAAATAAGGAGGAGAAATTTAAGGGGAGATGCATTTGTTTCTTTATGTGCATCTGAAATGTGCGGATGTGGTTTTTTCTCACCATTCTCATTTTAATTTTACTTCTCATTTGATCCTTACTCACTAGAGCTAAGCATAATAGTCTCATTTTCTAAAGATTTACTTTTTTTCTTTTATGACTTGCGTTTTTGTCCAACATACATAAATGAGAAAAATCTTGCAAGCTTTTATGCCATATGAATGTATCTTTTATATAATAAAACAAAACTTTTAGTGAAAAATTTTCATTTCAAAAATATCAATTCATACATTATTTAGTAATAATTTATTTATTTATTATTATTTTTATTTTAAAATATTTACTAAAAAAAACGTTCATATATGTATAGTCAAGAAAAAAAATAACCATAAAAGTTTAAGTGTCAAAAGTATAAAGAAAAAAAGTTAGTAAAAAGCGTAAGTGATTTTAAAAATATGTGTCTAATGTAAAGAAATAAGTTAGTAATTGATTCTTAAAAGAAAAAAAACATATAAAAATTTACGCATGCGCGGGTATTATAACTAGTGTCTTAATACAATGCTTTCATACTCATACATTCTATTGTCGTTTAACTACATCTTTTGTATATTTCCATGGTTCTAAAAGGTCTCGCAAAGATGTGTGGCTTGGTCATGCCGTCACGCTGCCTTACTGTAAACTCGATATATATAAAGTTTGAATGGCCCTTCGAAGTCCCGCACGCTCTTTTTGATCAGGAGATATAAATATTTTCATATTTTGTACCACCTTATGTCACGTCATGATTCTTGATCTTGCCGCCACACCACGCCTCACGCTATTTTTAACCTTAATATTTTCTTACACTAAACGGCACTCATGATTGTTTAAATGTTTTTGTGTGAAAATTTTTAAGCGCAGGCGGTACCAATTTTTTAAAGGTTTTATTCTCTGTTCATTTTCTAAGTATATAAACAATTGTTAGTTCTCGCTTCAATCAAATGCCAGACCATCTTTAAGAAAAAAGAATAACTTGCAATATTTTATATTTTTTGCAAGTTCGATTTGGTTCAAGTATTTAAAGGACTATACTTTTTTATTATTATTATTTTTTTTGCTTCTGTACCTTGAAGTCCACAAGACACTAGCGATTAACGTTTTACAAACCAAGACTGTATGCAATCGATATTAACTTTTTACTTTTGATATTTATACAGTAACTAAGGCAGGTAGCGTTTCTTTTAATGTTTGTGTATCAGAAACATTACAAAAGACTAACAAAGGGTCATTCATTAAAGGGGAACCAACAATTCTCGGGTTGTTCCTTTTGAAGATTGTCTTCCTCTTATTAAACCATTAACGACAAGATGAAAATAAGTTTTGGTTTTATCCCACATTGGTAAATGAGAAAAAATCTTGGAAACTTATGTACCATGTTGCATATGAATTGTATGTCTTAGAGTTAAATACTATGCTTTCAATTTCAAAGCCTATACCGTCATATTATTCCGTGTAGTATTTGAGTACGGAAAATTTGTATAAGCTTGAAGTTTTGTAACAGAGACTTTCAAATTTCACTTTTCTTTTATAAGGATTAAGAATAGTTATTTCAAATTTTAATTTTATTTTATAAGGATTAAGAATAATTATCCACGATAACAAATTTTACTTCTTCTATAAGGATTAAGAATAATTATCTCGATGTCAAAACATTGGGTATGAGTTTGACATATTTCGAGCAACATTTTTTTAGAAATTTATCATCGAGATAACAAGGTAAAGGTGGTGTAATTAGTTTAGAAATTTATTTCATCTCTGTGGCGGGCGTGCACCAATAACTCTCCTAGGAAAAGGGCCTTGGAGGACAAATCGCAGTTCAAACATATTTTGGGACTAATTAGTTAGATTAGTGCAGTTTGAGGATTTTGTGCCACGCTCTCCACACGTCCCACTTCACTTGACGATACATGTCTATATAAGCCACACATTATATTGTTCTTGTTGAGCATATGCCACCATCCCTTGCACAGATGCGCCTACTAACACATATACGCATTTTGTTTGTGAGAAATCAAAACTTAATAAACTCAAAAAAATCGTTAGACATATTTGTTAAGTCATGTGGGCTGAGGAACTAAAATAATATTTTGTCAGTCCACACAGATTGTTTAGGAATTTAATACACACAAATTTAAACAAAGAGTAAATAATGAGATAAAATCATCTCCCGTAAAAACCAAAAAATTCATTTTCATAAATTATCGATGGTATTAAAGTATAAAAAACAATTATCAAAAGTGCATAACACAATAAAGTCTGTAAACTAAAGCCAAAGACTTTGAGAATTCTACATTTTGCACTAGCCGGTAATCAAACCTAGGTCTGTACCGTAGCAGGGTACTATTCTACCGCTAGACTACTGGTGCTTAGATGCTTAATATTATGAACTATGTTTAATATCTCGAAATTTAGGAAACATTACTACTTCCGATAATGGGAGATGTCACGTTAAGAATAATACCATGACTATATTCAAGTAATTAGGCAACATCAAAAGCTTTTGAATTTATATATAATCTCATGAAAAGCTAGCTGAATAGCTCTGTTTTTATATATATTTGACTAATCTCTTTATCATGTAAATATTTCCATGGTAAGGTGATATGATATTTTTGACAAGAGAAAAAAGTCGTCGAAACTACATAACATTATCATTACATAATTTATACCAACATTGACGTAATGTTTTGTATGCATGAATCGAAATTGGAATGAAATAAATAATTATGAATAAATGAAAAAATGTTGCTTGTTTGAGTTCTGTAATGGAATGGTGTATTCACTGGTTCATTTCGTTACGTCTCTAAGCCACTCTCTAGTTTTTCTTCATTCCATTACAATATAGAATCACATTTTGCTATACTTTATTTACTAGTTATAATCCCCATGCACGCACGGGGTTTTGACATATATTTTGTGTCATGTATTTTATAACGAATATATTGTCTTCAAATGTTTTGAACTTTACATTTATTAATTTAGTATAAGTCAAATTTATTTTTCAATAACAATGCCTATCAAAAATAGTCTCAACACCCTTTTGTATTTGGCTATTATGACAGTTCCAAATAGTCTCAAACACCCTTAAATTCAGATCAAGACACTTTCAAGAACCCATCAATTTAGCTATTTAAAACATGGGTTAATATACACATAAGTAATATATTTGTATATTAAAACTTAAAACAGTCTCAACCACCTTGAATTCTGCAATTAAAACAGTCCTAAAAATCCTTTAATAAATATTAAGACAGTCTTTAAAACAGTCCTAATCACCAATGAATCTAACTATTTAAATAATTCCAAAATGCAAAAGCAAGTCTTACTTTAGTAAATCGGGTCATTCTATTTGCAGCAGATTTTCGAGTGAATGAGACACATTAGTTACATCTCTTTCTATTTCATGATTATTCTATATTACAACAAATTCAAAAGCAATTAACACATTAAATACTTCTAGTTGAACACACTTAATACAATGAAAAATAATCACAACCTCTCGTAGTCGTACTGATAAAAGAAAAAAATTGGACAATATGAGATTTGTCTTTTTTTTTTCTTTTTCCAACTTTGAAATAAGGTTAATGCAACACATATGAGCGCCTGAGACAGGCATTTATATGACATTAACTTGGGAATATGTAAGTTTGCCGTTTAAGTATATGAAACTTCAAGAGACAACTTGATTTTTAAATTCAATAAACACATATATAGTACCATATAAGCAAATTATTATATCAAATATATGTTTAACTTTTAAAGTGAATCTACACTAATTCTACGACATAAAATTTGTTTGTAGTTTTTGGCAGGATAGACAATAATAATGTGACCTTTGCGCACTTGTTCTGAGGCCACTTATATTCCACCACTCTCTACTTTGGAATGTCCTTGCTGTTGAATGAAGCTCATCGATGTTTGTCTAACCAGTTAGTATCTTCACAAGTCCCCTATAGTTCCAGTGAAGATTCATGTTTTCAACGGTTCCGTCAAAAATTTCAAATCTTCCTGAAAAATTAGAAAATTTTCAAAAATAAAAAAGAGAATGTAGCTTTTGTAATCATATTTGTCACACTATATTTTAGAACTTTATGACTTTGGACAAAAAGTATTTTGGTCAATCGAATTTGACCCTTTCCAACCTATATTAAACTTATTTGACATGTTACCCAACCCGTCGTGACCGCCCATATTGCCAACTCTTAGGATTAAGTTATGTGTTATGATACGAAATTAAGACTCACTCAGAAGTGAGACCATCGTATGTGTCAGGAGAAGCATCAGCAGCATCAAGTGTTCATTAGCAGGCTCCATTAGCATGCTCGCATCAGCAGGCTATTGTAGCATGTTTTTAACAATCCCCTCAAAAAATTCAAGTCTTCGTGAAAAATTATAAGATTATAAAAAAAAAATGTAGTTTTCATAATCATATTAACATTATTTTTCTTTTGATAACTTTATGACTTTAGACAAAAAGTATCTTGGTCAGCCTAAGTTGCCAAAAAACATATTAATAATGGAATAGAAAAAAGGAAATTCAAAATATAAGACAAATTAATGGAGGTTGTTTCATACATAAAATACAAACCAACTACTAAAAAAAAGGTAACAAAATGCATCATCCTCAACTTAACAATACACCCATTGAATTTCGTGACTCCATTAATTCCATAAACAAAAAGAGATTCCATAAACCAACTACTCCATTATAGAAAAATAATCTCCAACCTGGTGTTCAAAATTTTGGATGGTTTTCAGATGTAAAAACACATTAACTTCAAAGATGTATAGTTATTTGTAGGTAATGCACCCTTCAACCAAAGGGTTTATAGCTAAATGATGAGGATTTGTTAAAGTTGTGCAGCCAAAGTAGTAAGTAGTAACTCACCCAATGCATAGTGTATCGAGCTCGTTCTTAGAGAGGGTTATAGTGATCAGTGAGACATGCATTGTCCTTTCAAGACCGCAACACCAGCAAAATCAAGTAAAGAGAGTCATATAATGTAAAATAAGATCAGATTTTTACAAAATACACTCAATAAATTTGAGCTTACGGAAGTAAGCCTTCCTCTAGGGCTTCCATGTATTAGTTATGTCCATGGATCCCATGGATGTAATTTGATGAAGGCCAACAATTCTCCTCTGCATTATAGCAAGTACAGTACACTTATCATAAGTACCAACACACGATGGAAAATCAGTAGACATACATTAAAGAAGCATGGAAAAGTAGAAAACCTTTATTAGTTCCACAAAGGTAACCGTCTTGTTGATAGCTCTACCCATTGTTTTGAACACAATCTCCGATGAGTCCTTTTCCAATGGACCAGATAAGTAGATGAAATGTGAGAACACTAAAAGGTGAATCAAATATGGTATCTTAACTATTTGATAATGACAATTGCATATGTACAAAATCTTAACTATAAGTATAATATAGATAACTCCAGAAAATTACATACTAAAGCCAAACGTATTTGAAAATTCTAGCAATATACTAAGACCATGTACCATTACATGAGCAGAAATGATCATTTTGAAATTACTTTAAGCAAAGTCATGCCATATGTGATATAGTTATGCATCATGTCCTGGCTAGTAATACGTATCTCATTCTCTTGAATTGGTTGCTCGGCCCGTGGCTTTTCAACCCTCTGGTACCCTCTGCATAAAGCACCTTTCTCTACTGTTCTATTGTTGGGACATTGCATCACCCTTTTAATTAAATGCAAATCCAATGCAATATGTACTGAAAATAACATAATTATAAATAACATTGAAACATAAAATGTGACCGGTATCAAAATCCAAACAAAATATCGATATGTTAAATTTGTATAGTACCTTCATTGGTTTTTCATCTTGGTGGCTTAATCCTAGATCAACTTAATATATAAGATGCTCATAAATCCGAAATTTGGTGTCCTCGTGGCCCACTTCTTCAACAGTTGCTAGAACTCAATCATCATACCCGACCTTGTGCTCATTTCAGAATATTTCATGTCGGGCTTCACAGGTTGAGCTACTATATCCGATAGTATGGCTTCCTTTATAATGTGGGTGTCACACAAAAACGAAGGACCTTCATGAATTACCAAAAATCACCACAGTGACAACCACCGTTTAAAAACCTATTGTATCTGTTAACATCCCTCACTATAATCTCCCTATCCACCACTCGACTAATATATTTAAACGCCTCATGAGAATCCCTATAGATTCTTAGATTTTTGACAATCCTCAACACCTTTCCTGGTGCGCCTACCCCAACAACCAATACAAACACCAATGTCAATTTCTCCTTTGTGATACCAAAGTGCTTTCATCTTTACCCTCTCCATACGGCATGCATCTTTTGATCATAAACTGGTACATATCCCAACTTTCGTATCATCTCCTGTAACTCATATAACTTTGTGTAGATTCTTTCTTGTCTTCATAAAAACGATCTCCTAATATATAAAACATGAACTTGCCCACAAACTTCTATCCATCTTAACCGACCTCCCTTTTGTACCCTCATATTTCTCATCATACTCTTAATGTCTTGTACGTCAAGTTCATGAGTGATAATTTGATGTAATTCTAGTTTGAGTGTAAAATTAAATTATAAAGAGATTCAAAATATGGAGGTGCGGGAATCGAACCCGTGCCTCTCGCATGCAAGCGAGCGCTCTACCATGTAAGCTACACTCCCAACCCATTCATGAATAAAAGGGTCAAGATCACCTCTAGGTTTTAGGCATTGACCAATTATTTTAGTAGTGACGTACCTCCAGTTTGTGTAAGATACTTGTACAAAAAGGTTGGAGCTTAGAGGAATTGCAGCCAAGATGTACTTGTATGCTTGTAGGGTTAGATAACTTACCAATAAGGATCATGATCCGAGGACGGCTGGCTAATCCAACTTGACCATCGAAATCGGCTTCAAAGCAGGAGTCATTTCCACATCAGGTTTCTACCAAAACAGAACATGATAACCCATGTGCAGAAAAAAGGAAAAAAGATGAGAACGATTCATATACTTACTTGAAAGGAAAAAAGCTGAATCAGAATAATAACTATCCCTCTCATATTCCAGATATTGACATGACTCTTTAGTTTCAGAAACTTCAGGCTTCTCGACGGCTATCAATCATTCATCGTTGCTATGTCTTCCATCATAATAAACCCGCTGATCCTACACCCATTACGCATTTCAATGGTAGAAAATGTGACGATAATGATTTACTTATGAGCTTGTCAAAGACACAGAACTTTCCAAATAAGCACGTCCCAAACAGCCTAAATTAGCCAATAAGCTTTCATACATATATCAAGCAATCGTCTTTCCCATTCAACTTTTAGTGCTTTCATTGTTCATTGTTATCTATATAAATGTTTTCATTTCCCAATTATAGTGCTACAATATGTACTATAGATTAGTACTAATCTATTGATAGCAACATCTATTGATAAAAAATATCCGACGTTTCATTTGCACATGTATGCAACATTAGTAGCGAGAATCAATAACAATACTATATAAAGAAAACGAAACTAACACCAATCAAGTGATTTAATTCCTAAATTTCAAAGAAACAAATAATTCCTCTATTATTAACTTTTATAGTCGCACACGATAAAAAATTGATCGACATACACCAAACTCGATCGCTGGTTTCTTTAAACCTTTTATCATGCCCAACGCAGAGATAATGTCAATTTAGTGGATAACATAAATAGTTCTCCTATTGTGGCAGCAACATCTATAAATAGTTCTCATTTTGTACCTTTTATCACCGCTTCATCTATTCCATGCCATGTGAGTAGCTTGGTGAGACTTTACTCTTCGGTATATCTTTATTCCAACAATAGAACCTAAATAAAATTTAAAACGAATCATAAGGTTCCGTAAAACAGATTAAAGGAACCAAGTACAAAACAAACTAAGTTCAATTTTTAAAACCCATATATAATATAACTTAACAAAGACACTAATACCACCAACAAAAACTCCCCCAACACCAATAATACAAATCCCCACTCCTACTTAGCCTCATAATTTATATTATCCGAAATACAGAAGAAACTAAATTCTGATAACAAACTTAAAAAAAGCAAAAAAAAAAAAAAAAAAAAAAAAAAAAAAAACCCTAATTTTTCATTAAAAATTATGAAAACCCCAATTCATTTTTAATGAACAAATAATTAAACCCCAATTATTTAAACACCTTAAAAAAGATATGATAAGGCTAAACTTTTAATGATAAAACATAATTAACATTAACACATAACTTAATTAAAAAAAATAGTATATAATTAATAAGTAATAGATTAATATACCTTTAATCCATTAATCGAAAAACATACTATTGATTAATCAGATTGAGCGATGTGTTTTTTTTTAATCGTAAGTTTTTTTTAGTTGGCTTTTCTTTGTTGTGTGTGTGTATTCCGCTGTGTGCGTAGAATGGATAAAGTAAGAATAGCCTGGTTTTGTTTGTTAAAATTTTAGTTTTAACCATTTCTTTTTTGTATATAACCCCGCTTTCTCTAAATTTTAACTTTTTATGTTTTTGACACATATACTTTTATACCCAATCTCTTATATAATTTTACACAAAAACGAATTTTTATAAATTTTTACAAATTAAAGAAGTTCTTTTTTTTTTTTTTTTCCTTTAAGCATCTTTAAAAATAAATAATTAATAATTCAGTTATTACTTAATAAGGTATGAATTAATTTTTTTGAAATGAAAAATTCCTAATAAGGGTTTTGTTTTATTATATAAAAGATTTCATTCCTTTTCAACGTTTATTGCATCGTACCAAAAAACATTGTAAATCCTTTATTCCATTCAAACATAGCAACCAAATAGGTCAATGAGAGTAATGACTTATTCAATTACTAAGTTTATTCCGTTACATTGTCGATTTCATTCTTTTATCAATCTATCATGTTTAACCATGGGCGGGGCTATTCAGGGACCGAGAAGGGTCCCGACCCCCCTAGGCCTAAGCCCGTTAGTGTATTTTTTTGCGATTTCATGTATAATATTTCCGGAAAAAAATTTATTTCGGCCCTCCCATTTAATGTATTTCTAAAAAAAAATTGTTTCAGCCCTCCCATGAAAATTTTTCTAGCTCCGCCGTTGTGTTTAACCAAACAGACCCTGAAAGTATTGGGTAAAGGGTTTTAAGTTTTACATATTGAGAATACATGCTTGGGTTCAAACCAAGCACCTAATTAGACTCCACTCCAAGACTCGGTGTAATATGTAAATAAGCTCAAGAAGCCACTCTAATGGAGCTTCTTACAATTAGGTAATATAAGCCCATAAGTTTAAGCTGTTTGGCTTTACCCAAAAACCTAAAAGGGCTTACTAGCTTTACCAAGATACAATAAGCCCCAAAAATAGGCTTCACCCAAAATTCAGAAAATACTTGCAGGGTACAAGAAGTGAGTTAACTGTTATTGGCTTATTGCCATTTTAGTACTAAAATGTAGAAGCAATAACGCTGTCACTTTTATTCAATAAAGACTCCAACTTCGACTACCATTTTCATATAACAAAAGGTATATCATTTAGTTGCGAAGTCTTATACCAGTGACGAGCAAACATTACTGAAGTTTATAACTATGCCACTTGACATGGAATGCCCTGTCTCTTTGTATGTTCGCCGTAACTGCGTCTTTGCCTTAACATTTTATCGTTTTCGAGGGTATAACTATTTTAGTCATCAATAGAAACCGAAATAAGTATATAGTTTTGAAAGACAATGATTCATATATTTATTCTTGGTTTTCTTAAGCCCCGATTAGAAGGAACATCATGGACACCACATAGCGACTCGTCGACTTTGAAAATGTGAATATTAACTCCAACTAAAACTACATATACACTACTTGTAATTTATTTTTCCATGGCTGCATAAAGTTTAAATACAATTATGAGAACGACGAAAGTGCTATGGTTCCCACGGAAAAAATACATTACATGCTTAATGGAGATTGAACTCGCTCCAGGCATTTGGTTTGCAAACTCCTTAACCATTAAGCCTATAAAAGAGGTCTAGAACAAGGTTTCCCACATAGCATAATATGCATTTGTATTTGCAATATCCTTTATTAACCATTTTTTTTATCTGGAGTATAGTTGGACAAGTTACTTAATGTTCGGAACGATGTTTTATTGTAGATGATAGAAGTATCAACCTATTTGATTAGTGAAATAGATACTATTTTATGATGAAACCATGTGAACCTTTTTGTCCCACACAGGTAAGTGAGAGAATATTTTCTAGATTATATACCAGATGCATTGAGACTAGATGTCTTACAGTTAATATTATTCTTTGGGGCTTTTGATGATGATGGGTGTGAAATACCTGCAAAATCAGCAAGTCCCAAAAAATAATAAGAACTCCTAATTTTTTATACAAAACTCCAAGCTTTACTTTTTGTTTACAAAGATTGAGACTTAGGGCCCGTTTGGTTCGTAGATGGGTGTGAAATACCCGCAAAATCAGCAAGTCCCAAAAAATAATAAGAACTCTTAATGTTTTATACAAAACTCCAAGCTTTACTTTTTGTTTACAAAGATTGATACTTAGGGCCCGTTTGGTTCGTAGATGGGTTTGGCATTGGATTTGAATTTGAATTTGGTTTGATGGAACATTAGAAAGAGAATATTAATGGGAATTTAAAATTTTGTATGTTTTATGGGTTTGGGTTTAGAGTTAAATTAAAAAAATTATTTTTTGTTACAGTATAATTTAGAAAAAGAGATAAATAACGGCTCCACCAAAAACTAGAAATAGAAAAGAAAAAAAAATGAAAAAAAAAAATCATACCATTTTTTGTAAATGTTGCACATTTTTCAAAAGAAAAAGGTAAATCAATTCAAAAGTCACCCCTTTACAAGGGATTCTCACAACCCCTATTTTAAGGGTTTTAACTCAAAAGCTAATCCTATTAGCCCTACCAAATGCATTTTATCAGCCCAATGTTAAATCCAAATGACAAAACCTTCAAAACAAACGGGCACTTAATAATTCTAGCATCCTCACATGGAAAGCATTTAGTCGTATGTAGATCAAGATATTCCAAGAAAATTTTATATGACTACAAACCTCAAATGTCAATTGAAAGATCGACCGCAAGTATATGCCTATTTAAGAGGTTGCCCTCTAATATGTATAGCACAGAGCAAAATTTGTAGTTTACTCAACTTGATCGATTGCTTACACATGATATTTACCATAGTGTATGAAACAAAAATCCTCAAAACACAGTTGTTTGCTTATGTCCATAGTCGTTTGCTTATTTAGCAGCTATACTAAAAGCGAAAAAGTGTATTTTTTATTCATATTGTAACACCCCGACCCGACAAGGGTAAAGATATCACAATACGGTTTCATATCAGAACTTTAAATACTATACAGTAGCGGAAGCCTTTACAAAATATTCAAAAGAAAACATAAATAGCTAAAACTTCAAAATAAATCTAAGATCTCTAAGGTAAAGTCTTGCTCTCACTCTACTCTCAAACCCAAATCGGCTATCCCATAAGCTCATCTTGAATTGCTTAATACCGCAGAGAAAAGAAAATGCGGTGAGCTTACAAAGCCCAAGTGAACGGATATAACGAAACAAAAGCTAAAACAGAATAAATATACAAATACGAAATCAAAATGAAATAATGACGAAGGATCTTTAGAATTCTGCGGAAACATAAATATACGGAAATCCAAACAACCACATAACAGTTTAGACATCACATAGCACATCAAAAACATAAACGCAAACAAAATCAGAATAACCAAACACTTAACATATCAAGAATAACATTTTACTTATAAGCCAAACGGAAAGTCTAAGAACTAACGGAAAACACTTTCTAATAAATAAACATGGCATTCATACAAATCAATTAATCAACATTTAATGCACTTAATTCAGTATTGTAGCAGCGGAAATGGCAGACAGTTCATGACAGACATAATAGTTAAACCAGTTCTCATATCAAATCTTAACCTTAGCAGAGTTTTAAACATGGCAGGTCACATATACAGACAGATAATTAACCAATTGACAAGGTTTACAAATTAGCTGAACCATCATACATGTTAACCTTCAAAACACTCAAATACACACTAGCACATTCATCTCGCAGATCGACGCATTCACATAATGATATTTAATCATAATATCAGATATACGAATCATGTTTAAACATATTAATCCTAAAATCTAGCGTGGCAACTAATAATCACTTAAACAAATACGTCATAAGCACATTCACCAACATATCATATCAGAAACATCTTTCTTCTTCCAAAATAATTTCAGAAAATAAATGTACATATATGGAGTAGCTAGCTCTGAATTTTGTGAAGACGCGTGTACCTGCGACATCATTCACCGGATAACATATCGGATAACAGATCGGATCTAGGATGCATCCATACGCCCTTCCTACATATTCACAAATATGCTTCACCATCCGAGACGTGGCGAACATCACTCATCGCCTAGAGTCATATCGAGGTGCATCATCGATACGGACATGGAACCCCATGACTAGTGAAATATTTGGTTATAGTCAACCAACTTAAGTCAAACAGATTTTCAAATATGGCATGATCATAGATACACACAAGGTCACGTAATCATATCGATAGTTCATATCATAAGGTTCATACTCAGATAGTCAGAAATCATAAGTTCATATCATAGTGGCATATCATATATTCATAAACAGAAGTTCATAACCAGAGGTTCATAATCATAAGTTCATAACCCAAATGTAGCAGGTTCAACAAAGGTATATATCAAAGTCTTCCTAACATAAGTTCACATCAGATATTGCATAGTTCACTAGAACATAAATTCAGATAAGTGACAGATCAAACATTCAGAAAAGGGTTCATAGCAATGGCATCGGAAATCCTAATAAGCATGAGAGAATGACAGAGAAAGAAAACATGAGGGACCTTTACTGAAAAGGTCAGAATATCAGAACGATAACACAAGTGTCTTAAAGTAAGACAGAATATCCGTACCTTAAAGCAATTGAAAGGAAAGCAAACGAATGAACGAATACGAAGATGTAACGTCGCGTCTCCTCAAACGAATCTACACGGATTATGATTATTTAATACTTATTAGTATAACGGATTTATCTCATTAATACTTTTAGAGTTGTCAGCATATTCTCATTCTTAGTGACAGACGGAATTCCAACGTTTTAGGGTTTCAATCATTAATTAGCCAAACGTATGGGTTTAATATGATAATTATCTGATTTAAGAGCTTATATGATCATTATTCATAGCATAGGGTTTACAAATGTCAAAGACGGATTTTAAGATTCTCTTTCAAAGTAGTTTACATAATTTATAACTCACATGAAATAACGAAATTACACAATTAACTTTTAACCTTTAATCAACTTCCCATTTAGTTCTAGGGTTTCCATACTTTCAATATTACTTAATACGCATTTAATTCACATGTTACTTCTTTTAATGATTCTCACTTTAACCTAGAACGATACGAAACCCAAACGGAAATTAACTCAAACTCACGCATGTCCTTACGAAATTCATTTACACATGTTTACCCATAGTTACCCAAAATTACATGTTGCACCTTTAACATCTTTAATTATACGATCCAACCTTCTATTTTCATATTTTACACTTTTAGCCCAAAGGTTTTAGAATTTACAAAACATACCCCTTTAAGTTAAATACAATTCGAATGGCCCTCTAAATATCCAAAATTACACGTTTAACCCCCACACTTATTTTTATACGTTTAGTACAAGTATTTTACTGTTTATAAAAATAACCTTTAAGTTTCAATATTTACAAAACCAACCCAAACTTTTATATAAATCCGATTAAGTATAATTCAAAAGCAAACCCTAAACCTAAGTTACACCAATCATTAGCTTATCATTACTACTTCATTAATTACCTTCCATGATTATAAGGAAACCCTAGTTCATGAAAAACCCTAATCACCTCTTTTAAAAACCTTTACTTTTTATGTGTTTCGAATCAAGAAAACCCAAAACAAATCACACAAGCTTCAAATTCATAAACATGTATTTTACTCAGGTTTTATAACATGTATCAACTTCTGGAAAAATCAATTCATGATCTCTAAAAATATTTAAAGCTCATTCGTTATTTATATACGCTTTTAGGGTTTTGGATTCCAAATAATTCCATACGACATATAAATCATGCATGGCTAATTTTTATATGTTATATACGACTTATAGGACTGAATTTATCATTAGGAACATACCCTTGAAGAGCTTGAATCGATAGAACAAGAAGACACAAAAACCTCCTTTTGTCGAAACCCTAATCTTCTCAAAAACTCCCAACGATTACCACAGCAACTCTGGAACTCAAACACTATTTTTCCCACCTTCTAAACCTTAAATCTCGTCCAAGAAAAATGGTCCCAACCTCTGGAAACTAGAAGTCGATTTGTGAAGGGTTTTTAGGTCGGTTTTAGGGTTATCGGCAATAAAGGATTTATGGGAACCGAATTTTATATATATACTTGAGCTATTATTTTTCTTGTGGGCTTTATAATACATTGGACTTAAAATAAATGGTCTTTTAATAATATAAATCATATTGGGCTTTTATTTAGTTTTATTTCTTTTATAAAGTTAATTAAATATTTTCGGCTAATATGTAAAATACAAAACCAATTTTTATAAAATCATAAACTATAAAAACTATCTTTACAAAGTGTTTACTATTTATTTAGGTCATGTGGGATATTTCTTAAAATTCTCTGAATTTACATAGCTTACTTGGTATTCTTTTGAATTAATTTTTCATACTTTTGATTGTAGGGTTATTTTGGTCTTTTATGAACTTTAGAAATTCCAGGTATTACACATATAATTAATTAATTTACTCGAACAAATAATGTAGCATTGCTAATCATTTCTCTTAAACAGCATATACAGTTCCGTGATGAGACTTGCTTTCATGCCATATGCTTTGTGAAATGCGAGCAGCAGAAGCATTAACTATTTACATAAAGTTCAAAACCTGGACTAAAAGTGTTCACGGGTCAACCCGACTTGTTACTCTTTTTGACCCAATACCGTGGAATACATACAAGCTCTACATAGGAAAAAGTTATGGTGATTGGAAAACACTCAAAACTGTATCCTCAATCCAATAGTCTTAATTAATACAACATCTTAGAAAATTCGCGGATTAGGATTGGATTCACATTCGTTATCCTAGGGCAATTCAAGTATCACAAATTGTGCATGAAAAGAGTTGGTTAATAACTGCCGACCATGTATTGCAGACCCAAATAGATTCATTTAATGACAATGCTAGTCACATAAAACATCCTTGGACCATACAAATTAATCTATCTGACGAGAACGTGCATTCTTGAAGGTTGTTAACACAAAAATTGATAGAAAAAATACAACTTTAACTCAAGGTTTAGCCATTTAGGATTGAGTCAATTGACCTTATAACACTTTGACATAATTTCTTGCCGCTATACACCGTCGTTTTGCGCGGGTATTCGTTTATTTTAATTAAAACACAAATTTAGACTTATTTATTTATTTTATTTTTTTGCTATTGTTTTTGAAGGAATCAAGAAGAGTAATAAGAAAGAGAATCGAAGAAGAAAATATTTGATGGTATCCAATTTTGTCTGATATATCCATTTTTTCTGCTTGACTTTCAAGTTTTGCTTTTAAACTTTTTTTAACACGTAATAAGGTTGAATCTTTTATTTTTTTATCTAAGCGTAGAGTCATTATTTAAGTGTTTATTTTTTGTTGATGTTCAAATATTGCAGCAAAAAAAGTTGGAAAAGTTGAAACATCCTCCAAGTAATTAAAGGATCGACTAGACTTTTTTTGGGTACCTTCAAGTCGTCAAGACACTAATCATTTTCTAGTTACCTTTTTCTTTTTACAATCTATTACGAAGTTGATATTGAATTAACTTTTGGTATTTATAAATTATAATAATCGGGCATTATAAAGTTTGTTCTATTGTTGGTGTATCTTTCCTGTCGCCAATCGCCATCATGCTCATCACAAAAGCCAAAAACCTTGATATGAATGATCACATAACCCCACAATGAATAGCTTGGCTATAATTTTTGTAGCTAATTGGCTATAATCTTTCACAAAAAATACACGAGCAATAAATCACGGATCTACAAAAGAGAATCAAGGACTCACAAGAAGAATCAAAGACCCACATTTATAGCACAAAATTGTAGTTAATTAACTACACAAAATTGTAGCTAATATATTTTCATATAGTGCATTGTGTATAAGTTCCGAAAAATTATATGAGCTTTAAAGTTTTGTAAAATAGACTTAAAGCTTCACTTTTCTTTCATAAAAATTCCGAATATTAATCGACAATAAAACTAGCGTCCTCACTTCTAAATGGAGAACATTTTGTAATAATGTAGACGAAGCTCTTCAAAAATAAGAGGTTGCCTTTAATATAGATTTAATGCTTTACAACTTCTTGTGTGTTGGAAGTCAACTCATTATATTCCCCTCTGTTATCATTCGAATGAGAGCGAGATGGACGTGGTGTGGAATTTTCCTTTTTGCCACTTGTAAACGGAGCCTTAGGCTTTTTCGTTGAACTTATTTCGGGAGAAGAAGAACCCTGATCATCATCATAGTCAGTTTCATCGTATCTACGAGCATCACTATAAGAATAATCACGTTTGTCCCTGATGGTGGTAGAATGAGAACGAGTTGGAACTTCCATTATCACCCTCTTAAACCGAGCATCAGATTCTTTCCTTGAAGTCTTGGAGGAGAAGGACCTGATCTTCATGTGTTCTATAGTACCGATCTTCCTGGTGATCATCATAATTAACCGAACTTTCATCTGAATCCTTTCTCGATCTTGAACCGCTTGAACTTTTAGTAACCTTTGGGGAAGAATTGCTTTCGTTCTGGCGCACTTGCTGATTCTGCATATTTGATTTTCTATTGCTAAAAGAGCCATTATGTAAAACTTGGGGCATTTCGTCTCTGATATGTGACCCCTGTGATTCAGTTGGATACTGGTGCGTTACATTCCGTTGGCCCGCAAGTTGTGCAGCAGCTCGAGCAGCGTAACTAGCACGTTCTGCAGCCTCGGCTGCTGCATGAGCTGCAGAAGTGGCATCCTTGAACTCCATATCTGATGAATGATTGCTGTTGTTGCTCTTGCTCCAGAACGATTGGTTCTATTTCATTGACCCGAATGCCATGCCTGTTTAGAAAATGATAATATGGTAGTTAATCTCTATGACCGATAACACTGTAACTTTATAAGATAAGAGAAAATTACCAAAAGAGGCCAATTTTTCAAGGTTGGTCCATTTTTAAGACTTTTTTCTCATCTCTTTCCCAAAAGAGCCATGCTCAACTGCTCGATGCTCAACTGCCCACCTGCTCAACTGCTCAAGTACAAAAGAATGACACGTGTCAAAACTTGGGTGGAGTCGAGCATTTGAGCAGTCAAAGTCGAGCAGTTGAGCAGTCAAGTCGAGCAGTCAAAAGGAATGACACGTGTCATAAAAATAATGGAGTTTTGTACTTGAGCAGTTGAGCAGGTGTGCAGTTGAGCATTGAGCAGTTGAGCATGGCTCTTTTGGGAAAGACATGAGAAAAAAAAGTCTTAAAAATGGACCAACCTTGAAAAATTGGCCTCTTTTGGTAATTTTCTCATAAGATAATAAGGCGATAACCAAACTGTTGCAAATGTTAATGCAGACCACTCAACTTTACGAGGTCTAATAAAGGGCCAACCAATTATACATGAAAAGGATAGGGCTACGATTATGCCACAAGCATAAGTTCATAGGATAGTTGATAGAAATTTATGTTATGACTGATTATTATACCTGTAGGCCTTGCATCGTTATGGCTAGTAGAAGCATATGACGACCGAGAGCTGCTGCCAGTATCCGCATGGGTTACATTCTGAGCATCTGATATGAACCTTTTATTTTGCTGAGAGAAGTCTACAGGTACATTCGGATTTGTTTGATGGCTTTGTACATTGTGAACATTTGAAGTTTGGACCTTAGGAGGATCAACGGTTATCGGGTTTGCCTGCTCGAAGTTCGTGGGCCCGTTCTGCTCAAAGAAAAGATTCAAATATAAACAGGTCCTCATTGGAAAGATGCAATTATTATGGAACTCACCAACAAGTCATCAGGCGGCTTTGATTCTTCAAATGAAGTTGCTTCCCAATCAACGTTGTGTTCTTTTGCTATGTCGCTTAACACTTTCACTTTTGTCTGAATGTTTGGTGCAACTACGGATAACTTCTCGACTAACTGCAGATATATAAACATTACAATAAGACGACAGATATTACTATCTTAATGAGAAATGTAATTCTGCAATGCAGTTTAGCCCATTTGTTAGTAAATGGGCCAATTTCGTTAATTTCATTCTAATGGGTCAAAAGGGTAAAACAAATATCTAGCTAAAAGAGAAACAATTCGAGAGTCGCCTAAAGTCTGTTTTTTATGCTTAAATCCTCGTGTATCATTTTTATCAAAAACTTAGATTAGTATAAAGAAATCTCGTTAGCATAATTGCAGAAAAAGTGTTTCATGTGATCGTGTCAACTCGAACCAACATATCCAAAGAAGTTAACCATTTTGACCCACGATCCAACCAGATAGACCGACCCATTTTGCAAAATTTACTTTCAAATAACGTACAAAATTTACTTTTAAATAACATAGCATGCGGCTTACACCACAGTCAGGAAGCAACTCAGTAGCCGCGGAAACAAACTCCTTCCCATATTTCGCTCTAAAATTCTTTTTAACCTCCACAAGCTCCTCGATATCTGAACATCTAGGACATGCAAATATCACGCTTGTAATTGCTTCCTTCAAATCAATTGGACAAGTCCTAACACAAATAAATTCGCCACAAAATTAGTAAATCGCTAAGTTATAGTAGTACTTTAAAGAAACGATAATAAAAGATAGCTTACTTCTGTGACTCGATAACAGGCAAACGTGCTACAATAAGCTCACAATATATTTCGATCAAATCATATGCGCCTATCATCTTCTCTTCTCTGATTACATGCCCAACCTGATACACTATATACAAATCAGCCAACATTTAACAAGCATATTTTTTATACCGACTAATAATACTAATCAGAATGCATACTCTAATTCGTGCAGTTCGATCATCTCCTGCTGCCAACAACTGAGCTAGTTCCTTCTTCATTTGAATAACCTGTGCTCCTTTCTTATTCCTCATTAACTTGATTCGTGCTATAGCTAGCTTTAACGACGTCTTACTGTATTAATTATTCAACATATTATCAGCCAAAGTCAACTTTTACACAATTACAAAAAAAAGAACAAAAAAATCAAATGAAAAACTCGAGATTCAGGTTGCGTTTAGTTGTAGAAAAATGATGGTCTATTACAAAAAATATTACGTGTTCAAATCGAATATTTACCATAAAAGAAAATTAGAAAAACGGTCACGATGATACCTCGGTTAGACCGAGTACATCTAAAAGTCTAAAGCAACATGTTTTCTAAAATTTATTTTGCAGCTTTTACATTTCTTGAAAACCGCATCTAAACACGTTTTCTAAATTTTAACCAGTTCTTTTCTACAACAAAAAACACAAGAAATTTTTCTACAACTAAACGCAATCTTGATATCTTGATTATAAGGAACTAATGTGCATGAATATGAATCAAAGAACATAAGACAAAGTCATGCAAACAAAAGTCAACGTTAAGAAAACTAAAATAACAAGATGATCATACCATTTAGCGACTTGAAATCTTTTGGGCTAATAACCTATTAAAGCACTATACTTGTCACAAATATCGAGTTCGACGAGCGAACTAAAAAATAGTCTTTTAGACATTAAACTTGACATTTTGTCTTCGCTTTAAGTATTATGACCAAATTATGACCATTTTACCCTTCAAAAATATTTCAAAAAAAAAGAAATTCGAAAAAAAGTATTTGAAAAAATTTAGAAAAAGAAATTGAAAAAAATCCAAAAAAATTTTGGAAAAAATTTCGAAAAAAAGTTTCAAAAAAATTTAGAAAGGGTAAAATGGTATAATACTTGAAAGAAGACAAAAATGTCAAGTTTAATGTCTTAAAGAGCTATTTTTTTAGTTCGCTACGTCGAACTGATATTTGTGACAATTATAGTGCTTTAAAATGTTATTAACTGAGCACTGCTTTGGTGCATACAAGACATAATTCGTAGTTTAATTATATTAATCATTAACAATTTGTTGTTGTAATAGGTATTAATGAAGGGATAGAAAAAGGTTGTAGCAGTTCGCAAAGGAATAATGGAAGAAGCGTTCGACGGTGCAGGTAAGTGAAATTATTAATTCTGCGATATTGGTTTCACATTATTACAAGACTATACTTTTTGTTCATAATTGAATTCATTTGTGTATAAAAAAATCTTGTTAAAGCACATTGGTAAAAGCGTAGACCACTTTAGCATCAGGAAACCAAGAAACGAATGAATACATAAAATTCAAAATCAAAACATTGAAACAACTGCCTACAGATTTCAAAGTATTGGTTTATCATGAAATTTAAAATCATTACTTCGAAAATGTTTTGATTTTAAACACATTTTTACCCAAAAAACAATTGAGTGCATAAATTTTTTGTTAATGATAAAGAAGTTATCGACACAATGCTGGACTCGAAAGGATGGTTCAAAGTTGGCAATATTTGTTTCTTTGACAATGGATGCTACTTATATGTTCTGTATCGGTTAAAAAATTGGTTAAAAATAAAGTCTATCAGTTAACTTTTATCATATGAAAATTGATTAGACTTTTTGATTAACCTCTTAGGTCTAATCTGGAGGTTAGAAATTGGAAACTATTGAAGTTGTCGTAAAAGATCGGACACATACATATATTCAATTGGATCATTGTTCAGTTACGCAAACTTTATTATAAGATGGTAGGGTGTCGATGACGTCTTATATAGTTATATGTAAATGTAATTTATCTCTTTTATTATATACATATGCAGATATAGGCCAAGTTTATCAAGTAACTTTTATAATATGAAAATTGATCACAATTGTTGATTAACTTCTTAGGTCTAACCTGGAGGTTAGAAATTGGAAACTATTGAAATTGTCATAAAAGATCAGACCAACACATATATTCAATTCTGATTAGTATATAACCATAGATTCAACATGGTATCTTGACCTGCCAATTTTGTAATCTATTATTATTAATGGGTATCATAGTTTGTGCTTTATGTTGAATGGATGTGTAGGACATGATTTATAGTATATATGACAACTTGACATCATTCTAAGAATGTTTAGATCCCTTATTTTGAGTTTCAGGATCGTTATGCATATATCTAAGCTAGACACTGATTGTATTTACTATGATTTTCCAAAAATTCAAATTTGTTTACAACTATAGATGACAAGAAAGCATGTTCATATGTCTGATTATTCATCTATATGTTGGCATCTTATTTTATATTTTATATTTTTATTTTGATACTCATTTTTACTTTTTGTCATCTGAGTTTGTTCTTTCACAGGACATATACAAAGATGATAATTTTGAACACCATGACATACAAATTAAATGATAGCATGGCCAGGTAGTTTTAACTTTTAATTAAGGAAATCACAAAAGTCGTCCATATAGGTTGCTCACTTTAATATGCAGAGCATCCTTTTTTTCAGTCAAAGTGTTTTGATATATTTAACAAAAGTAAGTTCTTGACATTGTATGCATTTAAAATACATAGAAAGTTGTTAACCCATTTAACTCATTTGGACCTTTGCCCCTTTGGATTAATTGCTACTCATTTGCCCCTTTGCCCCCTTGGATTAATTGCTAATTTACACGTACGGTTGTATCCATATGCATGGGCAACTATTTGTTTTTAAAATTGTAAAACAATAATAGATGGTTATAAATTAGGTGATCAAAACAATAATAGATAAATGTACAAATTATTCTCAGAAAACAATAATAGATAAATGTACCAATTATTCTCAGGGGAGTAAATGGTCTGCTCAACGTTTCCAAGTCTGTTTCTTTGACTATCTTTTCACGTGATGGGATGCATCGCATGAAATGCTCTTCATGGATTCATCTTTTGATGATTCCATCACCACTTAGTTTTGGAAAAGTTAAGCTTTATGTTGTTATTTCTATAAATCACTTTTTCGAGATTTGGTTAGTAATATTAGCCCCTCGAGGTGTAGGTGTTGATACACTTTGTGAGCAGAATTGTTGATCATTTTTTGATTCTTACCTTATCGATGAAGCCACTAAAAGTCATTGGTAATTCTATAACATTGTGCTTCAGGGAAAAATTAAAGAAAATTTATGTTTGCATTGTGATGTAGTGTTATGGTGCATGGTATGGTTCAACCCCCGGTTTGAAAGGGCTTGACCTTACTCCTTTGAAGATGATCGTGGACTTCTAAAAGTTGCAATTAAAGACCATAATCATGTTGTTTTCCTTTTTTGAGTTGCTGTGAGTAAATCGTCACCTTTCATTTGTTGATCATTAATTTCAATGCAAATGACCCACGGCTTTTTGTGGTACTCTACAAGATAGGGTGAATCCTTCCCGCCTTCCAAACGTTAAAACATATAGCATTGTTGTCACAATGACGAAGAATACACAAACTCCACAACCAACGTTGTGGATATAGAAGTTTTTTTGTATGAATAAGCACAATACATCGTATTAGTTCTCACACGCTTTTATTGTATTTTTTACATATATAAAATGAACACATTCTTTTCTTTTCATTTTTAATATCATTATGTTTTGTGTTATTCGTGATTTATTAATGTAAACTTAGAATTCGTAAAGTAATATTATGAAGCTAGCCCGCCCATCCGAGGCTATGAAGTTAGTCTCAGTATATATATATATATATATATATATATAACTATGATCGACTTTTAAGGTTTTATAACGAATTTAATGAATGAAAAATTTAATTATGGAAAATAATATGGGATTGTTATAGGAGAGTTATTTAAATATGGTAGTTTATCGGTTTGAAGGATCCAAAATACAAAATAAATAAAATAGTATGTTGCAATATCCTCCCCTCTAGTTTGGTTAAATTAAATAGTATGCGCGGTTTTTACAACTTTGAAAATGTTGGTGCGGTTTTGAGAGAAACTTTGATGTGCAAGTATCGTGTTTTCAAGAAGGGATTCGATAGCGGTTGTAGGCTACACGGAAACGTTTTTGTTGGTGAAAAGTAGTTATGGATGGCGGATAGAATTATGAGCAGTGTCGATAGTTTGAGTTGAGGATATCGGTTGACACTCACACATAAGGATACCGGACAAATTTTATCGTGAAATTCTATTACGATATAGGACAAAGGTTGTTTGGACTTCAACGTATATCGATGATGAGAGGTGAATCGATTATGTGGGCGTAAGTTTTGATCAAATTAAATTACCCTCAACATTTTGTAAATGGAGAACATTTTGTAATATAGTAATGTAGCCTAGAACAAAATTTGTAGTTTATTCCAACTTACATGTTTACATGATAATTATGATAAGTTATACAACATTGTACAATAATAATTAGAGATTCACCAAATGTTTAACATACGTGTTGCCAGAGATACAAAACGAGTTATAAATGAACACTTATTAAGAGGATATGTACAAGAAAAAGTTATAAAAATGAACACTTAATAAGAGCAGCAATACAAACATCAAGTTTCACCATTTTAGGATACGTACAAGCATTGAGTTTCACCATTTTAAGGATGGTGAATGTTCTTGTGGAGAATATTAGCGATAATCACTTTTTAGATTTAATCATTGGTCATAACTCATAAGTTTACAGAGATCATGTTTATATGTAACTATTTCAGCCTTAAGGTCTTCTGCAATTTGTAAAATAAACATATATGTACTTGATTGATTAAGAGGAGCAATACAAACATTGTTCAATGTAATATTTGAATCTAGTAGGGTTGTGTTCATGGTGATCATAATAATCAACTTATTTTAGTTTTTATATGACAACTTTAAGCTTTAAGCAGCTTTACTGATTCATAAATGATCACGAGTCGATTTAACTTCAATAACTTAAAATTTGAACCTTTAATAGTTAAGCTAATATATGTCTAACGTGAAGCTAACGAGAATGGGAATTTAGGCATTTGAAAAAAAAAAGTTTAAAGATAGAAATGAGTTTTGCTTTTATCCCACATAGATGAGTGCGCATACATTGGTGGAGTTTATAAGTGAGACCATTAAGATATTAAATATGGATGTGATGAAATGCTGAATGCTACTTATGGTTGTAAGCCACTTCAGCCTTTTCATCATCATTTTTTTTTTTTTTTTCTTCTTCTTCTTGGGATATCGATTATGGCATGGGTTATGTATTTGTAACAAAGACTTCAAGATTTACTTTCTTTAAGAATAACAATCCACGACGACAAAAACAATAAAAACTAGTATCCTAACTCACAAGTTGAGCATTTACTTATGGATGTGATGAAATCTTGAATGCTACTTATGGTTGTAAGCCACTTCAGCCTTTTCATCATCATTTTTTTTTTTTTTTTCTTCTTCTTCTTGGGATATCGATTATGGCATGGGTGTGTTAAAACGTTAATGGTACTTATAATCGGAAAATTACATCAACTCTTATGTTATGTAACATAGCATACGAGATCAAAAATATTATATAAACTCTTATGTATTTGTAACAAAGACTTCAAGATTTACTTTCTTTAAGAATAACAATCCACGACGACAAAAACAATAAAAACTAGTATCCTAACTCACAAGTTGAGCATTTACTCATATATGGTTGATTTGTATAGTCGAGCGGGATTAGTGGAAAAAGCTTTGATTATACCAAACAACATGCCATTTCCTACTTGTGCAACAATATGGCGTTCACTTTCGGCCGCTTTTCGTGTTCATAAAAATTTAGAAATCGGAACATTTGCATATGGCAAACTTATCCCACAAGATAAAGCTGGTTATCTTCTGCTATCAAGTGTATACACAACATCTTGGTAAAGGTCAAGTGTTTTAGACGTTTTTAGACCGCACTTCAATGAAAAACAACTTGCAAGACTGAATATTCATGTAATACTAATATCATTAAACCCACAAAATTAAACAAGAGTAAATAATGAGGTAAAATAATCTTGTATAAAAACCAAACAAATTCATTTTCATAAGTTAATGAAAAACTGATAGGATTAAGTAACCGTTACTTTTTTATTTTACTTTTTAAAAAAAAATCAAAAACTGGAAATACTCAATAAAGGCTGCAAACAAGAACGGAGCCATGGGGCCCCGTGAGTGCCCGGGACAACTATAGATTTTTTTCGATGTAGTGTTAATTTTAAGAAAAAAACATCGATTTTTCTCAAATGCATCTTAAATGACCCCGGTCCATCGAAATGTGTTTTTAGTCTTATTTAGTTAGCATCTTAAACTCTATTATATTACGGTTTTAAAAAAATTGTGCAACTGGTCATATTTGTTCATGGCTCCGTCCTTGGCTGCAAACTAAAGCATAGACTCAGTGAGTAATCACCAATGAACCAGCCGGGAATCAAACATGGGTCTGTAGCGTGGCAGGGTACTATTCTACCATTGGTGCTTACATGCTTAAAATTACGATTTGCATTTAATATCTCTGCTTTTAGGTACGTTTTGTTCAAGCAGAAGCTGACAAAGTATTTGAATGAAAAAACATTACTAGGGGTGTCAAATTGGTCAAACCGACCCGACCCGAACTCGATAAGGCCCTATAGGGTCGGGTTGAAGTAGGTCCAATTTAGCTTATCGGGTTGACCCGGTAAACCCGATAGTCTAATAGGGTCGGGTTAGGGTTCTAGTTAGTTAAGACTTTGCTAACGTTTTAGAAGTACTCAAAGAGATGGCTAAGAGAAAACTGAAAGAAGGAAAAGATTAATCCTATCCCACATCGTTGGGTTGAGCAAAAGGCCAATCTGAAGATATTTAACCGGACCGGTCAATGAATAATCAAGTAGGTCAATGGTCCAAGTGGCTCGGCATCTGTTATAAGCTGTGGGCCATTTGTCTAAACAAGAACAACTTGCAAGATTATATAGTTTTTGCAAGTTGCAGTTGGTTCAAGTAGCTTGTGTACCTTGAAGTCGTCAAGAAATAGTCGGGTGTAGTTTTGTAGTTACCTTTTTACAATCTATTACTCCGTATTAAGTTTATATTAACTTTTTACCTTTGATATATATAATAACTGAAGTAGAGAAAGTTTGTTTTATTGTTCGTGTATCTTTCAAATGAAAGATTATCATCTTTCGACCACCCAAATCGATCATATTGCCATCATGATCATCAAGAAGTTGCAGCCTCCTACTTAAATCAATAAGAGAATAATGACAAAAACAAAAACAAGCATGGTAATACAAAACGAGCAAGAGACTAAGACTAGAAGGCAAGGATACTACATATTTACCTTACACATCACACACACTTCCTCACACACACACTCACTTATTTTTGGACAATGTCACCTTACCCTCACCTTTCATTAAAATACCCACTTTATATAAACATACCCCACTAAATACCTTACACAGACTCACAAACAAAATATAAAACAATATAATTGCAAAGTCACACTAGGTTACTGGTTCACCTATTTCCTTCTTTTTCCTAGTTACTCGCGCGTGACTTTTGATGTGGGACAAGGACATGGCGCATGAATTTATGCATTCACCTAAGGCACTCACCCCTTTGCCTTCTAGTCTAATGAGTAGGAATTTACCCGAAATGGGTCATGTTCTGTTTCTAGCTTTTTATTAATAGTCTAATGCAATTAAGGTTAATTTCTAGAGCTAAGCGTAGCAGTATCAATTTTCATGGTTTTATTACTTTTTTAGAAATGAGTTTTGGTTTTGTCCCACATAGGTAAATGAGAAAAATCTTCCAAACTTATATACCATGGTGCATATGCAATGTATGTCTTAAAGTAAATACTATGCTTTCAAACTTGTCCATTGATGTGGCTGTTAATGTTACTACGGCATAAATGTATGAGTTTGGAAAAATTATATGAACTTCTAAGTTTTCGTAAAAGTGACTTCACGATTTACTTTTAATAAATGAGTTTGGAAAAATAGTATGAGCTTTCAAATTTCGTAAGAGAGACTTCCCGCTTTACTTTTCTTTTGTAAAGACTACCAGAATATATAGTCACAATGACAAAAAAAAGAAAAAAGGTAATGGTGTCTTCACTTCTAATTGGAGAGTATTTGACCATATGTTGTCATAAATGAAGATTTGCAAAGACGATTTGACTAGAAACTTCGAACATCGATTGAATTTGAAGGATCGACTGCAACAATGCAACAATGCAAAATTAAGATGTTGCCCTCTAATATGCTTTCAAACTTGTCCATTGATGTGGCTGTTAATGTTACTACGACATAAATGTATGAGTTTGGAAAAATTATATGAACTTCTAAGTTTTCGTAAAAGTGACTTCACGATTTACTTTTAATAAATGAATTTGGAAAAATAGTATGAGCTTTCAAGTTTTCGTAAGAGAGACTTCCCGCTTTACTTTTCTTTTGTAAAGACTACCAGAATATATAGTCACAATGACAAAAAAAAAGAAAAAAGAAAAAAGGTAATGGTGTCTTCACTTCTAATTGGAGAGTATTTGACCATATGTTGTCATAAATGAAGATTTGCAAAGACGATTTGACTAGAAACTTCGAACATCGATTGAATTTGAAGGATCGACTGCAACAATGCAAAATTAAGATGTTGCCCTCTAATATGTATAGCATAGAACATAATCTGTAGTTTACTTAACTTGGAGCATCCACAATAGCTCAAATAGTTTAAAGTTTTTCCCTAATCTAAAAAGTTTTTTAAAATGGTTTTTTGCATTGCAATCAAAGCTTTTGGAAAAGCTTTTCTACAAAGATTTGAGAAAGCTCAAATCTTTTCTCCAAGCTTTGATCATTAAACGTCTAGTGTATTAAATGCATCAAGTCTTAAAGGCTTGATGCATTATAGATGCTCTTATAATCCGAGATTTATCAAATGTTTAACATGCATATTGGAAGAAATACATGACGAGATACTCATTTAATGTTTAAAGTCTGCTATTTCGACTACGGTATCATACAACAAAAGAAATATTATTTTATAGCGAAGACTTACACAGTTTAGATTATATACCATAGTGCATATGGAATCTATGTTTTAATGCTATCCTTTCATACTCATACATTCTATTGTTGTTTAAGTACATCTTTTGTATATTTTCTTACACTAAACGGCAATCATGATTGTATAAATGTTTTTGTGTGAAAATATTTAAGCGAGGGCGTTACCATTTTTTAAAAGAACAACTTGAAATATTTTATATTTTATATTTTTTGCAAGTTGTATTTGGTTCAAGTATTTAAAGGACTAGAATTGTGTTTTTTTTTCTTCTGTACCTTGAAGTCCACAAGACACTATCGATTAACGTCTTACAAACCAAGACTGTATTCAGTCGATAGTAACTTTTTACTTTTCAAATTTATACAGTAACTAAGGCAGGTAACGTTTGTTTTAATGTTCGTGTATCAGTGAAAATTACTTAAGACTAACGAAAACGAAGGGTCATTCATTGAAGGGGAACCAACGACACTCGGGTTGTTCCTTTCGAAGATCGTCTTCCTCTTATTAAACCATTAACGACAAGATGGAAATAAGTTTTGGTTTTATCCCACATTGGTAAATGAGAGAAAATCTTCCAACTTATATACCATGTTGCATATGAATTGTATGTCTTAGAGTTAAATACTATGCTTTCGCCTTCAAAGACTATACCACCATATTATTCGGTGTAGTATTTGAACTCGAAAAAATTATATAAGCTTGAAGTTTTGTAACAGAGAGTTTCAAATTTCATTTTTCTTTTATAAGGATTAAGAATAATTATTTCAGATTTTACTTTTCTTTTATATGGATTAAGTATAGGTATCCACGATAACAAATTTTACTTCTTTTATAAGGATTAAGAATAATTATCTCCATGTCAAAACATTGGGTATGAGTTTGACATATTTCGAGTAACAAATTTTTTAGAGATTTATCATCGAGATAACAAGGTAAAGCTGGTGCTTAATTAGTTTAGAATTTTATTTCATCTCTGTGGCGAGAGCGTGCACCATTAACTCTCCTAGGAAAAGGGCATTGGAAGACAAAGCACAGTTTAGACACATATTTTGGGACTAATTAGATAGATTAGTACAATTTCAGGATTTTGTGCCACGCTCTCCACACGTCCCAATTCACTTGACTTTCCTTGTCTATACAAGCCACACAATATATTGTTCTTGTTGAGCATATGCCACACCATCCCTTACACAAATGTGTCGAGTAACACATAGATTCATTTTGTTTGTGAGAATTCAAAACGTAGGTGCTCAATAAACTAAAAAAAAAAAAACCCTTATACATATTTGTAAAGTCATGTGGGCTGAGGAACTAAAACAATATTTTGTTAGTCCGCACAAATTGTTTAAGAATTTAATACACACAAATTTAAACAAAAGGTAAATAATGAGATAAAATCATCTCCCGTAAAAACCAACAAATTCATTTTCATAAGTTATCGACGGTATTAAAGTATAAAAAAAACAATTATCAAAAGTGCATAACTCAATAAAGTCTGTAAACTAAAGCCAAAGACTAAGAATTAATCGAATACTATTCTACCACTAGACCACTGGTGCTCAGATGCGTAATACTACGAACTATATTTAATATCTCGAATTTAGGAAACATTACTACTTCTGATCATGGGAGATGTCACGTTAAGAATAATACCATGACTATATTTTCAAGTAATTAGGCAACATCAAAAGCTTTTGAATTTATATATAATCCGATGAAAAGCTAGCTGAATAGCTCTGTTTTTATATATATTTGACTACTCTCTTTATCATGCAAATATTTCCATGGTAACGTGACATAATATTTTTAACAAGAGAAAAAAGTCGTCGAAACTACATAACATTATCACTACATAATTTATGCCAACATTGACGTAGTGTTTTGTATGCATGAATCGAAATTGGAATGAAATAAATAATTACGACTGAATGAAAAAATGTTGCTCGTTTGAGTTTTGTAATGGAATGGTGTATTCATTGGTTCATTCCATTACGTCTCTAACCATCAATTATATTACATAGCCACTCCCTAGTTTTTATTCATTCCATGACAACATAGAATCACATTTTACCATATTTCATTTATTTCATTCCTTTTCAACGTTCATTGCATCGTACCAAACAACATTGTAAATTCTTTATTCCATTCAAACATGGCAACCAAATAGGTCAATGAGAGTAGTGACTCATTAAATTACTAAGTTTATTCTATTACATCGTCGATTACATTCTTTTATCTTTTTTGGGTAAAGGCGAGTAATCCTGCACCCTGGTAAATATATAAACAAAAAAATATTGAAGTACATCGTCGATTACATTCTTTTATCAATCTATCATGTTTAACCAAACAGACACCGAAAGTATTGGGTAAAGGATTTTAGTTTCTACATATTGAGAATACAGACTTGGGTTCAAACCAAGCACCTAATTAGACTCCACTCCAAGACTGGGTGTAATATGTAAATAAGCTCAAGAAGCCACTCCAATGGAGCTTCTTAAATAAGGTAATATAAGCCCATAAGTATAAGCTGTTTGGCTTTACCCAAAAACCTAAAAGGGCTTACTAGCTTTACTAAGATACAATAAGCCCAAAAAATAGGCTTCACCAAAAATTCAGAAAATACTTGCAAGGTACAAGAAGTGAGTTAACTGTTATTGCCATTTTAGTACTAAAATGTAGAAGCAATAACGCTGTCACTTTTATTCAATAAAGACTCCAATTTCGACTACCAGTTTCATATAACAAAAGGTATATCATTTGATTGAAAAGACGATGATTCATATTTTTATTCTCGGTTTTCTTAAGCCCCTGATTAGAAGGAACATCATGGAAACCGCCTAGCGACTCGTCGACTTTGAAAATGTGAATATCAAATCCAACTAAAACTACATATAGACTACTTGTAACTTATTTTTCCATGGCTGCATAAAGTTTAATTACACTTCTGAGAACGACGAAAGTGCTATGGTTTCTACGGAAAAAACACATTACATGCTTAACGGAGATTGTACTCGCGCCAGACATTTGGTTTGCAAAATACTTTAGCATTAATCCTATAAAAGAGGTCTAGAACAAAGTTTCCCACATAGCAGAATCTGTATTTGTATTTGCAATATCCTTTATTAACCATTTTTTTATCTATGTTTTATTGTAGATGATAGAAGTATCAGCCTAATTGATTTGTGAAATAGATACTTGCTATTCTATGATGAAACCATTTGAACATCTTGTCCCACATAGGTAAATTAGAGAATAATTTCTACGGTTATATACCATAGTGCATTGAGAATGAATGTCTTAAAGTTAATAGGCTTCTTTGGGGCTTTTGAAGAATATACGTGTGTATACACGTCGATTCTTCATTAATCTCAAAAAATTATATGAATTCTTAAGGTTTTGTACAAAACTCTTGACACTTAATAATTCTAGCATCCTCACATGGAGAGCCTTTAGGAGTTTTTTTTTTTTTTTTTTTTTTTTTTTTTTTTATTCCACTTAATGATTGAGCCCTTGTTTATCTTAATGGAAGGTCCATCAAAATCTCTTTCACATGGAGAGCATTTAAGGGTGTTTCTTTTCCACTTAATGAGTGGGCGCAAACTCTTGTTTATCTTAATGGGGAGGTCCATCAAAATCTCTTTCTCTCAATTAAGTGGATATCTCCAAACCACTTAATTAGTAAACCAGCCCTTAGTCATATGTAGATTAAAATATGCAAAGACAATTTTATTTTACTACAATTATCATATGTCAATTGAAAGATTGACCGCAGTATGCATATTAAGAGGTTGCCCTCTAATATGTATGGCACATAGAACTTTATTGTGACGCCTTATAACTGTTTTCACTTTGAGAAAGAAAATAGAGTAAGGCTAACTGCAAAAATCATATTTAGGATCTTATGTACACATGACATTTACTTTACTCTATGAAACAAAATCCTCAAGACAGAGTTGTTTGCTTATATCCATAGACGTTTCCTGATTTAGCAACTATACTAAAAGTGAAAAAGTGTATCTTTTATGCATATAATCTTCTTAATCAATTTACTCAAACAAATAATTTAGCAATGGTAATCATTTCTCATAAACAGAAAATACTTGCACACAGTTTCTGATGACACTTGCCTTCACGCCCTATGCTTAGTGAAATTCGAGAAGCAGAAGCATTAACTATTTACATAAAGTTTAAAATCCTGAACAGAAAGTGTTTATGGGTCAACCTAACTTGTTACTCGTTTTGACCCAATATCGTTGAATACATACAACCTGAACTTGGAAAAAAGTTATGGTAATTGGACAACACTCGAAACAGTAATGCTCACTCTAATAGTCTTAATATAACATCTTAGAAAACTCGTAAGCTGGATTACAACTGAATTCACATTCGTAATCCAAGGGGTAAATCAGGTATCACAAATTGTGCTCGAAAAGAGTGGTTAATAAATCAATTGTCGATCATGTATTGCAGACCGAAACAGAATCATTTACTGGCAATGCTAATCACATAAAACATCCTTCGACGATACAAGTCAATCTATCCGGCCAGAACGTGCATTCTTGAAGGCAGTTAGCGCAAAAAACGATAAAAAAACACAGCTTTAACTCAAGATTTAGCCATTTAGTCTATGAACTAAGGGCAAAGACTACTGAATCACCATAATGTGCACCAGCCGAGAATCAACCCCGGGTCAGTACTGTAGCAGGGTACTATTCTACCACTAGACCACTATTGCTTCATTGCTGAATGAAAAACATTACAACCATGCGCCCAATATTCACATTATTCTCCAGTTAACATAACGTCTTGGAAACGTTAAAACTGATGATGAATATAATGAAAGTCTCAAAAAGCTGGTCAAAACCATGCAATCGCTCTTATTTTTATTGCTTTTCGTCTCCTTCCATTGATTTTCATGTACAAAGATGCATCCAACTAGTTTTTTTCGCGTTAGATCCAGAATAAACATAACGAGCAAATGCAAACAACCACTTCACTTTATTTGAGCTAAAAACTGAATGTGTGACTCCATTTTGTGGCCAAATAGGAACACATTTAGAGAGTCTACAATTACTTATATAAACGTGTGTATATATCTATTATTACATAGTTATGTTGTTCGTGGTATATATCTTTCATTATATTTGTAAAGCTCATTTAGGATCGCGAGCCTAATCGAGCTCGATATCTCGAGCTTGGGCTCGAACTCGTTTATTTAATGAGCTTGGTGTTAAGCTCGAGCTCATTAAGGCTCGATTCGTCTCGACCTTTTACCCGGTCGATCTTGAGTAGCTCACAAGTCGTTCACATCCCCAACTAAGGATAACTAAAATTCAATATAATTAAAAATGTAGATATAGAATCAATGAACATTTTTGCTAATGTTTTATTAGTAATCAAGAAGATTAATAACAGAAAAATGAAGGAAGGAATTTAAGAGTAAGGACAAAAACGAGCGTAGTATTAAAAAACGAGCAAGAGACTAATGAGGAGCAATTTACCCAAACCCGGCTAATAAATAATCAGAAAAGTCCATAGTCTAAGTTCATGACCTTCCCGGTTAAGGTCCGTCCAAGTGGCCCGGCGTGGGTCATGTTTTGTTTATAACCTTTTTTCTAAAAGTCTAGTGTAATAAAGGTTAATTTCTAGAGCTTAGCGTAGTAGGATCATTTTCCAATTTTTTCTTTTTTTTTTTTTTTTTTAATGACTTTTGGTTTTGTCCCACATAGTTAAATGAGAAAAATAATCTTCCAATATATGGAGTGTATGTCTTAATACTATGCTTTGATACTCATACATTCTATTGTCGTTTAAGTACATCTTTTGTATATTTTCTTACACTAAACGACACTCATGATTGTATAAATGTTTTTGTGTGAAAATATTTAAGCGCAGCCGGTGCCATTTTTTTTAAATAGGAGTGATACATCCACACAAAACAACTCACAAAAAAAATCCACACGCTAAGGTGGAAGTGGATGATTCGTTTTTTGTGGGATCCACTCTCAAAAAAACCAATCATCCGCTTCCACCTCAGCATGTGGATTTTTTTTGTGGATGATTTTGTGTGGTTGTAGCAAATTCCTTTTTTAAAAGGTTTTATTTTCAGTTCATTTTTAAAGTGTATAAACAATTTTTAGTTCTCGCTTCAATCAAAATCCATGGCATCTTTAAAAAAAAAAGAACAACTTGCAAGATTTTATATTTTTTGCAAGTTCTATTTGGTTCAAGTATTTAAAGGACTAGAATTGTTATTTATTTTTATTTTTTTTATTATTATTTTTTTTTTGTTTTTTTCCTTTTTTCCGTACCTTGAAGTCCACAAGACACTAGCGATTGACGTCTTACAAACCAAGACTATATGCAGTCGATATTAACTTTTAACATATGATATTTATACAGTAACTAAGGCAGGTAGTGTTTGTTTTAATGCTCGTGTATCAGTAAACATTACAAAAGACTAACAAAGGGTCATTCATTGAAGGGGAACCAACGACTATCGGGTTGTTCCTTTTGAAGATCGTCTTCCTCTTATTAAACCATTAACGGCAAGATGGATATAAGTTTAGGTTTTATCCCTCATTGGTAAATGAGAGAAAATCTTCCAAACTTATATACCATGTTGCATATGAATTGTATGTCTTAGGGTTAAATACTATGCTTTTGTGTTCAAATTCTATACCGTCATATTATTTGGTGTAGTATTTGAGTTCGGAAAAATTGTATAAGCTTGAAGTTTTGTAACAGAGACTTTCAAATTTCACTTAATTTCATAAATGATCCCTTTGGTCAATCGGGTTTAACGAGCTTTATGTTAAGCTCATGAGCTTAGTCAAACTACATATCAAAAACTTCGGCTCGAGCTCGATTATTTAGCGAGCTTTATGTTAAGCTCAAGCTCGTTAAAGCTCGACTCGTTTCAAGCTCGTTTACACCTCTAACTAGATTTAACTACAAATCAATATAATTAAAAACGTAGATATATAAATCAATAAACATCTTTGCTACTGCTGTAGAAGTAATCAAGGAGATTAATGAGAGTAAAATGATGAAATTGTTTTGATACTATCCCACATCGATAGGTAAAGCAAAGACAAAAAGGAGCGGTTTGAGGAGGATTTTTTGTTTGTTGGACCAGTATTATGTTTTGTGTTGGATATTTTAGTGTAATTGGATTAACTTGTTTGACCAATTTCATCATAATAAGACATCATTTAGGCTTGGAGGTGCGGAGTGCACACCTACTTGAATTTATTATGATCTTAGGGGGTCCGAGGGCAGCGCCCCTGGTAGCAGGGTCCAAGGGGCAGCGCCAAAAATTCCTCAGAAAATTAAATTTTCGGAAATTGAGGAACTAAATTTGACAAGTTGGAAACTCGAAAGCGCCATTGGCGCTACCCGCTTTATGGTTATTTACTATTTTGTTTGGTCAAAATGGATTCACCGTTCAATAATATCTCATTATCTCATACCAAAACATACAGAAAATTCTCAATCTCTGAATTGTATCCGATTGAATAATTCGGGAGAACCACCGAATTGATTCGATCTGAAAGTGTTCACACGCCTTTCAGAGATTTAAGTATATCCGATTGTGTTCGTTATTACTGTTTATCCCCTACATTTTGTTTTGAACCTTCCATTAACAGTTTAACTATAAAACGTTTCGTAATAAAATTTTGTAATGGTTTATTGATCTAAAGGTTAATTATGTTTTTAGAAACTAGTTATAAGTCTCGTGCATGCACGAGGCTTACACATAAATCAAATTTATTTTAAAATTTTAGTTTATTGCATGATAGATTTAACTTTGTTTAGCTAACATAGATGTTGAGGTTGATGTTGTTATTTAACTTTAACTATAGATATCATGTTGTACTAAATGTGCGAGTTTAGTAGCACATAATGAGCGTTGACGAAGTTAAAATATAATCCGTAAAGTTTTTAAAAAATGTTTTTCTTGATATCCGTATATAAACTTTAAGTAATAATTACATGACTCATTGTTATAAGTACAGTCACGTATATTTATTTTCATATCACAATAACTCGTGCTTACCATTTGATATTTATATTATTGTTAATAATAATTTAGCCGTATTCAATATTCAAAGTGTGTGTACACATAGATTAAACTTTTAAATATGATAACATGGGTCCTTATTTAAGGTATACAATAAATAAAATATTTTAATAGATGAAAGTTTAAAACTAATATTTATTTAAAAGTATTTAACGTATATTAAAATTAATTCGTACATTTATAAAATTTTGTAATTTTAATCGATGAATAAAAGTCTCCTACTAATACTAATACTCATGTAATTGTAAACAAAGTTCACATTATAAAGTTTAAGGGTATAAAGTGTAAGGTGTTATTTGTTTATTATTTAAAGTTATTGAAAACATGAAAATTTGAGACTTATAATTTTACACTTAACTCTATATGATATATTTAAAATTCAACCACTAAAGTTTTATATTAATTACCTTTTTTTTTTTTTTTTTTTTGAAGTTTTATATTAATTACCTTTTGTTATTTTTTTTTATATTAATGATGTAAATGATAAACAACGTGCAAGATTGTAAAAATTTTGCAAGTTGCAATTGGTTCGAGTATTTATATGAGGACCAAAATTATTTTCATGAGTGTACAAAATCCCAAAGTTACAACCAATTCTCAAGTTTGAGTAATGAATACGTTAAAAGAAATAGAAACCAGTCGGTCTAAATGCAAATCTTCAACATCTAAAATGGGAGCTCATTGAAATATCAACCATGTTTATGTTAAAGAAGACTTCCATTTTAACTAATTCTCAAATAACAAAAGATAACACATTTTATTGCAAAGTCTTAGACCACCTTACATTGTAAAGAACAACCGACTCGCTCACCTATGGTTCACTTGGAACACTTGCAAACCCTCAAGCATCGAGTCATCTATAAGTCCTTACTATAACGTTATAAGGGATTATGTGATGATATATGCAAAACAGAACCACAACGCAATGATAATTTTGTAAAATCAGGAATAACTAATAAGTTAGTGAAGTTACAAATTTAGAAATAGGAACAATTGCAGATGGCAAACTTTGTAAAAGCAGGAACAAAACTAAGGTGGTTATGTATTGTTATTGAATGAATCCACGAAACATCTAGTAATTGGAAAGAACAATCCAAAGTTAGGAATTTAACGGATGAGAGAAATGTAAACATAGAAGCCACTTATAATTATTAAGGGTTAATAACCTTTTAAAGCACTATACTTGTCAAGAATAGCAGTTCTGCGTAGCGAACTAAAAAAAATAACTCTTTTACACATTAAAGTTGACATTTTTGTCTTTCTTTAAGTATTATGAACATTTTACCCTTTCTAAATTTTTTTCATTTTTTTTCCAAAATATTTTTTTTGAATTTTTTTTCTGAATACATTTTTTTTGAAGTTTCTGAAATTTTTTTTCGAATTTCTTTTTTTTTGAAATATTTTTCGAAGGGTAAAATAGTCATAATATGGTCATAATACTTAAAAAAGACAAAAATGTCAACTTTAATGTCTAAAAGAGTTATTTTTTTAGTTCGCTACGCAGAACTGCCATTCTTGACAAATATAACGCTTTAAAAAGTTATTAGCCCAAAAAGTTTTGCAGAAGATACTTCACATCCATTTGAAACCATTCGAACATTTTGTCCCACATAGGTAAATGATGAAAAGTCTTCTAAGCGTATATAGCATAGTGCATATGGTTTGTTTGTCTTAAATTTAATACAATGCTTCAAAAATCTAATACTAAATCTTTGAATTTATAGGGTTTAGTATTTGAGTTTGGAAAAATTATATGAGCTCCCTAGTTTTTGTAACAAATACGTTCAAACTTTACTTTTATTTTTTAAGTTTACGAATAATAATATTTCACAATAACAAAAACGAGTAACTATTTCAACTGGTAGATCAATACAAGAAAAAAATTATAAAAATGAAAACTAGTGATGATCGAATTGTTGTCTGAGTCACAAAATACTTTCGGTTCAAACATCTTAAATGTAAGAAGCATAATGTAGTCGCTTTTATTCCAATCTTTATGATATCAAACCAAGCTTATATGTTTAAAGACTCCCATGTCCCATTTCGACTAACAGTTTCATATAACAAAAAGTGTATCATTCTATTGCGAAGTCTTAATCATACGAGTTTACATTACAAAGAGTATATAGAAAACTAAGGTTATTTTGTTATTCTCAGTATCATTCTATTGCGAAGTCTTATACTTAGTTGTCTTGTCCGATGTAACATTGGTGTGTTATATTGATGAAAGATGTGCATTTTTCAAGCAAATGCACAAACTTTTATTGGTCAACTTACACATGAAGGTATTCAAATCTACATGTAGAAACTACTAACATTAATTCTGTTACTCTGTATCTCTTTTCGATTCAGCTTGGGCAATGCGGTTGGTGATACATCTTATTTTCATGATATGGTTCAATTTTATTTTGCTTGATAGTTTATGCATTCAGTTGAACCTTTAATAACCAAGTTAATATATGTTTGACGTGAAGCTAAGAGAATGAGAATTTAGGCATTTGAAACAAAAACTTAAAGATGGAAAAGTTTTTGGTTTCATCTCACATAGGTGAGTGAGCATACATTGGTGGAGCTTATAAATAAGTCCATTGAGGTATTATATACAGCCTTGATGAAATGTTGAGTGGTACTTATAGTCATATGCCACTTCGCCATTTTGTTAAGTCTTTTTCTTTGAAGTTCTTGTAGATGAATATGAACCTAAAAGATGGAAATAAGTTTGGTATATCCCACATTGTTAAATGAGAGAAAATCTTTTAAGTTTATATACCATGGTGCATATGAATTGAGTGTCTTAGAGTTAAATGTTATGCTTTCAACCTCATATTCAATGTCATATTATTCGGTGTAGTATATGAGTTTGGAAAATTGTATAGGCTTGAAGTTTTGTAACCGAGACTATCAAATTTTACTTTTCTTTTACAAGGATTAAGAAAATTACAAACGATCTTTTATGTCACCATTTTAATTGTTACGTACTTGAATTATTGGTCATAAGTTTACACAAATCATGTTTATATTTTGTTCCAACCTTAAGGTCATCTACAATTAATAAGAGGAAAAAATAAAATATATGAACTTGTTTAAGATGAGCAATATAAACGTTGTTCAAGGTAATATTTGAATCTAGTAGAGTTGTGTTCGTGGTGATCATAATAATCCACTTATTTTAGTTTCTATAGGACAACTTTATGCTTTGAGTAATTTTACTAATTCATAGATTATCATGAGTCGATTTAACTTTAATAAATTTGAAATTGAACCTTTAATAACTAAGCTAATATATGTTTGACGTGAAGCTAAGAGAATGAGAATTTAGGCATTTGAAACAAAAGCTTAAAGATGGAAAAGTTTTGGTTTCATCCCACATAGCGAGTGAGCATACATTGGTAGAGTTTATAAATAAGTCCATTGAGGTATTATATATAGACTTGATGAAATGTTGAGTGGTACTTATAGTCATATGCCACTTTGCCATTTCATAAGTCTTTTTTTTTTTTTTTTTTTTTTTTAAAGTTTTGTTGTAGATGAACATGAACCTAAAAGATGGAAATAAGTTTTGGTATATCCCACATTGGTAAATGAGAGAAAATCTTTTAAGTTTATATACCATGGTGCATATGAATTGTGTGTCTTAGAGTTAAATGCTATGCTTTCAACCTCATATACAAGGCCGACATTTTATTCGTTGTAGTATATGAGTTTGGAAAAATTGTACAGGCTTGAAGTTTTTGTGACCGAGACTTTCAAATTTTACTTTTTCTTTATAAAGGATTAAGAATAATTATCCATGATCTTTTATGTCACCATTTTAATTGTTTTACAGATTTCTCAATTATTGGTCATAAGTTTACACAGATCATGTTTATATGTATGTATCTGTTCCAGCCTTAAGGCAATATTTGAATCTAGTAGGGTTGTCTTCATGGTGATCATAATAATCCACTTATTTTAGTTTCTATATGAGAACTGGATGTTTTCAGTAGCTTGACTAATTCATAGATGATCATGAGTCGATTTAACTTTGATAACTCTATATTTGAACCTTTGATAATTAAGCTAATGTATGTCTAACGTGAAGCTAATGGGAATGGGGGTTTAGGCATTTAAAACAAAAGCTTAAAGGTGAAATTGAGTTTTGTTTTTGTCCCACATAGATGAGTGAGCAAACATTAGTGGAGTTTATAACTAAAACCATTGAGATAGCAAATATGGATTTTGTGAAATATTGAATGGTATTTATACTCAAATGCTACTTTGTATTTCACCATCTCTTTTTTTTATAACAACTTCAGCCTTTTAATCACATCTGGCTTTTTTTTCTGAGTGGTACTTATCTCTATAAGCCTCTTCAGCTTATGTTTTTGTAAGATAACATACAAGCTTAGAAAGTTTATATTGACTCTTTTGTTTTTGTACAAAAACTTCAAGCTTTACTCTTCTTTTTTTTTCAAGCTTATGTAAATATTAGTGTGTATGTGGGGATGTATGTAATTCCCCATCAGAATAATAATCCAAGATGACAAAAACAATAACTAGTATCCTCGCTCAGAAGTTGAGTATTTACTCACGTATGGTTGATTTGTATAATCAAGCGGGATTAGTGGAAAAAGATTTAGTTATACCAAATTACATGCCATTTCCTACTCGTGCAACGATATGGCGTTCACTTTTGGCTGCTTGTCATGTTCATAAACATTTAAACTTTGCATAGTCAAGCGAGATAACAAATATGGATGTGGGGAAATATTGAATGGTATTTATACTCATATGCCACTTTCTATTTCACCATCTCTTTTTTTTGTAAGCAACTTCAGCCTTTTAATCACATCTGGCTTTTTTTTCTGAGTGGTACTTATCTCTATAAGCCTCTTTAGCTTATGTTTTTGTAACATAACATATAAGCTTAGAAAGTTTATATTGACTCTTATGTTTTTGTACAAAACTTCAAGCTTTACTCTTCTTTATCAAGCTTTACTGTTCTTTAAGAATAATAATCCACGGTGACACAAATAATAAAAATTAGTATTTACTCATGTATGGTTGATTTGTATAGTCTAGCACGATTAGTGGAAAAAACTTTAGTTATATCAATTAATATGCCGTTCCTTACTCGTGCGACGATATGGCGTTCACTTTTAGCTGCTTGTCGTGTTAATAAAAATTTAGAAATCAGAACATTTGCATATGGCAAATTTATGCCACTCAAGCCACAAGATGAAGCTAGTTTATGTACTGCTATCAAAGTGTATACGCAACATCTTTGTATAATGAAAGAAGAAAAAAAGGAAGGAGGAATTTGATGCTCTCCCACATCGAGGAGTTGAGCAAAGAGAAAAAGGAGCGGAGCGAGAAGATATTTACCTGGACCGGGTCAATGAATAATCAAGAAGGTCAATGGTTTAAGTTGCTGACCTGCTTGCTTAAGGTTGGTCCAAGTGGCTGCTTCTACATCATAGTTTGTGCGCAATCCCTTAATTTACGTACGAGTAATATAATTTCTTTTGGGTTTTATTTTTTATCGATGTTAAAATATTATACTATAAAGGTTAATTAAGTGTTTAGAGATATTTTATCGATGTTAAATAATTATACTTATGGACATCAAGGCTTCCTTAGATCTATACAACAAGCTACTTACTTCATGGACCGAAACAGGCGACCCGTGCAGTGGGTCATTTCGGCATAGCATGTAATGAGCATCTTAAAGTTACTAACATTTCTTTACAAGGCAAAGGACTTATTGGAAAGCTGCCTCCAGCTATCTCAAGATTGAAGTACTCATCTCCTTATTTTTCAAACAAATGCTACTTATATGTAAAGCTGCCGACATGCTAAAATACCAACATGCTTATTTAAGCAGATAAGCAGTTTGAAATAAGCAATCCCAAACACTCGCATGTACTTTATCGTTTTCTATCAAGATTTAGAACATAATTTCTTTTAGTTTCAAGTAACATTTTGTGACTTTTTTGTTGCAGTCATTGAGTTGTGTTGTAACAGTTTAAATGGAAGCATACCTTCTCAGATTGGAAATTTGAAGAAGCTAAACCTCTTAGCACTGCAACACAATCAGCTAACTGGTCCAATCCCTCGAACCCTTGGTTCGATCCCTGTAGCCATAACCAAAGTAACCCAATTAGATTTTTTTCAATGTCCAGAACAACACCCTTTCAGGGTTTGTACCAACCCGTAATTAAGCCGCTGTATATGTTTTTTTTTTCTTTTTTTTTCTTCTTCTTTGAGTGTCCTGTTTTTCCTGCAATTTGATTTTTTTAATGTTTGTAGATTTCCAGCGTTTGAACAGCGGGTTCAATTACAAAGAACAACCGTGATCTATGTGGCGCATCATTTTCTTCTCTGAGACCATGTACTGGTCTAGATATGACTATGATCAACGATCTTGAACCGTTTACACCCCTACGAAACACCACCTTACCTCAAAACATAATCTGATCGGCTAACATTACACCTCATTGTCACCAACTACGCTGCAATAGCTCATCAAATCTCAGACGGGTTGGCATTATAGCAGCAAAAGTCACAGTCCTTCACCTGAAGTCAATCAGGAGATAATAACTATAACCAATACTCCTTCGCCTGAGCCATTGACAACCAGATGAATGGTAAACTAAAAGTAGCTAGGCCTTATCACGGTTGCAACTATCTATCGTAAAGGATGATAGGATATATAGAAACATTCAATCACATCATATGGTCCATAGTGATTATTCAGAATAGTGATTATCGTAAAGCCAGTTTAATGACTAGGCATATAAACAAACATTGATTTTGACCAAATAAGATGCCATGGGTTTCCAAACAAAACAAAGAGTCTGAAACGATCCAACAAGGTTTTAAAACATTAACAGATAACTTTGACATGGAAGCATAATAATAATAATCATTCGAACCGATAAAACAAAGATAGAAGCATGCTCCTGAAACAATCCAACAAAAATACTTTTACCCAAAAGATCGAGAAAGTAAAATATCATCATCTCCTTCACATGTCCGGCAACACTCTATCTTTTCATTCATTTCTTCCTTTTTCTTAAATTGTATATCTTGACCGCCGCCTTTATCACCTTCTCTCCTGAGGGATTTACTTCCACCACCAGAATATCATTCAAGACTTTACAAAGATGATCAAGATCGGTCAAAGCAAAGAAACCATAGTTGAATTTCCACGTAAACTGATCCTTGTATGAAACCTCAAAAGAATCGAACGCGATTTCACCAGAACACCTTGTTGGTTTTATGGATATAAATTAGTAGACGTGAGTTAGGGTCGAACTCGAGATCACGGGATTGCACACTTTGCGTATGAGAATTAAAGTTAATAATTAAATATAAATGTTGTATTTATTTATTAATTAGATGAAATAATGTAACGTCGTTAAGTAATTAAGTGTAATGGACTAACGGTCGTTAAATGTAATTGGAAAGGACTAGATTGCAAATATTGGGAAGGTTCCGGAATCCCCTTGTGGGATGTTACCACCGATCGGCCAAGGGGAACAAACCCAACCCAACTCAAACTCAAACTTGTTCACCAAGTTTAGTTTAGTATATATACAAGGCTAGGGGTCTTGTGTTTTGCTTCTCTTGTACTCATTAAGCTAAACCTAAAATTGTTTGTGTGTTTTTCTTGCTAAAACCGGTCGACATACACCTCAAAGGTGTCGATCCTTAACTTTTCCAAATCAAAGTTATTTGTTTGATTAAAACTAGCATTCTTTTAATTCGGTATAGTACGTGTGTACAAGAATGTGGTACTAACACATTATTTTTAGTATCTTGGATTGAATTACAAAACGGTAAAGGGTAATTCATATAATCCTATAAACCTTAATTAGGGTTCATCCAATTGCTAGTTTTCCGGAATTGATTCTTCAATCGAAAAGGTACGCATATTCTTATTTATGTTAATTAATTATTCGTTAATCTTTCCTATACGCTTCCTCATGTATAATTTGATGTTTTGTGTTTTATTATTGAATGTCATGTTATATAATTCCAACACACCTGTCGAGTAATTTTTGAAAAAAGGATTTGTCGTCTCGTTTCTATTATACGAGCATACATCACCTAGGTCTCCTTGCTTTCTCGCACTTTAAAAAAGACCATGCCTTTGTTGCCCATCCTATCAACGAGCTCCTTAAAATCACTCACTCCTAAGGACTTATAGTCCAATGATTTGTTAAACTTATCCTGGTAACCTCTCTCTAACAAAGACAAACAAGACATTGATATTCCGTTATAATATCTTTCAAGTACCTCTTGAAGCTTTAGGAAGACACGTGAGGATTGCCTTGACATATTTGTATTAGTCTTGTGTAGATCATAAAAGCTTGAATGTACCTGTTGATTGCCCAAAATATAATTATCTCGCATCTTTGTTCATCACACTCAAATAAAGTTTATTTGCAATAAATTTTGGGACTCCGTGCTTCACATCCAGATTTGGGAAATCACTTGTATTAATCTTGAAGTGCCAAAAGTTTGATAAGTTTACGGCCAACACGTGACCACTAATTCAGAAAGCTCAAAACGACAAGCCAGTTGTGAAATCGAATAAACAAGAACTATAAAGATTTATAAGCCAATAAATTGTGAAGATTATGAGATTAGTCCCTACTCCAACTAATTTTATACTAAAGAGTTGTCATTGTTAATGAACCTATATTTTCTTTCCAAATGTTGGGTGCAATTCTGGAAAACCTAAGCCGTTCTAGAACTTAACAGAGTGAAACACCAAATTATGCTATATTACCATATATTACTCATCGTGAGAATAATCATACATTTTTTTTAAATTTCGTCTTTTGCTTAAGAAATTGCTTAATCGTTGATGATTTTGTCTATAAAATATAAAAGGCCCTGCTTGATGATTACGCTTGTGACATCTAAGTGCGATTTTGAACTTACTAAGGTAACAAGCCATTTCGAGAATCAAAACTTAATAGAGGTAAACAAAACAGAAGCTCTTTAAGAACTAACAAAAAGGGCTTTTACGGTGATTCCAACAGATCTGTTGAGCAGTCCAATCAATGAATAATCGCACATGACCCCCAAATTTATTTTTGACTGTGACCCAAAACTATTGACTAATTAATTTGAAGGATGAGAATTCCTTAAAAAAAAAAAAAAACAACAACTCCTCACTGCTCATATGCCAAACGACTACTAAAGAGTGAAATAAACGAGTGTTTTATTAAAACTATTTTTTTTCTACTTGATTATTAAAAAGTATTTTTTCCAATTCTCCTCACACTTTCCGATGAGTATGGCTATTGATTGGTCATCAACATTTTTATTTCAAATTAGAATCCTAGTTTATCCGCTATCTATATTACATATAAAAACAAAATACTCTCTCTACTCGAACTTTATTTTAAGTTCCATCATTCTACTTCAAACATTCCTTCGTCTCGAAACCAAAACCATCATCATAGTCCCAGCCATTCATTCTTCAGGACTGATTTAGCGAAATCTGTGGACGCTAAGAAAGAGCGAAAGATGGAGTTGTTCATGAATAGCAAACAACCCAATAAAAGATTCATGTGGTAGGTTAGGTTGTGGTATTTTTCTGGATGTGATATATTTTTATATCTAGGAGGTTTGGGTGGTTAAATCTTAAACGTGCTGTTACAAGTTTTGAAATGGGCACTATTAATATGAAAGGATTGTTACAAGTTTTTGAAATGGTGATATTAAAGTCTTTTATTCACCTTTTAAATGGGCTGTTATTAACCCAATATTGAAAAAACTTATACATTGAAATGGAGTGTATTGAAAAACGTATATGGTAGTATGGCTTGTTAATTTCCATTTTGAGAAATGTTTTTGGTCTTATTTTCTTTTATAAGAAATGCCAGAACTTTCAAGGAGCAACTGGCGACTAACAGTCATGTATCAAGGCCAACATGCTCCACACATAACCAAATAACATCGAGTCAGATGGTTGGTTTTAGCTAATAATGCCTATAGGCCCAACCCACTTGTTTAGGCCTGTTGCACTTAGAGTTTTGTTTTTGTATATTTTATTTAATCATTTATAATCTCAGTTATTTAGTGAATCTGATCAATATAATTGTTCATTTTCCGTATTTGATTTCTACATGGTATCAGAGCTAGGTCGAAGATGAAGAAGAAGGGAAAAAAAAGGTTTGTCTGTTTGTTACATTATCGAAAAGCTCGTTCTTTTGCGTCGATCGGGGTTAGAGCCATCTGTTTTGAATTGTTATCCGGTATACTTTTGAATTGTTAGTATTTTGATAATTAAATTGTCGCCCATATACTTTTGAATTGTTAGTATTTGGACAATTAAATTTCATTGGACCGTTTGGGATAAGTGAATAAGTACAGCGCTTTTGAATTTGCATATGGATATTGTGGTCATGTAGTGTATGAGTATGATTTGTTAAGAAGAATAGGAAAATCAAAGAAAGTTAGTGGGGCGGTGGTAAGTGAATTTGGCAATTAATAGATTAATATTGATTTTGGTTTTGGGATATAAAATGAGATCAGGTTTAATTTGTTCGAAGATTTGATAAAGTTTGTTTTAGTTTATGGTTGCAATTGGTTGCATCGGTATGTTCATAAATTTCGTTTGAAGTGCTAGTTGGTTTTGATTGTTTGAGTTTTGATGGTTGATTCTTCGTTATATCGGTATAATATATCGTGATTGGTATTGGTTATTGTATTAATATTGGTATTGATATCGGTATCAAATTAGTGTTGGTGGTTGATGTTATAGTCTTAACTAATCCGACTATGTCTTGAGTAGTTATGTGTAGCATCTAGGCATCAACAACATGTTTTGCTTTCGTCCGGTTCTGTCTGATTTCACACATGGTTTTGCATTTGGTTCCACCTGGTTTTATCTGAATCTGAATCTGCCTGAATCTGCATATGTCTGTCTGAATCTGCTGCTGTTTAAATTTGTCTGCTGCCTGAATATGCTCTTCGTCTACCTTCGTTCGGATCTCTCTGCTGCTGGATTTGTCTGTCTGCACCTGTCCGTCTGATTTCAGAGTTTTCTTGGCAAACTCTCAATGTAGCATTGTGAGTTTGAGAGGGTGTGTTAGCTAATAAGGCGTATAGGCCCGACCCACTTGTTTAGGCCCATTGCACTGAGGGTTTTGTTTTTGTATTTTCTATTTAATCATTTATATTCTCAGTTATTTAGTGAATTTGATCAATATAATTGTTCATTTTCCCTCTTTGATTTCTATAGTTAGGACCTTGAACCCGTTGCACACGGTAGTTACAACAATGGTAAACGATTATTTTGGAGTAAACAAGACAATATTGTACAACAAAATATTATAAATTAGTTAAAAACATTCGATTTCAGTTTATACATGATTCTACGAGAAAAAAATGAAACGAAACAAACACACAACCATCTCATCCTGATAGTAGACCGCCAACATAAAAATATTTACACTACATAACGACACTGATACAAGTCTACCCAAAAAAAAAAAAAAAATCATCATTCTACTTCAAACATTCCTTCGTAACCATCATCATAGTCCCAGCCATTCGTTCTTCAAATGTATCTGTGAACTAAGACCAGAGACTTAAAGAGACTTTGGAATTGCTAACTTAGCAGGTATATCAAGGCGGAAAAGTGTACTTTTCATGCATATGACCATTGGCAACTTTGCACCAAGCTTTTATGCGTAAGGACGTGATTTATATATGCACCACTACCTGTATAGGTATGAGAAAAAATCATGAGTTTAGTAGGCAATTCGTCATCACCAAAATGATACGAATATCATACACCATTGTATTCTATTATGCACTTTCCAACAACCTATTGCATAAGTTATACATTTAGCGTGTGACTACATGTTTATGTTGTGCAAGTCAACTCACTCGTGTGTAAAATGGTAATTTCACTTGGAAGTGGTATTGTCAAATGTCAATCAATCTCTGTGGCATAACCACTGAGTCAATCAATCTTAAGTATATGCCTAACGTGAAGCTAACGAGAATGGGAATTTAGGCATTTGAAAAAAAAAAAAAAAAAAAAAAAAAAAATCTTAAAGATAGAAATGAGTTTTGGTTTTATCCCACATAGGTGAGTGAGCAAACATTGTTGGAGTTTATAACTAAGACCCTCGAGTTATCAAACATAGATCTATTGAAATGCATAATGGTTCTTATAGTATTGCACCACTTCTGCAACATCAACATCTAATTTGGATGTGGTAATATTTTTTCTGGGATATCAAATATGGACTTGTTAATATGTTGAATGGTACTTATCTTTATAAGCCTCTTTGGCGGAAAATTACATCAACTCTTATGTTTTTGTAACAAAACTTTAAGCTTTACTTTTCTTTAAGAATAATAATTTACGATGACAAAACAATAAAACTAATATCCTCACTCAAAATTGAATGTTTACTCATCTATAGTTGATTTGTATAGTTGATTTGTATAGTCGAGCAGGATAAGTGGAAAAGCTTTGGGTATACCAAATAGTAACATGCCATTTCCTACTCGTGCAATGATATGTTGTTTACTTTTGGTTGCTTGTCGTGTTCATAAAATTTAGAAATTGGAGCATTTGCATATGGCAAACTTATGCCACTAAAGTTGAACGATGAAGTTGGTTATGTATTGCTATCAAGGGTATGCGCAACATCTTGTAATTGGCAAGTAATATCAAAAGTTAGGAGTTAATGGACAAGGAACGTCCACAACGAAGCCACTTCAGATTCTTCACCATTGTCTGTTTTTTTTTTCTTTCTTCTGGGATATCAAATATGGATGTGTTAAAATGTTGAATGGTACTTATAGTGATAAGCCACTACAGCCTTTTTAATCACATTGACTTTTTTCCGAGTGGTGCTAATACAAGCCTCTTCAGCGGAAAAATTATATCAACTCTTATGTTTTTGTAACATAGTATACGAGTTTAGGAAAATTATATTAACTCTTATGTTTTTGTAACACAGTATACGAGTTTAGGAAAATTATATTAACTCTTATGTTTTGGTAAGAGCACCCGGTGTGGGCTCCTTCTCCCCCTTCGTCGTCCACTCTGGCACTTCGCCACGGCTCGTTTTGACACCGGGGTGTCTCGCCGTCATTCGTTGTTGGGTTGCAAATCGTGCAGACGACGAAGGAGAAACCTGCAAGGTGGGACCCAAGAGATGTTGGAGGGTTTATTATATTGTGTATGTGTGTAATATATGTGTGTGTGTAAATATGTGAATCGAGGTGTGTGTAGTGTGTGTGGCGTTTGGGAAGAAGAAGGAAGAAGAAGAAGAACCGGTTTTGTCCTTTTTTTTTTTTTTTTTTTTTTTAATTTATAATTTTTTTAGTATAAATTGTATTTTTATTTTTAATAAAATGAATTTAGTTTATTTGAAAATTGAATAAAAAAAATAAAGTGGTAGTGGTGGGCCCCAAATGAAGAGGTTGAGGTTTGTTATGAGTGAGGAGGGGGTTTGTTGTGGTTAGTTGTGGAAAAATGGGATGCTGATGTGGCGCTGAGGTGGCACGACGACGAACCTGCCCCTCGTTTTGACACCTAAAGCTCTAACAAAGACTTTAAGCTTTACTTTTCTTTTATCAAGCTTTACTTTTCTTGAAGAATGATAATCCACGATGACAAAAACAATAACAACTAGTATCCTCACTCACAAGTTGAGTATTTACGCATGTATGATTGATTTGTATAGTTGAGTGAGATTAGTGGAAAAGATTTGGTTATTAACAAATAACATACCATTTCCTACTAGTGCAATGATATGTTGTTTACTTTTGGTTGCTTGTTGTGTTCATAAAAAAATTAGAAATCGGAACACGACAAGCAACCAAATGTATTTTTGCATAAAGTTTGAATACACGTCTGAGAATAATCAAAGTTCTATGGGGATCCATGGAAAAATACATTACATGCTTAACGGGGATTGAACTCGTGTCAGGCATTTGGTTTGCAAACTAATTAACCATTAAACCAATAAAAGAGGTCTAGAACAAGCTTTACCACATAGCCTATTGTCACACAATACGCTTAAAGATGACGATGTCGCAAGATGGGTTGCCAAATGGATATCCTTTATTAACCACTTTTTTTTTTTTTTTTTTTTAGTGTAGCTCTGGACTAGTTACTTAATATGTGGAATGTTGTTTTTTATTGTAGATGATAGGAGTATCAGCCTATTTGATTAGTGAAATAGATACTTACTATTTTATGAAACCATTTGAACCTTTTGTCCCACATCGTTAAATGAGAGAATATTTTCTATGGTTATATACCAAAGTGCATTGAGAGTTAATATCTTAAATTTAAAATTATTCTTTAGGGCTTTTGAAGATGATGGGTGTGAAACACACTGATTCTCTTCAACAGCTTCAAGAAAATATAAGAACTCTTAAGTTTTTGTAAAAAAACTCCAAGCTTTACTTTTCTTTTACAAGATTGAGACTTAATAATTCTAGCATCCTCACATGGAAAGTATTTAGTCGTATGTAGATCAAGATATGCCAAGACAATTTTATTTGACTACAAACCTCAAATATCAATTGAAAGATCGACCGCAATTAAGGCCAACTACAAAAATCATATTCATGATCGATTGTGTACTCATGATATTTACTATATTGTATGAAACAAAAATCCTCAAAACCAGTTGTTTGCTTATATCCATAATCAGCTATACTAAAAGCGAAAAAGTGTATATAATTTATACTCATATAATCTTCTTCATTAATTTACTCAAATAAATAATGTAGCATTGGTATTCATTTCTCTTAAACAGCAAATACTTACACACAGTTCCCTGATGAGACTTGCCTTCACCCCCAATGCTTAGTGAGATGCGAGAAGCAGAAGTATTAACTATTTATATAAAGTTGAAAAACGTGGACAAAAAGTGTTCAGGAGTCAACCCAATTTGTAACTCGTTTTGACCCAATACCATTGTATACATATAGCTTCTACATGGAAACAATTTATGGTAATTGGACAACACATGAAACTGTAATCCATACTCTAATAGTTTTAATATAATATCTTAGAAATCTTGTAAGCTGGATTACAATGTATCCAACATGTGAAACCATGTAATAAGATCAAAAGGGTCATTTCATAAAGAAATGATTTTGTCAGTCAATCTATGTGGTGACTGGTGTGGATGTAAGCCAATAAGTCACATGGTTTCACAGTTTTAAGGATGGTGTATGTTCTTGTGGAGAGTATTGGGATAATCGTTTATAGATTTCAAATTATTGGTCTTAAGTTTACAGAAATCATGTTTATGTATTTTTGTTCCAGCCTTATGGCATTTTGCAATTTATATAAAAACATAAGTTTACAGAAATCATGTTTGTTGATGGTGATCATAATATCCACTTATTTTAGTTTCTATATGACAACTTTATCTTAAGTAGCTTTACAAATTCATAGATGATCATGAGTCAATTCACTTTAATAACTTAAAAATTGAACCTTTAATAATTAAGCAAATATATGTCTAACGTGAGCTAACGAGAATGGGAATTTAGGCATTTGAAACAAAAGCTTAAAGATGGAAATGAGTTTTTGTTTTATCTCACATAGGTGAGTGAGCAAACATCGGTGGAGTTATAGTTAAGACCATTGAGACATCAAACATGAATGTGTTAAAATTGTTAATGGTACTTATAGTCATGATAAGCCACTTAGCATTCTTTTATCACATCTTGTGTTTTTTATAACATGTTAAATGCTGAATCGTACTTATAGTTGAACGATACTTATATTCATAAGCCATTTCAGCCTTTTAATCACATCTGGCTTTTTTATGAGTGGTACTCATCTTTATAAGCATATTTAGCGGAAAAATTACACAAAATCTTATGTTTTTAACTGTAACATAGCATACGAGTCCACAAAAAATATATTAACTCTCGTGTTTTTTAACAAGGACTTCCAACTTTACTTTGCTTTAAGAATAATAATCCAGGATGACAAAAACAGTAAGATACTAGTATCCTCACTCACAAGTTGAGTGTTTACTCATGTATGATTTGTATAGTCGAGCGGAGTTGGTGAAAAAAGCTTTGGTTGTACCAAATAACATGCCATTTTGTGGCGTTCATTTTTGGCTGCTTGTTGTGTTCATAAAAATTTATAAGTAGGAACATTTGCATATGGCAAACTTATGCCACTCAAGCCACAAGATGAAGTTGGTGTTTGGAAAATAACATGCCATTTTGTTTTGAACCTTCCATTAACAGTTTAACTGTAATATAATTTTTCTAAGGGTTAATTTTGTGGATGTTAAAATATTATATGCATTCAAGTTCAAGTGTTTGGAAAATTTTAAACTGCCCTTCACTGAGAAACAAACGTGCAAGATTGTATATTTTTTGCAAGTTGCAATTGGTTTTGAGTATCTATCTAAACTACTTTATAATGCATTTAGGACATTTCTCTAAATGGCAAGGCTTAAAATTCAGACTTTTTAAATTGCTTATATAGGAAAGAATTGGTTTCAATTATATAAACTTGTAATAGCCCATATTTAAATGTCTTCAATTCTATGAACTTGTAACAACTTGAAAATTAAATGTCATCAATTATATAACTTAACAGCCCCCTAATATTCATATAAATTACCCCACTCTCTCAATAAAAAAAAAAACCTATTTACTCCCAAAAAATATGCTCTCGCATCACACCCATAATCAAACCACAAACTATGAAGAACAGCCTCACAAACAAAAGACCCATCTCACAAAATATAAATGAAAAAGAACACAAGTTATCAGGTTGGTAGTATCGATGTAAATGAACAAGCATGATTCAAGTATGATGCAATGACCGTTATATAGATTCCATAGCCTGGAGGATCAAATGGGACTCTTCGGCTACTCTCTCCCTCCTCCACTACCTTTCGGTCATCCCTTTTTGCCTCGACCATCAAACGCACCATTGTCTCCCTTCGAGCGGGTTCGGTTATCTTCAATCATAGATCTATTGAAATGATCTTAGCCGAGATCTTATCTTCGTAAAAGAAACCAACAAAAGGTCATGAGTTGTGTTAATGGTTCGATAGTTGTGATTTGTATTTCTGTTTATAAAAGAATGAAAACCATTAAAGGGTGTTATTTTGTTTGTGATTATGGTTGCAAAAGACAAAAGAAGAAAAGGCATTTGATTTGTGAGATTGGTTTTGTGTAGAAAGAAAAAAGAGTGGCTGCAGCTTTTATGAGAGAATTAGGTTTAGGGCCCGTTTGGTTTGTAGATGGATTTAGGATTAGGATTAGGATTTGAATTTGAATTTGGATTTGGATTTGGATTTGGATTTGATGTAAGAGAGAGAAAATTATTTAAATTAAAGATTTTTGTTTATGTTTTTATAAAAATAAAATTAAAAGTATGATTTATTCATAAATTTGTTTGTCTTTTTGTGATATAAATTGGTTTCATATTTAAATTTAACTAATATTATAATATATAAAATTAAATAATAGAGGAAAATAATGAGTAGGACCTACAGAAATAAACAAAACGAACCAATTTATCATCTTTTGTTCAACTCCAGATTTTTGGTATCCGGTGGGCCCTTTAGTCCCTTATCTCCCTACCAAACAAGTATTACGATGCCAATCCTATTTTTGATGATAAAAGTCGAAATAAAACGCACCCTTAGTTGTGTTATAAAAGTGCCATGTTTTATAACGTCAAAATAGGGTAGGGAAATTGGTTTGGGCGGTAGACTTTACTTGACTGCTAATTTCAACAGGTCTAAAGTGATGTTTTATTTAGTATACTTTTTGTTTGTTCAATATATTAAGATTTAAGATCATTTGAGAATAAAAGATTATTTACATATTTAGTATACTTTTTGTTTGTTCAATATATTAGGATTTAAGATCATTTGAGGATAAAAGATTATTTACATATCAGGGATCAATCTTCACCACCCATTTTTATTTGATTTAATTGATGAGATTAATCTCAAAAATTTTAAAAACCCACTTTAATCTTCTTTTTTCAAATATTAATAACTTTCAAATCATTAATCGTTAAGCGGAAAAAAAAAATATCATTGCGACGAGCATTTAATTATCTTTCTATAGATAGCACTTTGATATACTTTCGACAAAAATATTTTTTTCCTATTTTTCACTTTTTTTTATAAATTTTTTCGTTTTTTTACGTTACTGAAACTTGCATTGAAAAATCATATATGATTAAACACTAATTTGAATATCACATGTGTTATATCATATATGATATGTAATATCACATTTGATATTAATGTAATATCACATTTGATATTAATGTAATATCACATGTGATATTAGTGTGATATTCACATGTGATATTAGTGTGGTGATATCACATATCATATATGATATAACACTAATATCATATATGATATAACACTAATATCACATGTGATATTCAAATTAGTGTTTAATCATATATGATTTTTTTCATGCAAATTTCAAGTAACGTAAAAATGACGAAAAAACGTGAAAAAAATGATTTTTTTTTTCTTTTTTCGAAAGTATATCAAAGTGCCCGTCTATAGAAAGATAATTAAATGCTCTTCGCGATGGTGTAAATATTTTCACTTAACGATTAACGGTTTAAGAGATATTTAAATTATAAGAAATATGTGAAATAATAAAATGCTTTTAATCTCAACCATTGATTTTTTTTAGATGGATGGTGGAGATGAGTCTCTTGGTATGTAAGAAAAGTTTGATATGTAAAATAATTATCCTCATATATTAGTGTTGATGATGTTTTAAATAAATAGCTTGCATTATACTCATAAATAAAAGCAACCGATTAAACTTACCACCATTTTAATAATTTGCTTAAAATTGAATATTGAGCCTATTAACTTGTAACATCCGTGTATATTAATGATAAAAATTAAAAAGTGAAAATGCTATCAATTTACTCTATTATTAATATAGATGTTTTGCTTTAGATAAAAGATGTATATGAAACATCGATAAGGTTATCATCACTGACACGCAACACCGCCTATAAAGTTATCATCATGAATAACATATAATCGAAAGACATCTGTTCACCGTTACAGATCTGTGTGTTCCTTGGATTCGTTCGCCTAATTTAAAGACATTTGTTCGCCTAAACATATAAATGAAAAGCATTTGCTCGCCACAAAATTTAATCATAAGGTACCCGCTGCCGCATTGCGCGGGTACCTTGCTAGTTAATTAAAAAGGACCAGAGTTGTTTTTTTTGTTGTGTACCTTGAAGTCATCAAGACACTTGCTATTGACATCTTACAAGTCGGGATTATGTGTAGGTTCTACAGACTACCTTTTGACGATCTACTATATGAAGTTGATAGTAACTTTTTACCTTTGATGGTTATAATATTGCGGTAGATAAAAGTATTTCACTATATGGAAAAATTAACTTTTAATGAATGTGGTTCCAATGCAGGAAAAAAAAAAAAAATCATTAAACTCAACTTTTAGTGTTATTTTTTTAAAAGTGTGTGCAAAGTCTAAATTTTAGGATTAATGACAATTTTTTGTAAAATATATGTGTCATGAAAGGCAAAAAAAGTATCCTTATATTTTTTTTCCCTTTATAATTAGAGTTTTACCTATTTCAGTTTTACCTGCACTTTAAAAGTGTATGAAAAACACCTAAAACTTAATATGAATTATCACATAACCCCAAAATAGAGTGTCCAAAATCCCAAAGTTAAAAACCAATTCTCAAGTTTGGAGAAATGAATAAATTACAAGAAATAGAAACCGATTGGTCTATTTGTAAATCTTAAACATCTAAAAAGGGAGCTCATTGAAATATCAAATCATGTTTATGTTAAAAAAGAAAAGACTTGGATTTCAACTAATCTTCAAATAACGAATATAGCACATTTTATTGCAAAGTCTTAGACCACCTTACAATGTAAATAACAACCCACTCACTCAACTATTATACACTAGACACCCTTGCAAACCCTCATGCATCGAGTCATCTATAAGTCCTTAGTATAACGTAATAAGGAAATATTTGATGATATACATATGCTAAACGGGATCATAATTTGATGGTAATTCGGTAAAAAAGGAACAACTAATAGGTTAGCAAAGTTATAATCGCACATGACAAACTTATGTCACTGATGCCACAAGATTAAGCTGGTTATGTATTGTTATCGAATGTATACGCAACATTTGGTAATTAGCAAGAAAGATCAAAAGTTATGAAATTAATGGATGAGAAGAACATTAATAAGGAACGACTAATACTCAACAGAAAATGTTGCAGAAGATACTTCACAACAAATTGAAACCATTGGAACATTTTGTCCCACATAGGTAAATGAGGGAAAGTCTTCTAAGCTTAGATAACATAGTGCATACGAATTGTGTGTCTTAGAGTTAATACTATGCTTTCAGCCTCAACTATGCGGCTCATAAAATAATTGGGCCTAGTATTTGAGTTTGGAAAAATTATATAAACTTGATGTTTTTGTAACTTTTACAAAGGTTAATGATAATAATCCAAGATAACAAAAACAATAAAATTAGCGTGCTCTCTCCTAAATGGAAACTATATGTAGTCATATTCTTAGATGAATATTATGATAAATCATACAACATTATAATAATCAGTTAAAGATTCATAAAACGGTTAACAAATTAAACAAACATTTTATACGAAGATTCGTATATTTTCTTTGTAGAATCTTGTTTTTAGATGCTCACTAATTATGAGAAAAAGGGTCAATTTATGCAATAGTATTGGACAAAGCTGTGACCTTTATCAAGTTTGTGTGCAGCTCAAATCGAGTTTGCTTCAATCAAGCATAAACTTAGCAGATATCTTAGAGCTATTCCCCTTGTACAAACAATCTTGACAAAGAGCTTACATCCGAATAAAGAGAATGACTCGTTCAACTATCCAACCATGTTTATGCTAAAAAAAACTCCCATTTCGACCACAGTTTCAATTTTTCAAATACCATAAGTCAAATCATTTTCATTGCAAAGTCTTAGACCAACTTATGTTAATAGAAATTGTGGTCTAAACAGTAAACATATAACATCTGACTCACTTAACTATGGTACACTAAACACCATTGCTAACTCTCCTATGTCGAGTCATCTATAAGTCCTCAGTATTATGTTATAAGGGACTAGCCAAGGGTCATTAATGCAAGGGGAACCAGAAGCTCACGGGTTGTTCCTTATCGGTGTGTCATAATTGTGTTTTCATCAGGCTGAATTGAGGAAACATAGCATGTCTTCTACCTGGCTTGCGTCTCTCCAATTCTAGTCATATATAGCACAAATTTGTCAATTGTTTTGACATCGAGAAAACAAGGTAAAGTTGGAGCACAAAGCGCAGTTCAGACATACATTTTGGGACTAATTAGTTAGATTAGTACAGTTTGAGGATTTTGTGCCATGCTCTCCACACGTCCCACTTCACTTGACGATCCTTGTCTAAAGCCACACAATATATTGTTCATGTTGAGCATATACCACCATCCCTTAGACAAATGCATCTACTAACTCATAGACGCATTTTGTTTGTGAGAAGTCAAAACTTAGGTGCTCAATAAACTTTAAAGGGATATTTTCATACATCCCAGGAACTAAAACAATATTTAGTTAGTCAGATACCAAAAGATAAAGTCATGTGGGCTGAAGAATAGTTTCTCATTTTTCATAGCCATTGTTTAGGAATTTAATCCAGGAAAATGATTGAGAGGACTAAAAGTGTGACTAATTTTGTGACTACATACATGTGGCACTGATTTATTGGTTTGTGAAGAAATGGGTCCCTCTGTTGCACCAACAAGATGCTGCCACATAGTTTTAGGCATACAATTAGGCATACTAATTAGTCATGCCAATCAATGCTTTTAATCCACACAAATTTAAACAAGAGTAAATAATGAGATAAAATAATATCCTCAGTAAAAACCAACAAATTCATTTTCATAAGTTATCGACGGTATTAAAGTATAAAAAAAATTATACAAAATGCATAACTCTATAAAGTCCGTAAACTAAAGCCAAAGACTTTGAGAACTCTGTACTGTGTGTGCACTAGCTGGGAAGCGAACCCGGCTCTGTACCGTGGGATGCTAAGATGCTTAATATTACGATCTGTATTTAATATACATGCTTTTAGGAAGCATTACTACTTCCGTTCATGGGAGATGTCACGTTAAGAATAATATCATGACTACATTTTCAAGTCACTAGGCAATATCAAAAGCTTTTGAATTTATTTATAATCTCATGAAAAACTAGCTGAATAACTCTGTTTTTTTTTTTTTTTTATATATATCTGAATAATCTTTTTATAACATAAATGTTTCCACTGTAACATGTTATGATATTTCTAACCAGAGGAAAAATTCATCGAAACTACATAACACTATCACAACAAGATTTAGACTTTGAAAATGTGAATATCAACTGCAACTAAAGCTGCATAGAGTTTTAATACACTTCTCAGAAACCATGAAAGTACTATGGGAATCCATGTAAAAATTACATTACATGCTTAACGGGGACTGAACTCGAGCCGGGCATTTGGTTTGCAAATTACTAGACCATTAAATCTATAAAGAGGTCTAGAACAAGGTTTCCAACATAGCCTATTTTCGCACAAGTAGATCACTAGAATTGTGTTTGTATTTGCGATATCCGTTATTATCCAATAATTTTTAACTGGAGTATAGTTGGACTAGTTACTTAATGTTCTCAATGATGTTTTGTTGTAGATGATAGGAGTATAGCCTATTTGATTAGTGAAACAGATACTTAATATTCTATGATGAAACCATTTGAACCTTTTATCCCACATAGATAAATGAGAGAAAATTTTCTATGGTTATATACCATAATTTGGAATGTGTATATATTTATAAAACCGTGAATGTCCGGATTCGAACTCGTGACCACGGGATTGCACACATTAGCGAATGAGAATTAAAGTTAATAATTAATGTTAATGATTACGATTAATTATTACACATAAAGTCCGACTAACGATCGTTAAGTATTTAACGGAAATGACTAACGACCGTTAAATGTAAAAAGGAGAGAATATATATGAATATCTTAAAATGGAAAAGATTCGGTTGCCCCTTTTCTCCTCTACTTGGATGGCCGGCCATAGGGGGGGCTTTCCAAGCCCAAACCCTAACTTTTCCTCCAAGATATTCTACCACTATATATACAAAGGCTAGGGTTAAGGTTTTCATTAACTTTTGTGCATTGAATTAACCCTAGATCTCTCCTCTCTCTCTCTTGCATTGTTCGCCGAACCCCCTCCCAAAGGGTGTTTTGGTTTTGTTTTTCATAAAACAAGGGTTTGTGTTAGATCTAGCAATCGCTTTGATTCGTGGTTAATTCGTGTACAAAACGTGGTAGTAAGACATTATTCTTACACCAATTGGTTTGAGTTGTAAAACGGTGAGGACAACTCTTTAAACCACTTCATCTTCTTTGTTCAAGAGATCTAACCAAATTGCAAGAGGTATGTTACGCATTTATTTCGCTTAGTTAATTATTTGTTATGATTCTAAGTCTTCCGTTGTGTACTGTGGTGTCTATATGGTTTTATTTGTATATCATATATCTTAAACTCAACAAGTGGCATCACGAGCCTTGTATAACAAGTAATTAATTACTGAAACACATAAAACAAATAAACATGATTGTGTTATTAATTGTATGTGTAGATCTAGGGTTTGCAAAACCTAAACCCTAATTTTTTTTAGGGGGGCGTTATTTTGGTGCCCTAATTAGGGTTTTGTAAACTTCTGTTTTAATTGGATTAGAAACCCTAGGTTGCATGCAATTTTATGTGTATTAAATTGCGTAACTCTGTTTAATTGCATTAATTGTTAAGTGTGATTTATATCCATGATAAATACATGCATGTTTTGTCATGGATCTGCTTTTATTGTATGTTTTACTTGGTTAAGTGATATACACTAAATTTTTGATAGATCTAAAATTGGGGAAGACCTCAATCATTATTATTAAATCAATTATGTGCTATGTGGTATATGTTTAATTTTGACTTACGCAATCGATGAATCGATGCATGTGGCTCACCTTGTACATTGATGAAAACGGGTGAAAGTCTTAATTAAACATATACATATTGATGATCTAGAATTGATTATTAATAGGATTTATCAAAAGGTTTGCATGTGGCTATTTGATATGCATGACTTATTGTTAAGTTATGTATTCATTGTTTATATGTTTATTTTTAAATACTTGCTTGTTTGTTTTGTGTAACAAGGGTATTTTATAAGAAAAATAAACTGATCTAAACAATGGTGAAACATGTGTTTTTTTAAGCATAGTAATCGTAATCGTTTAATTGATTGATGTTTATGCACAAAATAGTTAGAACGGCTCACCCATTATTGACAAACTTTGTGCGTCTTAATGGAGCTACCAAGTATTCCTATGAATGTGCATAAAATCTTAAGGGTGAATTGACCTTAAATTCTACGCGCCACTTTTGTGGTAATTATCCGAATAACTTGGGTCTTATGACTCATGCAGCAGTAGGATATAGTGGTAATTAAAGGTAATTCTTTAATTGGTTAACCAATACCTCGATTAAAGTTTGATGATGAAAAGCTTAAACATTAAAACAAGGATATAAATGTTTTAATAAAAACTTATGCTACGAAGATGAATGCATGACATCTTTGTACATATTTGATTTGACATCAAAATTATTACCCTTAATTTAAGTTGTATGCCATCCAACGAAACGGAAACACCTGAGATTACCTTTTATTTGCGTGAGAACGTGATTTAGATCGTAATCAAAGGGTAAAATATCCACGTGACGTGAGAACGGGCATGGATGATTTTGCGCTTAAGTTGGACAACTTAATTGAGTTTTGTAGTGAGAACGGCAACTCAAGGCATAAGATGGGGATAAAACATGTTTACATGGCAATTGAAATTGGCTAAATGTAAATCCCATAAATCTAGGAGTTGCAATTTGAAAATTGGCAATTGAGGTTCGACTCACCCATTTTGAATAATTTCATTACTAGCGCATCAACCGATGTGATGAAACTATGTCAATTTGGATCCTAGTTTTCAAGTGAAAATTAAATGGTTATATGTTTATGAACCATGGGTATTTAATTTTCTTGAAAAGGTTAATTATCGAAAATACTAAAATTGAATTTTGTAATTCTTTTGAATGTATTAATGCAACATTTAACCGTAAACGTGGTTTAGTCTTTTATTAGTAAATTGATCCATTCTCGCTTTCAAACAAATGTTTGATCGAGAATAATTTACCGAAAAGACAAATAAAGTCTCTTTTCCATGGGAGAGGAATGAGACTCAATCCTATTCCTTTTCATGAATGAGAAATGTATAATAGGAACATTTGAATTGTCTAAACTCTAATATAACTCATAGCAATGAATTGCACATCTTATTTTCCATAAAGATTTCATTACCGTGAATGAATCATTTTTTAACAAACATGACTGTTGGTTAATTGGAAAACATGTATATGAGTTACTAAATTAGAAGCTAGACTAATTACCGCAAAAATTGGTAAAAGGCAAACTAGCATTATTTATCTAGTTGTTTTGCTTTAACCTTTAAAGGTGCTACATACCATTATGGGCATGGTAGGCCTGTTAAGGAAGAAATTGCATACCCAATTTTTCAAGTTAATAACATTGATGGATAACCCATCATTCATAGAGTAGAATACACCTTTTAGTACCTTAGTAATGATTACGTATGGTTCTTCAAAGGTGTAGGAAAGTAAAAAGCAAGCAAGTTGTTTTCACTGGTTATGAAACACTTACAATGTTGTCAAATTCAGTGGGAGCATTTGTGTTGCATTACTGAATAAGAAGTTGTTATAATGATTTCTAATTCAGTGGGAGCTACAAGCTTTATTTCCTGTGTAGTAACCCAGATTATCTTCAAAGATAATTACTTTCCAATTGTAGACACTTATGTTTTTAAGGATAGTCATGTGCGTTTCCTTACTAAACAATATAGTCCTACATCTACTTGTTATATCTATGACACAAATCATATTAATCAAATAAACGAACGTGTATCGTGTTGTTTATCTGCTACATGATGTTGTTCCATGCACAAGTGGGAGAAATCTTTATTGTGTGCAAGGTACAACACATATAAATATGATTTAAATGGATTCTCTTGACCGCAAGGTAAGAGAGTAACGTTCTAATAGGAATTATACATTTAAATGTGTATGATTGCCCTATTAAGAACATGTGTCAAGATGATAACAAAGACTACTTTATTTTAAATATTTATGTCATTCAATATTTAAGAAACACTTGTAGTTACAATTTTGTTACGTGAGAACGTGAACTAGATTGTAGCCCAAGGTAAAATACCCACTTGTCGTGAGAACGAGCATGGATGATTTTGCAGTTTCTTACGTTGGACATTTCATGGAATGACATAATTAAATGAAGTAATCTAATACTACTTTGATTTTAAGTATTCGTTGAATGACTTAAATATATGTAGTAAATATTAACTTGAAATTAATAATTGAAACCTGAGGTGGTGTTCATAATTACTTTAATTATACATGTTTATGACTTCTTTGTAAAGTCACAAACATGGAGTCTTTTAATACAAGACTTACAATATAAAGTAAGACGTTAACATGCTATGTTTTAAGACATATGCATGAAGTCAATGAGTTGATCAATGACTTATAACGATAGTGGGATTATAACTCATATGTCTTTTGACTTGGTCAAGAATACTTGTGTTATAATGCATGCAATTGACTTGGTAATTCTATTGTACCATTAAGTTTTACTTTGTTGGTAAATAGGTAAGCCAAAGAGTAGATGGTTATCTTAAATATTGTTAGATTATCTTACAATATTAATTCTAATGAAATACCATAGTTTTATGGTATGTTCGCTTAGAAGAATCAAAATCTATTGGCATGTTTGATTCAAGATAACTATAGTTTCTTCCAAAAGTTATCAAGGTTAGTAGATTGAGTATAGATTGAATATACTCAATAAGACTCCAACCTAGAAGATTGATAAGACACCATTTGTTTATGGAATGTGATGAATCACATTAAGTCTTATAATGAAGTTCTGAATTTGTTAAACTACTTGTAAAGTGAGTTGTAACAAACTAATGTCAGGAACTGTCAATGTTTTTGTAATATCCCAAAAGAGAACAATGTATTGTTGCTCTACTTGCTAAACTATTTAAAGGTAATCTTTAAATTGTTAAAGGCAAGTGGGAGTTTTGTTTAGATCTTGAAAGATTAAATTACAAAATACATAATCTTCTAAAATGCACTAGCAAATATCATGATGAGGCTAAACATGTAAATGATAGACCTCAATATGATGGAATTGTCATTCATAGATCCGTAAGGATATCTCGATATATTTAATATGTTTGAGGAATATGAGTTACAGGATCATGGTAAGCTCGTTAATCATAATGATGAATTTACCAAATGTTGAATTGTGGTAAATCAATCATACTATGAATGTAGAGATGTTGTCCATAAAGATAATCAACTTTAGATACTTGGTTTATCTTAATGAAAATGATTTTCTTCAAAGGATGGAAACCCTAGTGGTTTAAATCTTTGTGTAGAAATCATATGGACAATATTGTACACATATTTAATGCATGTCTAGTGATAATAATATTAATCATACTTAAGCAATTAACTATGATTGAATATTATTTCCTAGATACATTAAATAGAAGTATAAAGATTATAATTGTCATACTTAGTTTCATTGATATGAAATTTTGACAATGAATATCAAAACTCTTTGTTGTGGAATTACTTTTGCGAGGACGATAAGTAATACAAAGTAGTTTTATGAATTCAAATAATCTTTGAATATGTACAAACTGCAAGAATCCATGAATGGATATATGCATGCATCTAGGAGATGATTCTTATGTTTAATATTAAATCCATGTTTGATTTAATAATTAAAATAAGATAGCTCATAAGTATTCCTGAAAGCTAGTGGGAGTATTATTTTTTTTATTTTCTTAAATCTTATATGTTGTATGGGCAACTACATTCCACTTAAATTAAGTTTTAATTGGGAATGAAACTTCGTTTGTAAGATTTGGAAATAAGACATACAACCTTGGAATATATGTTTATAATAAACATATGCGGTAAATAAATGAGTCTAATAGAACATGATGAATACATATCTTTGACAAGATAAAATATGAATGAGATCTTAAAGTCTAACTTGAAGATTCATCATGTACATCATGTTGTGTATAAGATTGTTGTGTCAATCTTGATTACAAGATGATTTGACAACATTGAAAGTTGTTAGTGTAATAAATATTTTAAAAGGAATATGTTTGGATTTAGAATCACATTCCACGACCGGAGATGCTCCTAGATTCTATGGATGAAAATATGACAATTGTTTCATAATTGTCATTGCCAACAAACTTGAGTTTTGGTAGGCACCAACATTACACTATAACTGCTCAAAGTTTACGGATGTTTAAAGAGCATATTGTTGTACACAATGATGCTAGTATAATTGAGATGACACTCAATTCTAGTCATGGTATCCTTGATGATGACCATGTTGACTAGTTATGCTCAACTAAGAGCATAGTTGCATTATACATTAAAGAATAAAGAATACTTTAAACTTTAAAGTTTTGAAAGATGATTGTCATAAAAGGTGGTTCAAAGTTGTCACGCACCTTATGGAATGATATGACAATATCAAGATATGTGTAAACACATACAAGAAATTCACTTATTGAATTCTTGAAATAAGTATTCTCAAAATTCCTATAGATCAAAGTTAGTTGAAATTATGCCTTGTCAACAAGTATGATTATCATGACTTGAGGCAAAATTCATTAACTAAGAATTATCATGCATTGATCTATTTAGTATTTGGATAAAGGATATTGTAAACATTATTATTCAAATGAAATAAAGTATTTTGTTATGTTTATTATTCATTTATTATATTGTTATCCTATATTTGCATGTTTAAATCCTTGAATAACTTAAGTTATTCTAAATAGTCCGTTGTCGATCAATAACATGGGAATGATATTGAATTAAGACAAATCGAGTATTAGTTAGAATATACTTGAAAGTATATTGATGCGTAGCATGACTAATTTCGATGATATTCAATGGATTGAGTATAGGACTTATCCCACCCACATGATGGTACTTTATGGATCTTAGTCATTAAGTACATCATGAATATTTATCCTCGACTTGAGATACCGAGAGATATGTCATGGATGTAGTGCATTTCGTGAAGCAATCTAACGCTATACGTAATCGGTAGTTATAAGGGTTGTTTTCGTAAGTGTTGCGAAATTTATGAATTCGCTTGTAGTCAAAATGGGATTTGTTTCCTTCAAATTTATTTTGAAGTATAATACTGTTGGGCCCTCGTAGGGTTGTCAAGATGTTTGCATGGCCATGCCCAAGGTCTTCTGGAATATGTTCAGAAGAATTGGTAATCTTGATCAATCATATAAAGCGAGAAACATAATAGTTAATTAAGAAATGAGTGAGATCCATATTCTTATTAACATGGTATTAGAAACAAAAGGATGAATATGATGATGAATCATCAAAGTGGTTTTTCTCCAGAAAACCATACACGAGTTGTACCGGGGGCATTGGCGTGTTGCTAGACGCTAACCAATGTCATTACACGTTTTGTAAACATATCCAAGTGGGAGCTGTTGGAAATGTATATATTTATAAAACCGTGAATGTCCGGATTCGAACTCGTGACCACGGGATTGCACACATTAGCGAATGAGAATTAAAGTTAATAATTAATGTTAATGATTACGATTAATTATTACACAAAAGTCCGTCTAACGATCGTTAAGTATTTAACGGAAATGACTAACGACCGTTAAATGTAAAAGGAGAGAATATATGGTGAATAACTTAAAAATGGAAAAGATTCGGGTTCCCTTTTCTCCTCTATGTGGCCGGCCAAGGGGCTTTTCCAAGCCCAAACCCTAACTTTTCCTCAAAGATATTCTACCACTATATATACAAAGGCTAGGGTTAAGGTTTTTGGTTAACTTTTGTGCATTGAATTAACCCTAGATCTCTCCTCTCTCTCTCTTGCATTGTCGGCCGAACCCCCACCAAGGGTGTTTTGGTTTTGTTTTTCTTATAAAACAAAGGCTTGTGTTAGATCTAGCAATCTCTTTGATTCGTGGTTAATTCGTGTGTACAAAATCGTGGTAGTAAGACATTATTCTTACACCAATTGGTTTGAGTTGTAAAACGGTAAGGACAACTCTTTAAACCACTTCATCTTCTTTGTTCAAGAGATCTAACCAAATTGCAAGAGGTATGTTACGCATTTATTTCAGCTTAATTAATTATTGTTATGATCCTAAGTCTTCCACGTTATTTACTCTATAACGTCTACTATGTGGTGTCTATATGGTTTTATTTGTTATCATATATCTTAAACTCAACAAAGTCTTCAACCATGGTACACTAAACACCCTTGTGAACTCTCCTACATCAAGTCATATATAAGTCCTTAGTGTCATCAAAATTCAGGTATCGTTATTAGAGACGAACCAAAGAGCCATCGACCATGAAATGGGAACCAGCTAGTGGCTCTCGGGTTGTTCTTTTTCAGAATCATCTTTCTCTTCTTAACTCTCGTCAGCTTCAGGTGGAGGATTATATGGTGATGTGGTAATGGTGTTTTCACAAATTGGTCAACTATTGTGACTTTGAGATAACAATTATCAAGTACCGACAATGATAAATGGTCCTCACTTCAATGTGTTATGTGTAGAAATTGCCAACTATTTTCTATTAAGAGGAACGTCACTTTAATGTGTTATGGTAAAAAAAATCAAAAGTTATGAAATTAATGGATGAGAGGAACATCAACAAGGAAACCGCTTACAATCAGATAAAAAAACTAGAACAAAATATATTCATATTTTGCCAGGTTACTACACATTTTAATAGCTTCAAAATTTAACCATTAACGTGCTAATATTTGTTCAACGTGAAGCTAATGCGAATGGGAATTGAAGATTTTGAACCAAAAGCTTAAAGATAGAAATGAATTTTTATTTTGTCCCACATAGATAAATGTGAAAAAATCTTCTACGCTTATATACCAAGGTGCATATTTACTTTATTTCTTAAAGTTAATACTATGTTTCACCTTACATATACACTCAAATAGTAACAAAATTATTTCGGTGTATAAGTGAGAGTGAAAAATTGTATGAAACTCATAGTTTTTTTGTATCGAAAAAGATAATTGTCTTAGAGTTAATACTATGTTTGAAATCGAAAATCGCGTCCTCGGAAATTTATTATATGAGCTCTTAAGTTTTTTTTAACATATACTTCAAACTTTACTTTCTTTTGTAAGGATTAAGAATGATATTCCACTATAACAAATAATAAAACTAGCATCTTTAGTCCTAGTGGAGACTAGAGAATATTTACTCACACGTAGATGGAGAATTGCAAATACAATTTGAGTACAAACCTCCAAAATCAATTGAAAGATCGACTGCAAGTTTGCAAAAATAACAGCCTGCCCTGTTATATGTATAGCATAGAATATATGGATGACACTCGAAACTATAATCCTACGTCCTAAACTATAATAGCCTTAGCATCTTCATAGAAAACTTGTAAGATGGGCTAATTAAGTATGACATATGGCATGAAATGATGGTGTACTTTGTGGCAAAATAATACGCATTTAGAGATCCAATGGTTACTTATGTAAACGTGTATATGTCTTTCATTCCGTAGGTGTCTTGTTCGATGTAACAATGCTATCGTTGTTTAGTCTAAAGTGTTGAATTGGTGAGAGAAGTGTCGTTTTTTCAAGCACATGCATACATTTTTATTCGTGCGTAAGGCATTTATTGGTCGGATCAATTAGTTGTGGCTGGTTGTATACATGCATGGTCATGACGTTTATTTTATTGATCAACCTAAACATATGGATTACTCATATCCAGATCGAAAAGAAAAGTAATCCGTTAGTATCTTATACAACATATTGTTATCTCTTTCCGGTTCAACTTGGGCATCATTGTTGGTGATACTTTTTAGGTTTATGATATGGTTGAGTTTTTATTAATAGTTTATGCTTTCAGTTGGCTTTTGTTTAGAGTTCGAGCTCGGCTTATTTCAAGCTCGGCTTATTTCGAGCTCATTTAGTTTAAGATTGTATCTAAATTGTTTATTTATCTCAAAAGTTATACGAGTATGATATATGATTATATATTTTGAGTCTATATTGCTTATTTATCTTCACAGTTATATGATATCTAATTTTACCATTCACGATTTGTTATATATGTAAAGTTCTTTTAGGCTCGCAAGCCTAATCGAACTCGGTATGTGATGCTCGGGATCCAGCTTGATTATTTAACGAGTTTTATATTAAGCTCGAGCTCATTAAGTTTTGAGCTCGTTTCAAGCTTTTTCCAGGCTCGTGAAACATAGAATCAAGAAACATTTTTGCTAATGTTTTTGAAGTAAGAAGATAAAAAAGAAGGAAAAATGAAAGAAGAAAAAACTGGAATGAGGAACTTGATGTGTATGATACATCGTCCCAACAAAAAAGTTCACTTTTTTTTGTTTTAGTGTTGTTTCAAAATAAATGTCTATCTTATGTTTTAAAGTTTAACCAATAAAAATAATTTTTAGTGGGGAGGTGTCGACCAAAAGTTTGTTCAATTGTTTCTAACGATATTAAACAAAAAATAAAAATGGCTAAGTTAAGTTTACTCTCCAATATGAAATCAAAAAGTGTTATATAAAGCTCACTCAACAACTAGCTTCAGAGAAGAAAATTGAAGCCATATGAAGATACATTTTACCTCACTGATGCGGTATTAGCCAGTAAAGTACTCGAGTTGAAAACAACTTTAAAGTGAGTAAGATCCGAAAAAGTCTCACTAAATGAATATGCACTCTGTTAGTCAAGACATGAATTAGTGGCATGGAACTTCACAAAAGCAAAAGAAAAACGCTTTTGCATAAAAGTCAAAAAAGTACAAATGTAATTGATAAAAGAGGGAATAGTTGAATTAACTATTCACTAAAGTACATTGAAAAGTGAAACTACATAAGAAAACATTAAATGGAATACATACTCTTCCATCAATTGCTTGACACCTAACCCGCTACAACATGTGAGTTCACTTTCTCATCTCGTATATACGAATGTTAGTCGAGAAATAAATGTAGAGATTTCATACTAATTTATTATTGTGAAAGTATCTTCCTCGCTTAGAAACACACTAAACTAAGCTAGCATGCTTGTGTTGTTAATTCATAAACTTCAACTTATGCTTTACTTTAGGATAAAGAGAGTTTCATTTATCATTTAATTGAGATAGTGTTTCGTTACTATACCTTCTAATTATACGATTTATTTCTAATAAGAATTATAGACATCGAAAAATATCAATGGTGTTATTTATTGACAGATGGTTCTTGTGTAAAACTTGTTTGTTAACTTCTTAAACATACTATCATTTTACCGAAATCTCGTGACCGACAATAACTTGTTTTTTAACTTCTTAAACACATTCATGTTTTATCCAAATATCGGGCGGATGCTATTTAATTGGTGGAGAGTGTAGCTAGTGAGAAATATTAAAATTTTGTACAAAATGAAAATAAACATTTATTTTGAGATGCAAGAAGTATACTATAGCAAGAAATGAAGAAAAGGTCACTGTTATAAAGGAAACAACAACTTTTAATCCTTGCTTCAATGAAAATTAAAACATTTCTAAACAAGAACCACTTGCAAGATTATATGTTTTTTTGCAAGTTGCAATTGACTTAACTAGATTTTTTTTTTCTTTTGTTGTGTACCTTGTACTTGTCAAGACACTCGCGATTGACATCTTACAAATCAAGCTCATGTGTAGTCTTTTAGTTACTATTTTTAACATATGTTATGAAGTCAATATTAACTTTGATATTAACTTTTTACCTTTGATATTTATACAATAGTTGAGGTAAGTAAAGTTTGTTTTATTGTTTGTGTATCAGTAAACCTTACAAAAGACTAACAAAGGGTCATTCACGTAGGGGAGCTAACGACAAAATGTTGCAAGGGATACTTCAAATCCTTTACAAATTTCAAATTATACTATTGACGAGTTGATATATATTCAACATGAAACTTAAACTTAATAAATGGAAACAAGTTTCGGTTTTACCCGCATTAGTAAATGAGAGAAAATCTTCTAAGCTTATATACCATGATGCATACTGAATTGTATATCTTAAAGTTAGTACTATGCTTTCGAGACATAGATTTGACTCCCGACCAACAAATTTGTTGGGAGTTGTATTTGGAAAAATTATATGAGCTCTTAAGTTTTTATGAGAGGAAAGGGTATGTCTTATAGTTAATACAATGCTTTCAGACAAGATTTGACTCCGTCGACAAATTTATTAGGAGTTGTATCGAGTCTTGAAAAATTATATGAGCTCTTAAGTTTTTGTAAGAGAGAAGGTGTGGTGGCATGCCGTTTCGTCACCAAAAATACCCTCTTTGTAGTGGCTTAAAACGTTTGCATGACATTTGCTTGTTTTTAGCCTCAATATATCCGATTAAAACACAAACTAAACAACAAAACCTACTTTGAAAAATAACGAAAAGTGGAAATGACGCATGGTGAGTTTACTCACTTTGCTAATCATCATCTATCTAAAAGTACTTGCTATAATTAAATGCGGGGTGTAAATACCGAGCCGAGCTTATTTGGTTTAATATCGTACCCAAATAGCTTATTTATCTCAAAAGATATAGGATATATCATTGTATTACTCATAAATATGTTATTTTGTATTTAAATTGATATCTTATCTCAAAAGAAATATGAAATCAATTTTACTATTCACCAATATGTTATATATGTAAAACTTTTTTTGGTAAAGGGTTTCCCCGGTAAATATATTACTCCAAAAACATTTTAGTAAAAGGATATGGGTGAAGTCTCATATTCAAATCCGTTATATAGGCGGTAAAGCTAACATAACTAGACACTTCATATTCTTAAAACAAGAAAACAAACAACTATGCACTAGATTACATTTGACACAAAACCAAACATAAACTAACGTCTAGATTACTTTCTACCACGACCTTAGAGCTTGATATCGTACATGTCATAAAAAGCATCCAATTTCCCTGGTAATCGTAGACCTGATCCGCATAATCATCATAATAATATTCAAGCTCATGACCGCCGACAGTCGATGCGAGAAATTTAGCCATAGGATTATCCGGCTCAAGCACTTCCTCATCATCACTTTCAGAAACAACCACTTCCCCCACTTTAGAAAATGGGTTACCCACCATATAATACGGAGAAGAAGAATAGCTAGGCTTAATAGTAGCCGCGTCCTCCTCATTCTCTTTCAAATCAACCTTCTTTTATATGTTTACCATCATCATCCACAAGAGTAACTTTTTCCTCAATAATAAGCTTTTCAAGTTTCTCGATTTTCTCAACAATAGGAGTAGTACCATTAGCCCCATCTTTAGTCAAGTCAACAGTAATACTAGGAGTACCAAACTCATCACTATCAACCATATTAAGTTGCTAGATTAATCGATTCTTTAACGAGCTTTATATTAAGCTCGAGCTCGTTAAACTAGACTCTTTTGATCTTTTATCGGGTAGATATTGCCTCTTGAGTAGCTCACTATCAATTACGCCGTTTACACCCTAAATAAATATAGCCAAAAGATAAATATAATTAAAATGTAGATATATAATCAGTAAACATTTTGCTAATGTTTTAGAAGTAATCAAAAGATTAATAAGAGAAAAATTGAAAGAACAGAAAATTTTAATAACGAGCGGAGTATTACAAAAGCAGCCGGGTCAACAAATAATATTAAAATGTCAGTCTAAGTGACCTGGCATGGGTCATGTTTTGTTTATAACCTTTTTTCTAAAAGTCTAGTGTAATAAAGGTTAATTTCTAGAGCTAAGCATACAAATATCACTTTCCAAGGTCTTACTTCTTTTTCGAAGTGACTTGTGGTTTTGTCCCACATAGGCTTATATACCACAATGCATATATAATGTATTTCATAAAGTTAATACTATGCTTTCAAACTTGTTCGTTTCTGTCGTGTAATGTCAAAACGACAGAAATGTATGAGTTTGGAAAAATTGTATGAGCTTTTAAGTTTTCGTAAAAGTGACTTCACGCTTTACTTTTAATATATGAGTTTGGAAAATCGTATGAGCTTTTTAAGTTTTCGTAAGAGACTTCACGCTTTACTTTTCTTTTCACAATGACAAAAAAATAAATTGTGTCCTCACTTATAATTGAGAGTATTTAGCCATATGTTGTCGCAAATGAAGATTTGACTAGAAACTTCGAACATCAACTGAAATATCAACCGCATATATGCCAAATTAAGATGTTGCCCTTCAATATGTATAGCATAGAACAAAATTTGTAGTTTACTCAACTTATAATCAGATATTCATGAAATGGTTATCATGCATATTGCAAGAAATACAAAACGAGTTACTCTTTGATGTTTAAAGACTCCTATTTCGACTAACCGTATCATATAACTAAAGAAATATCACATTTTATAGCGAAGTCTTATACCAGTTATATTACAAAAAGTTTAAAAAAATATTGAGGTCTAAAGATACGATAACAAATTGACACACCTAGTTATTGTATATTAAACACCCTTGCAAACTCTATTATTTTAGTATTATAATTGAAAACATGATATAATTGAAAAGAAAAATACTTACGACAGGGAAATCGGTATTATGGAATCAAGAAACAATTTTGATAATGTTTTAGAAGCAAGAAGATTAAAAAGAAAGAAAAGTGAAAGAAGAATTAAAAAACTGGAACGGGTATTTATTAATGGATGAGCGATCACTTAACCCCAAAATTATTGAGTGGCAACATGGCATGTATAAAATTCTAAAGATACAATCAATTCTCGAGTTTGGAGTGATGAAGGAGAGTTTATATTAAAAAGACTCCCAATTCAACTAACCTTCTGGTAACAAAAATAACACATTCTCTTGTTTACATTACATTGAAGATATATTAAATTGTAGTCTAAAGATACATAATAACAACCAACTCACTCAACTATTGTATGCTAAACACCCGGCAAACTCTCCTACATTGAGTCATCTAAAAGTCGTCAGTGTCATCAAAATTAAGTTATCGTTATCAGAGACTAACCAAAAGGTCATCTACCACATAAGGAGAACCAACAACTATCGTGCTATTCCTTATCATGATCATCTCCCCCTTCATCAAATTAAATATGTCTTTGTACAATCCGTTAATTTATCAACCACTTTTTCTATACGAAGTAAAGTTCGACTAATTACTTTTTGTTAAGAACGATGTTTTGTTGTAGATGATACGAGTATGATCCTATTAAGATTAATGAAATAGATACTTACTATTTTTTTCTTAAACCATTTGAATCTTTTGTCCCACATAGAAAAATAGGAGAAAAACTTCTAAGCATATATACCATAGTAAATATGCATTGAACGTCTTGAAGTTAATACTATCCTTTCAGTCTCCAACCACGTTTCCATCAAATATAACAAATGGTTATTTGGTTCGAGTTTGGAAAAATTATATGAGCTTTAAAGTTTTTGTAAAAGAGACTTTAAGCTCTAGTTCTCTTTTATAAAATTTCTAATATTAACCCACAATAAAAGGACAATAAAACTAGCGTCCTCGCTTTTAAGTGGAGAGATTTTGTCGCATGTAGACTAGGGGTGGCAGTTTGGGTTCGGGTTGGCGGGTTCGGATTGACAGGTTGGCGGGAAGCAATGACGTTGTCCCAATTATTCAAATCTTTATGATTACAAACCAAGTTTATGTTTGAAGACTTCCATTTCGACTAACAATTTCGTATAACAAAAGATGTATCATTCTATTGCGTAGTCTTATACAAGTTTACATTAGAAAGATGAACCTAATGTGAATGGGAATTGAAGCATTTGAAATAAAAGCTTACAGATGAAAATGAGTTTTGGTTTTGTCCCGCATACGTAAATGTAAGAAAATCTTCTAAGCTTATATACCAAAGTGCATATGTATCCTATTTCTTAAAGTTCATACTACTCTCGAAACTGCTGCTCTAGTTGCAAAATTATTTGGATGTTTGCGATTGTGAAATATTATATGAACTGATAGTTTTTTGTAACGGAAAAGGTATTTGACTTAAAGTTAATACTGTATTTTTGAATTCGAAAATCGCGTCCTTGCAAATTTATAATATGAGCTCTTAAGTTTTCGTAACACATACTTCAAACATTACTTTCTTTTATAAGGATTAAGAATATTTTTCCACAATAACAAACAATAAAACTAGCGTCTTTAGTACTAAGTGGAGACCGGAGAGTATTTAGTGTCACGTAGATGGATAATTGCAAATACAATTTGAGTACAAACCTCCAACGTCAAGTTTGAGAAATTAAGAAGCTGCCCTGTAACATGTATAGCATAGAATAAATGGATAAAGCTCAAAACTATAATCCTAGAATCTTCATAGGAAACTTGTAAGCTGGTTCGTTATCCAAGGGGCAAAAATTAACCCAGGGTTATCCAGGGTAAATTAACCCTTTACCCAAAAATTAAGTATGACAGTTGGCATCAATGTAGACTTAAACGTGCTTCGGTACCCTCTTTGTAAAGCACAACCAGATTCTCACGAGCATTTGTTCTTTGAATGTAGCTATTCAGAGAAGGTTTGGAAGCAAGTCTTGAGTGCAGCTGAAATGACGAATGTGTCGCCTATTTTGGACGATATCATGATTTGGATTATTCCTATGACTAATGATAACACTATTGAAAGTATAGCTGGTCGTCTTCTCATTGGTGCATCATCTTATTATTTGTGGCAAGAGAGAAATAATAGAATTCATGGCAAAAGTGATAGGAACAATGAACTGCATTTTGGATGTGGTTAGGATGAAGCTTGCTTCTATACGTCTCAAGATGTCATATCAACCTGAAAGGTTGATGAAAATTTGGAAGATTTCAAGCTTTGGTGATTGAAGGTGGCTGATTTTCGCATGGAAGCTAGGGATCTCTTGAGCATTTTGCTGTCATATTTATTTTATGTAGATTCCTAGTTTGTGTTTCGTGGTTGTTATGCTTTAAGTTTTGTTCAAAGTGTATTGTCGATGTTCATCTTTAAAACTGGGGCTCATTACCTCTCTTTCATGTACGTAAACTCATATATGTTTTTCTAATATATTCACAGGGGTATAATCCCTTTACCAAAAAAAAAGTATGACAGATGGCATGAAATAATGGTGTACTTTTTGGCAAAATAATACGCATTTAGAGAGTCTATGGTTACTTATATAGACGTGTGTATATCTTTCATTGCGTGGGTGTCTTGCTCAATGTAACAATGCTATGGTTGAATTGGTTCACATGCACACATTTTTATTCGCGGCAACGTAAGGCATTTATTGGTCGGATCAATCAGTTGTGGCTGGTTGTATACATGGTCATGACGTTTATTTTATTGATCAACCTAAACATATGGATTACTCTGAGTTGGTGATACGTCTTTGATTTATGATATGGTTTAGTTTTATTAATAACCAGATCGAATAGAAAAGTAATCCATTATTGTTATCTCTTTTTTATTCAACTTGGGCATCATTGTTGGTGATACATCTTTGATTTATGATATGGTTTAGTTTTATTAATACTTTATGCATTCAGTTGGCTTTTATTTAGTTTTAGGGAAGTTCGAGTTGGAGCTCGGATTGTTTCGAGCTCATTTGGTTTAATATTGTATCTAAATTGCTTATTTATCTCAAAAGTTATACGAGTATGATATATGATTATATATTTTGTGTCTATATTGCTTATTTATCTTCAAAGTTATATGATATCTAATTTTACTATTCACAAATATGTTATTTATGTAAAGTTCTTTTAGACTCGCAAGCCTACTTGAACTCGGTATGTAATGCTCGGGATCCAGCCTGATTATTTAACGAGTTTTATGTTAAGCTCAAGCTCGTTAAGTTTTGGCACGTTTCGAGCTTTTACCGATCTCGCAAAACATAGAATCAAGAAACATTTTTGCTAATGTTTTAGAAATAAGAATATTAAGAAGAAAGAAAAATGAAAGAAGAAAAAACTGGAATGAGCAACTTGATGCTATCCCACATCGGTGGGTTAAAAAAAGGCAAAAAGACGAAGGGTATTATAAAAGGAGCGAGTGGCTAAGGGTGTGTTTGTTTCATTAAGATGTTTTAGGTCTGAATCTGATTATCACATCTTACCAGTAATAGGTGGCTAGAAAGTCTAAATCTAAACGAAATAATGTTGTTTGTTTTTGTATAACCGTCTAAATGATTTTAAGTGCTCGTTTATGCAATTTATTTATTAAAACAATGCAATGCGATAATAAGTAACTTATGTAAATATGAAACAAAACTTTTTATTATAAATATAACATAGTTAATAAACCATCAAAATATATTATATTAACACAAGTCTTTAATCTCTTAACGAGTGAGAGGCAGTAAGACAAGTCCTCCACCTCTTACTGAGTAAGATGTTATATGTCTAACTAGGTCTGGCCCAAAAGCAAAAATCAAACAAGCAAAATGTCTGACTACCTCTTACTGGTAAGAGTAAGAGGGCTAGTAAGACATTTTTTTAAAAAAACAAACACACCCTAAGTAATAGGTTTTAGCCGGATCGAGTCAACGAATAACCAAGAAAGTCAATGGTCTAAGTTGATGACCTGGATGCTTAAGGTCCAAGTCGCCCAGCATCAGTAATTATTTATGGAAAGAGCGAAACAATCATTTGTTCAAGAATGAAAAGAGGAAAATATGAGGATATTCGAGATGCTATTATCACTATGGTTTGTCTCAAACTCTTAACGTTTCGTTTCAAGAATACTCAACAAGTTAATCAGTTACTACGTTTGTGGAAGATGCCAAAGAACTTTCGGCTTTATGGTTTGGATGACCACTCTTAGGTGGTTTGTAGAAGGATCTTCTTTGCTTGCATTATGTTAGTGTTGCTTTTATATTATGGTTTTTGATCCAAATGGCCTGTCATTTGTGATCTAGGTTGACACTTAAGCCTTTTTTTTCTAGTTTTAGATCATAGGCTTTGTCTTTGAATGTGGAGCTCTTCCACATTATTTGTACTGAACCCTTTTGTTTTTTGTGATTTATACATTTACCGGGGTAAAACCTTTTACCCAAAAAAAACTAGGCTACACACCAGAAGCGCTTGCAACATTGCAACAAGCTTTTTGGGACCATTTGGAAGGATTATAAACTGTAAATGTATCCAACATGTGAAACCATGTAATAAGAGTCATTTCGTATAGAAATGATTTTTGACAGTCAATCTATGTTCTTGTGGAGAATATTAGTGATAATCGTTTTATAGATTTCAGAATTATTGGTCATAAGTTTACAGAGATCATGTTTATGTGTATCTGTTCCAGAGCCTTAAGGTCTTCTGCAATTTATAAAAAGGAAAAAAAACATATATGTACTTGATTAAGACGAGCGATATTAACATTGTTCAAAGTAAGTGAATCTAGTAGGGTTGTATTCATGGTGATCATAGTAATCCACTTATTTTAGTTTCTATATGACAACTTTATGCTTTAAGCAGTTTTACCAATTCTTAGACAATCACGAGTCGATTTAGCTTTAATAATTTCAAAATTGAACCTTTAATAAATAAGCTAATATATGTCTAATGTGAAGCTAACACGAATTGGAATTTAGGCATTTGAACAAAAGCTTAAAGATGAAAATGAGTTTTAGTTTTATCCCACATAGGTAAGTGAGCAAACATTGATGGAGTTTGTATAACCAAGAACCCTTAGATATCAAATATGATGTGTTAAAAATGTTGAATGATACTTAGTCATAAGCCACTTCAACGTCTTTATCATGACTTTTATTATTATTATTATTATTATTATTTTTAATAAAACATCACTTCATTATTATTATTATTATTATTATTATTATTATTATTATTATTATTATTATTATTATTATTATTATTATTATTATTATTTATTTTTTATAAAACAAACTTTCATTAGAATTAGAATTAGAATTATTATTATTATTATTATTATTATTATTATTATTATTATCATTATTATTATTATCTTTCTAAGATATCAAATAATCAAATATGATATGTTAAAATGTTGATACAAAAAAATATTTGACCAGTCCCACCCACCTAGTTAAAATCTAAAGTTACAAACAATATTTAACAAGGTTAAAGGTTTAAGCTGGTGACCTGCTTGCTTAAGGTCGGTCCCTAATTTACGTAAATATAAGTTTTGATTTTTTTTTTCTAAGGGTTTACTTTTAACGAGCCGATATTGAGTAGATCATAGCAGCTCGTTTACACCTCTAAGTAAATATAACTAAAAATCAATATAATTAAAAGAATAGATATAGAATCACTGAATCAATAAACATTTTTGTTAATGTTTTAGAAGTACTTGAGAAATAGAGCTAGAGTGGTTTCATCATCATTTTCTCATGTAAAACAGATTTATTTCATTTATTCTATTTTTCGGGTATCGAAAACCTTTACCCTAAAAAAGTACTCGAGAAGATGAATAAGAAAAAACAATGAAGAAGAAAAAATTTGATACTATCCCACATCGATGGGGTTGAGGAATGACAAAGGAGCGGAGTATTATCAAACGAGCAAGAGGTCATTAAATAGGGTTCAGTTTTTTAGTTACTTTTCTTGCAATACATTATGATATATTATGACGTTGATGTTAACTTTACCTTGAAGATTATTAATAATTGTTTTTTATTTTTATGTATTTCTCAAATCAAAGTTTCTCATGTTTCAGTCACCCAAATCAATTCTATTGTGTTGCCATCTCCCACTAAATCCATAAAATCTGATATGAATTTTCACACAATCCCTTATTGAGTGGCAACATTGTGTGTACAAAAGTTCAAAGTCACTATCAAATCTCAATTTTAGAGTAATGAAGGAGAGTTTATGTTGAAAAGACTTCCATTTCAATTAATCTTCTAATATCAATAGATAACACATTCTTTTGAAAAGTCTCGTACCAGTTTACATTACATTGAAGAATACATAAAATTATGGTCTAAAGATACATAATAACAACTCACTGACTCAATGAGTGACTGCACGCTAAATACCCTTGCAAACTCTCCTACATCGAGTCATCAAAAGTTTTCAGTGTCATCAAAATTAAGTTATCGTTATGAGGGACAACCAAAAGATCATCAACCATGGAAGAAGAACCAATAACTCCGGGTTGTTCCTTATGAAGATCATCTTCCTCTTCTTCATTCTCTTCATCAAAATATGTGTTTGTACAACCCGTTAATCTTTATCAACCAAATTTTTATACGGAGTAAAGTTTGACTAGTTTACTTATTGTTAAGCACGATGTTTTGTTGTAGATGATACGAGCATGATCCTATTAGATTAGTGAAATAGATACTATTTTTTTTCCTGAAACCGATTTGAATCTTTTGTCCCACATAGAAAAATGAGAGAATGACTTCTAAGCATATATACCATGGTAAATATGGATTGTATGTCTTGAAGTTAATACAATGCTTTCAAGGTCATGTCTACCTTCTCATTAAATATAGCAAATGGGTGTTGGATATGAGTTTGGAAAAATTTTATGAGCTAAAAAGTTTTTGTAAAAGAGATTGAAGCTTTACTTTAAAAAAAATAATAATAAAAAAAAATAAAGCCATGGTCCTCACTTATAAGTGGAAAGCAGATATATTTTGTCAAAATAAGAGGTTGCCTCCGAAATGTTTAGCCTAGAACAAAATTTGTAGTTTACTCAACTTGTTTACACGATATGGTGATAAGTATGATTTATACAACCTTGTACAGTAATAATTAGAGATTCACCATTTGTTCAACATGCATGGTGCCAGAAATACAAAACGAGTTACTCATACAATGGGAAGATATGTACAAGAAAGAGTTATAAAAATTTACACTAGGGATTAATTGTTTGTCTATGTCATAAAATACAGCATTGAGTTTAACATTATTTATGTCTCTCTAGTACAGAGACGCAAGAAGCGATGATGTTGTCTCGATTATTCAAATCTTTATGATATTAAAGCAAGTTTATAATTAAGGAATCCCATTTCGATTAACGGTATAACCAGAGAAATATCATTTTATAGCGAAGTCTTATACCAGTTAATATTACAAAAATAGTAGAAAATTGAGGTATAAATATTTGTAACAACTTGACACACCAAATTATTGTATGTTAAACATCCTTGCAAACTCTATTATCGTTGTATTATAAAACATGATATAATTGAAAAGAAAAAAAGGTAAATCAGAATTACAGAATGAAGAAACATTGTAGAAAATGTTTTAGAAGCAAGGAAGATTAAAATGAAAGAAAAATGAAAGAAGAAAAATTGGAACCTGGACCGGAGCGGGAAGGTATTTACGTGGACCGGGTCAACGAATAATCAAGAAGGTCAATGGTTTAAGACTTTAAGTTTCTGACCTGCTTGTTTAAGGTCGGTCCAAGTTGCTGCGTCTGTGTCATAGTTTGTTGTAATATGCTAATTGGGTTAAGAATATAACCGGAATCAACCACTCAACTAGTCGGAATCTACTATAATTGGTAAATTTGAGACATAGTATGAAGTCATCAAGTTGGGATTATGTTTAGGTTTTATAACCTACCTTTTGACGATCTATTATTAAGTTGATACGGTGACTTTTTACCTTTGATACTCATAAGAAGCGCGGTAGATAAAGTATTTAATAAGATTCGTGTATCTTTCGACCACACAAATCAATCCTATCGAAAGTTATGAATTAATATAAGCTCAATTAACAAATAATCTGAGATAACAATTAACTGATCCTCACTTCAATGTGTTATGTGCAGAAATTGTCAACTACTAGTATTATTTTGTTAAGAGGAACGTCACTTTAATGTGTTATGGTAAGAAAGATCAAAAGTTATGAAATTAATGGATGAGAGGAACATCAACAAGGATGAGGCAATGGGATGTTGGCATCGATGTCGACATAGCAGAATATGTATTTGTATTTGCGATATCCTTTATCAACCAATTTTTTTTATCTGGAGTATAGTTGAACTAGTTACTTAATGTTCGGAACGATGTTTTATCGTAGATGATAGAAGTACAGCCTATTTGATTAGTGAATAGATACTTACTATTTTATGATGGAACCATTTGAACCTTTTGTCCCACATAGATGTGTTAAAGTTAATAGTATTCTTTGGGGCTTTTGAAGATGATAGGTGTGAAACACACGCGGTCTCTTCCTAATCCCTAAAAATTATAAGAACTCTTAGGTTTTTGTACAAAAAGAAGTACTCAGGGGTCCCTCATTTTTTGGTATTTACCTCGTTACAGCACTAAGGGTGTCCAACAATTTCTAAATTTTTTCCAAGCTTTACTTTTCCTTTAAAAGATTGAGACTTAGGGCCGTCTGGTTCGTAGATGTGTTTGGCATTGGATTTGGATTTGAATTTGGTTTGATGGAAGAGTACAAAGAGAATATTGATGGGAATTTGTACTTTTGTTTGTTTTATGGGTTTTGGATTAGAGTTAAATTTAAAAAGTTATGTTTTGTTACAATTAAAAAAAAAAAAGTGCGGACATTGATTGCAAGTTTCCCCCTTTCTCTTTCTCTTCTTTTGGAGAGCTCGAGAAGGATGCGGTAACCCTACTAAAGCACATTTGAAGTTTCTCGTTGACTCAGGAGATCGACGCGCGTGCTACTGAACATATTTTTAGTAGGATTAGTTTTGCTATAGCTAGAGGAGTGGGGGCTCAATTCTCGGCTCCCCACTAATTTCTTGTAAATCCTATATGATTTTCTAATCAAGTGATCTTTTATAAAAAAAATAAATAAAAAAAGATAAAAAAAAATAAATAATAACAATAATAATAATAATAATAATAATAAATAAATCAAACCATTTCTTGTAAATGCCGCACATTTTTCAAAAGAAAAGGGTAAATAATTGAAAAATCACCCTTTTACAAGGGATTCTCACAACCCCTATTTTAAGGGTTTTAACTCAAAAGCAAATCCTATGACCCCCTACCAAATCAGCTCATATTCATGATCGATTTTATTTGATTACAAATCTCAAATATCAATTGAAAGATCGACCGCAAGTATATGCATATTTAAGAGGTTGCCCTCTAATATGTATTGCACAGAGCAAAATTTGTAGTTTACTCAACTTTATTGCAATGTCTATAACTGTTTTGACTTTGATAAAGAAAAGAAAGTAAGGCCAACTGCAAAAATCATATTCATGATCGATTGCGTACACATGATATTTACCATAATGTATGAAACAAAAATCCTCAAAACACAGTCGTTTGCTTTATATCCATAGTCGTTTGCTTATTTAGCAGCTATACTAAAAGCGAAAAGTGTATTTTTATGCACATAATCTTCTTAATTAATTTACTCAAATAATGTAGCATTGCTAATTTGTAAGATATAGGATTTCACAAACACACTAAACCATAATCACAAGAGGCGTTCAAGTAGTGTAGAGAGAGAAAATTCTAGAGAGAGAAAGGGAAGAGAGTTGGGAACTTTGTGAAACAAAGAAAAATGGTATCGAAGCTCCAACCCTCTAACTTGGGAGGTAGAAGGTATTTATAGTTTCTTACAAACAAACGCTACCTACGGGCTGTGGATTAGGCATACAGTAGGTAAAGACCCGTCCGTCCTCCACGGTGTTACATAACAAACTACTTAATAATATAACTTGACTACGACTACGAGCTTTCTAACGAATACATATACTTGAGGTGACCGACTCTTTAACGACTGAATTTTCTAATTCCTAACAATCTCCCCTAAGGGAGGTCACCTCAATTTACAATGAATACAAACAGATATTACATTAGATTGTTCTAGGATTCTCGATTAAGTCCTTTGCTCAGTAGCTCGTAGTCTTTGATTCTTCATATTTTGCATGTTTGGATAATTCAAGTGGAGGTCTTTAACTGATCCACGTGATGATGAGTTTTGAGCCACCATTGAGATCATCAGCTAACATAAATCTTTGATTCTTCCATTGTGGTGTTGGTATTATGTGATGATGTGACCTTTGGACCGGCATGCTCACCATTGAGATCATCAGCTAACATAAATCTTTGACTCTTCCATTTTTCAAAGGTATCCGTCAATCCATAACCTGAACCAGGATTGATTCAAAAGATTGAATCGCCCCATTGTTTCTGTTCAGTTGTCACATGGTTGATCTATTGAATAGATCTCACATGCCACCTACCAGGAGCTTGTTTGATGTTGGCTCTAGAAGGCTTTCCATATTTATTGTGAATATGTTAGCATATCACTCAGATGTTCGGGCAATACCACAAGGATAATGCGTAGGACTCATACGATTTAATCTCTCTTTCCACATTGTGTGAAACAGAGAGTCTTAATTGAAAGTGTCCTAATGAGATTTATTGATGATCTCGTGGCTTTAGACTCAATTGTGCATATTTGGATCCTATATCGGAGACTAGGAGAGGGTCTCCTTCTTCAATATCAACAATCTCTAAGAGAAAGTCGATAGATAATGTCGGTTCCGTGAGAATGAAACAAGTCCTTTAAGAGGAACTTGAGTAGCTTGGGAAGTTGTAGTGCGGTCGTCCATCGGGTCCATGACGTCTTGTCTTCAATACCGGTGTTACCTTGGTAACCACCGGTAGCATATGAATTGAACCCGGTATCGCCCTAAGGTTGAATAATTGGAGGGCTATTTGTTTTCACCCTTTTCACATTCAATTAGTTTTCATTCTTCAACCCTTGATGCTTACCGAGACTTCATAACTAGAATCTTGTTGGGTTTGTTCCATTACTAGCTCGGCCTCATCCGCACTCTTCCCATATCTCACTTTTCTCCTTTTTCATCAAACCTAAGGACTTCTACACTATCTAGTGGATTATCCTGGTAGATCCCTCCGGTTCGGCGGATCATGGGAACAAATACCTAACATTATCATCCTTATATCACCATACATAAAGTAAAGCTGGTCGGTCTATTTGGTATTGTTCATCTGCCATTGGAACCAATTGAAAACCTTTTGAAAATCAATCCAGATACTTGTGATATATTATCAAAGCATTTTGTACCTGAATTGTTTTTGATATTTTTAGAACAAGAGCTCCCTCTCAACATGTGCTTCATGTATTTGAAATCTTTTGGCACACGGAGGCAAGAGGAAGAATTAACTTCTTTGATTTCCATTTTCTAAAAGATATCAACATCACTTCCCTAGTCAAATCAAGTAGATAAAGCATTTTTGCCCCCCCCCCCCTCAATATGTGCCTCGATGTTTGAAAGAGTTTTGCACATACTAGAGGGAAAAGACTGCACATTGAACTAAAGTGATCACGTTTCAGATCTTTGCGGTTTAAGATAGATGCTCCCCCTCAACATGTGCATGGAGAATTTGAAGTCATTTGGCACACGTGGGAAGGAGAGCTTGTACATCCTTATAAAACCATTGACCGAAATATCAGTTTTAATCCAATTTAAATCACAAATTCTCTCCTGATCACCATTTTCAAATCTTTTGAGATTTGTGATCTCTGTAGATTTAAATTGATTTTGAAAGCTTTTTAAGGAGAATTGTGACTTGATTATGAAAACGTTTTAACTGATAAGGATCGGATTTTGAGACTTTAAACTCCATTGATTAATCATGCATGATTGTCTTTTGAAAACATAACATTAGCAAAGGTATTGAATCACATGTATAAAACATTATTCCTTTAGATTTTTCAACACAACACCTTGCTCATTTACGTGTCAATTGTTTGAAAAATAACCTTTTTAATTCGAATAAAATCATTCTCCCCCTCAATCAATGACACAAGTTGTTGATTGAGAGATAGAGATTTTAACAGATGATAAGCACAAATGATTTACACGAGTAAATAGAGAACGAGGTATTTTCAAAGCAATTTAGTTTTCATTAGAAAACAAATATTTATCAGAAGAATCATTAGACGGAAAAATATTTGGAAGGATAAGCATTTGTCTTTTAGAAGACAAACCTTTGTTTAAGAATCAGAGCATGAGATTTGAAAAATAAGATAAAGCATGGCTCTGTTCTTTACTTTTAAAACGGGTTACCGCCTGAAATGACAATAAACCACCATTTCTCTCCGCCTTTTTTTTTTAAGTACATTCGAAGAACATCTAAAGACCCGTGACGTTCTTTGAATGTCAACACAAAGTCTGTAGATGATATCGAATAAAAAAAAAAACATGACAAAATAACCATATTTTTTTGGAATTTTTCAAGATTTTCTAATTTTTATGGATTTTGAGAATTTTATATTTTTATATTTTCTTTTTGATGGTTTTTCAAGTTTTGTATTTTGCTTTTTGAATAAATATTTACAAGAGATAGATGAATAAAGACCTTTACTCCTCATCTTCCTCTTGAAGACGCTTGAGTGTTTCCGGTTGTAAACTCTTTAAACCAAGACGTGGAAGGATAAACTCAAAACGTTCTCTAGGAAGAGCTTTGGTGAAGATGTCAGCTAATTGGTATTCAGTCCTTACAAAATAGAGTTCCACCACACCTTTTTCCACTTGTTCCCTAATGAAATGATGTCGAATGTCGATATGCTTTGCTCTTGAGTGTTGAACGTTGTTGCATGAGAGAGCAATGACACTTTATTATCACAAGACAGATGGATTTTGTTGAATTCAAAGCCATAGTCGGTTAATTGGGATCTCATCCATAGGATTTGAGCACAACAGATGACATGGCTATGTATTCACCTCTGAGGAAATAGAAGTACTATTTGCTTCTTTGACGACCGACTCACAAGCTTATCACCCAAAAATGAGCACTTCCAGACGTGCTTGACGAGTATCTTGACACCTGCATGATCCGCATCGCATATATGTCGTTAGTGACATACCGGTGTCCTTTGGGTACCAAAGTCCCATATTAATGGTTCCTTGAGGTACCGAAAGACCCGTTTAACCGCTTCAAGGTGCTTTTGGTAGGCTTAGCACGGTATCTAGCACACATGCATACATCGAACAGAATATCAGTCTCATCGGTCGTGAGGTACATCGGGATCCGATCATGCTACGATATTTCATTTGGTCTACCATGATCCCCGAGTGGTCCTCATCCGCTTAGTACGCTCAATCATGGGGGTGTCAGCAGGTCACTAGAATCAAATCCAAATTTCTTTAACATCTCATTTGCATATTTAGATTGATTTATAAAATGCCTCCGGACTTTAGGAAATTTGTAATCCCAAGAAAATGACATTTGTCCTATCATTGACATTTGAAATTTAGAACCCATTTCATTTGAAAACGGTCTCACTCATTGGGGTCACCGAGGCAAAGATGATATCATCAACATAAATTTGAACATGAATTAAATGTTTGCGACTTCGGTGAACAATGTCGGATCAACTGCTCCTTTCTTTGAATCCAATGGATAGAAGAAACTTTGATAGCGTATCATACCAATCCCTTGGAGCTTGCTTTAAACCGTAAAGAGCCTTCTTCAAACGATAAACGTGGTAGGGTGCTCGGATTCACAAAGCCTTCAGTTGGTGACATATACGAATTCTTTAAGATCTCGGTTAAGAAACGCCGTCTTTACATCCATCGATAGACTACCATGTTCTTACTTGCGGCATTAGCAAAGAAGATTCGATTGCCTCGTCACGAGCAACAGACCAAATGATTCTTCAAAGTCAATAGCTTCCTCCGACGGTATCCTTTTGCAACCAATCTACCCTTATTCTTTAATACATCGCCATGCTCATCAAGCTTCACTTTGAAGATCCACTTTAGAGCAATGATCATAGCACAATCTAGAGCGGTACTAATTCCCATACATCAAGTTGATCAAACTCATGAATTTCTTCTTGCATGGCATTGAACCACCGTCTTCATTCATGGCGCTTTAACATCTTCGGTTCGACCTTAGAGTACGGAGTTGAAGAAGCACCATAAGGCATCGGTTTCAAGTTGTTTTCGTGTGGATATTGGACGAGAGGGATTTCCAATGATGTTGTCCGGTGGATGATCATGAGTCTATTTTTGAGGTGTTCATGTGGTCATTGTTGAGGGATCAAGTAGCGAGTCGATGTCTCTGATGAGGATGGTTCGATGATGATTCAGAGCAAATATGTTTTCAAATGGAGCATCTTCGGAGTAGCAAAGGATTAACTTCATCATTGATGCGAAACAATTCCATGATGTACATTCAAGATTGATGATTTGTTGATGAGACAGTGATCGCCAGCGCTTCTTGACTTAGCGTCATAGAAACCGAAGGGTTAACTTCATTGACGATGATAGAAGCGGTCTCGATGATGGAATTGACGATCATTTGTGGTTGGCTCATAGTGTTCATCAAACATTGGATCGAACAGTTTCTTCAAGTCATCTTCTGAAGGAGGTACATACGGAGTTCTTGGCGAGTCGAAAATAAGAGTAGAACTGATGGGACTACATGAGGATGCGGGTCCCGAACTGGGTTGTCTGGAGCCATTGGACCGTCGACTCATCAAACGTAACGTGAATTGTTTCCATGATATTTCGGGTTCTTTTGTTGTAGATTCGGTATCCCTTTTGTATGGTGCATATCCTACAAATACTCAATGTCTCTTTAGCTTTAAGTTTGCCTAAGTCTTGGCCCTCATTAGTTGGATAACACGTTTTCCATGAACAAGTGTGAATCGGGGTTCGATTTTGTGTGTAGCATGCGGTGGCAATGGCTTCACCCCGAGAAACATTGGAACCTTTGAGTAAATCAAGCATTGTTCTTGCGGCTTCCACAAGAGTTCGATTTCGTCTTTCAACTACACCGTTCGTTGAGGAGTTCGTGGAACACTTCTTTGATGGTGATTCCAACACTTTCATAAAGCCGACTAAGTTGTTTGTTAACAAACTCGGTTCCATTGTCTGCTCGGATGATTCGATAGTTTTGTTAAGTCGAACTCGCATTGTTTGATGAGTTTGATGATGATATCGGAGTTTCATCCTTTCTCCTTAAGAACTTGACCGGTGAATATAGAGTAATCATCAAACATAACTAACATATTTCTTCCCAAAGATATTACAGACTCTCATGGGTCTACATAAATCCATGTGAATTGTATGAAGAACTTACGAATTGAGTTTGTAGGTTTGGGTTTATGGGCATACTTCTTGCTTTTTCCCAATTGGCATCTTGAACAAAGATGATCCTTTTCATACTTAAGTCTAGGTAAAGCTACAACTAAGTCCTTTACGGAGAGATCATTGATGGTGCCAAGTTCAAGTGATTGAGACAGCGATGCCATAACCATGACTTTGTTTTCAAGCCTTTGACAACAAGCAAATTGGAGAAGACTTCATCATATCTTCGATAGAGATGGTGTATAGATTTGAACCACGTGTTCCTCTTAAAAGTTCCTTACCATCAAGTTCTCTAACGAAACAAGTATGTTTTCTGAAGGCTACTTCTAGATCAGAATCACATAATTGATCAACAGAGAACAAGTTATGACCAAGACCTTCCGCATAATATACCCTGGAGATAACACTATTACCGACAACATAATCTCCATAACCCATAATTGCACCGAAATGATCGTTCCCAAATCTAAGCGTCCGATGAATTTACTCACGAAGTTCATGAGCATGACCGGTCTCTAGTCATATGCTTGGAGCGACTGAGTCCGGTACCACGAGCGATTTGAGCGATCTACGGTTGAACACGACAAGAATGGATAATCGGATAATTGGGAACCCCATGCAATAATAGGTTCCACTTGGTTAGTAACGATGATTGGAACACCCACATCAGAAATAGAAACATTCATATGAGAATAGAAGCAATGGAATCATTAGGAATAGATGCGGTGCTAGTGTCCGTATTTGACCTATTCAAAGTATGTTCACTTCTTAAAGGAATAGTTCTACCAGTAGGCATCCATTTTCTAGTGGGCATTGTCTTAGCAGATTGAGGACAGAACCGATTAGCCTTATGACCAAAAGGTATCCATTGATAACCTATCTTACTAAATGTTCTTCCTGTGGGTTTCCATTTTTTTCTAACTTTCTTTCGTCTTAGCCTTTTAGCCTTCTTAGCATGATTTTTAGCATTAACAATTTTAACTAGGCAGGTTGTGACATTAGACGAACATTCACACCACATTCATGATTAGCAATAGAATTCAAGCATACATCATTACATGGTTTGCGGATAGTATCGAATCGAATTAATTACATGACGCCTATGGCTAATACTAGAATCAACACGATTTGTTTTATTCAACTCAAACTTAAAGTTCCTAGGTTGGTCTTATACTCTTTTCCAATGCACATTCTTAGCTTGCGAGGTCCTATCTTGCTTGGTATTGCACAAGGCTTTGACCGCTTGCTTTAATGTCACCGATTACTCTGTAGAGGAATTATGGGAACATTAGTTGGTTGATCTACTTTTTGCATTCCTGAACTAGATGTGCAAGGATCTGAACTACTGGAAGGCACATTAGTGTTTGCTTTCTTAAAACTAGGTATGGAATGGTTTGTATGCTTGGCACTAGACATAGAACAAGGCATCACAGCTTTACCTTTTGCACCTAAGGATTTGGGACATGTTGCAATTAAGCATTCTAGCAGCTCCTGAGATCGTTTGGCACAAATGCAAGCAAACCTAATTTCTCTTTCAAGAGGCTTATTTATGAAGTCCTCTTCCACAATCTCACGGAGACATTCTAGACTATCCTTAAGGTGAGCACAGTAGTTATTAAACACAAGTTCATTATTCCTAAGATGAGGAGGAATGTATTTAATGATCACAGATATATTTGCGATCGGAGGATGACTTTGAGCGACATTCTCATTAAAACAAGTGGCGGTTCCCTTTTCCCGACCCTCAGATTCTCAATTTCCTTTTGTAAAGAAGTTATTTTTCGTTGTTTTGTCACGAGTGACTTTCATTGAATCATATAACTCTTTAAAGTGACGTTTAACTTTTCATTTTCTTCTAGAAAGCTTTCGTTTTCTTTTGTAAAGCATTTACTAAGTTTTGAAGATGAAATGTTTGAGAATCCGAGAATCTAAAGGAGGAGGCATTTGGGAGCCGATCACATTGTTCTTTTCACCCTTTGATTGAGAGATTTGGGCTTTCAACTTTCGATCGTGCAACAATGAGCTTGAATCGTTACGTCACGTTTATTTATCCGAAAAAGCGATAAACTCGGAACATCCGAGGATGTCTTGATATTTGAGGTTTTAACATTTTCTTTAAGATGTTGATATTTTAGTTGCAAATCAAAATGTTAAACTTCCGGTTTAGAAAGATGTTTCACCAAATTATCGTGATCATCTCGATCAATTTTCTCACTAATTTACGAGTTTTTGTTTTCAAGCTCAATGACACGATCATGGGAAACTTTCAATGCAATAGATAATTCATGAAATCTAGAAGCGATAATGGAGTGATTCGTAGCGATGTAAAACATATCTTGAGCAATACATTCGAAATAAGACTCTCATTTAATGTATGCAAGTTCTTCCTCTCAATCTCATTATATTTTAATTCATGCTCATAGTCACTAACCTCAACTATCATTGCATCAAATTCCTTTTCCATTTCTTTAATATCCGAATCCATCCCCTTTTAAGACTCTCAAATTGATCTTTTAGTTGTTTAAAGAAAGACATGACCAGTTAAATAGCATTCTTTAGTTTGCTCAAAACCCATTTCCCTTGATTATCGATTGGGTGTGATCCTTCTCTTACAAGTTTTCTCAAAATCAACAAATAATTGAAAGATAACATATTGACTTATTAAGATCTTGATTTTAGTGGAAATAGTTCTAGGAACTAAATGCATTGGTGTATTTGGAGGATACACAGTGGCTGAAGACGTTTTCCTAAAGGTGGGGTTTGTTACAACAAGATTCTCTGCTTTTTGCTTGTCTAAATCCTTTTTCCAGAACACTTGTTCGGGTGTTAACAATGTTTGAGGCTTAAACTTGTTCAAGGAAATCCAATTTTCCTTTTTGTAATCATGTAGTTTAAACGTTATGTTCTTCTCCTTACATATTGGATTTTCTAGTTTCTTATTCATTTTCTCCCTAGATGCATCATCTAATTCTCTATCTTCCTCAGTACACTCAGAGCAACTAGGTCTCTGTCTAGGCTTAAGGATTTCATTGCCATCATAAATTACCTTATGAGCAGTTCTAGCCTTTTTAATGACCTCTGGATTTGGTTCCTCAACAAGGGGAATGCTATGCTTATCGCTTAAGACTCTATGCTTAGTGATCAAGTGAGCAGTTTGAATGGTATTCCCTTGTACGTACAACTTATTTTCAAGCTTGTTTTCAAAGTTTTAGATTGGAAAAATCATTCAAAAGTTTTGTTTCTTTAGCATTGAATTCTTGCTTAAGCATTTTAACATTTTCTTGAAGTTCTTGTTTTGCTTAGCGCTTTAGAAAGCTTTTCTTGTAGGAGTTTAACTCTTGTTTTAATACTTCTTCTCTAAAATTACTTTTTCGAATAATTGTACGCATTTGGTTATCCATTTCCTGCTCACGGGTGGTCAACTCAAATTTGGCACGTTGTTCATAGACAACAACTTGTTCTTTATAGGCATTCAGTTCAGAGACAACAGAATCATCAGGGACAAATGTAGTGTATTCATCAAAGACATAGTCATTATTGACTGCGGAAGATGCATCGCTCTGTACAACCTCACTTTCACCTTGTTTCACATATTGATCATATGGGACAATATTGCTATTACCCTCATCATCAATATCTGATTCACAAGTCTCAAGAGATTGTACTTCATTATGCATCTTTCGCTCATCAACATCATCATATAGTTTTAATACCTCTGAAATGATTTTGTCTTTGGATGGACCAGCTTGTTGTGGTGGAGAGACTTTTGGAGAAATCATATGTGAGATGCTAGCCATGAAGATTGTTTGAGCATGAGGTTCATCATCTACATCGAGTCAAATGCATCACAATCGCCTACTTGAAAGGCATTCGATGATTATGACCTATCTCCCGAATTGGTCGTTCATCAACATCGGCATCATAAGTCTTGGCATTCCTTACGCAAGAAACAATAACTCCTCTTCATCCAATGCAGCTCCATTATCCCGAAATGGAACAAGTAACATCTTATCCGTGAAGTACTCGGCATTCTGTGGACGTTTTGGAGATGTACAATTCCTTGCAATGTGTCCCTCACCACCACAGTTGTAGCATTTGATAGGCTTTGCTTGTCCTTGATTTCCGATCCTTCTCCGATTCTAATTTCCACCATAGCCTCCACCTACTCCACCTCTTCTCTGATCATACTGCCTTTCTTGAACTGGTTGTGCCATAACCTTCCCATCTCTGATCATAGCATGATTGTGAAGATTGGATGCAGTTCTGATTTCATTGTTAGTGTGAAGACTGTTAGTATGAGGTGAAAGTGTCAAGTTCTGTTTAACCATGAGAGCCAGTTGATTAATGAAATGTCCCATGACAACATCAGCATCCGGTTATTTGAACCTTGGATCAGAAATGAGTTTGTGCTTACCATCTCCCGTGGGAATGACTTGAGAAGCTTTGGTGGTAATTCCAACGTTGGTGTAGAAAGCAGTTGAGTCATTTTGTCTGTTGGATTTTCATTCTTTGTTTTAACTATTTTTAACAGTCTATTGTAATTAACTTAAGGTTCATTTCTAGAGCTAAGGGTAGTATCATTATTCTATGTTAATATCTTTAGGTACGGTTTGTTCAAGCAAGAGCAAACAAAGTATTTGACATCATTCTCCAGCTAACATAACGACTTATAAACGTTAAAAGTGATGATTATAATCTAGAGGTTGGAGGAAGAAACGTACATTCAGACTAAAAGCTAATGGAACTTGTATGGCCCCGAATTGACATTTAGCACATCAGTGTGACTATTTATCGAGCAAAGTCAATAAGGTTTCATTCAATGATGAAAGTCGTTGGTCAAAGTCAAAACCATGCAATCTCTTGATTTATTGCTTTTCATACTCCTTCAATTGATTTTCTTGTACAAAGATAAATTCGATCTATTTTTTATCGCATTAGATCCAGAATAAACATTACATTAACAAGCAAATGCAAACAACTGCTTCGCTTTATTTGAGCTAAAAAAGTGTATGTGCGACTCCATTTTTTGTAGCAAAATAGGAACCCTTTTAGAGAGTGTTCAGTTACTTATATAAACATGTATATATCTTTGATTACGTACTTATGTGTTCGTAGTATATATCTTTCATTACATTTGTAAAGCTCGTTTAGTGTTGCAGCCTAATCGAGCTCGGGCTCGGGCTCGAGCTCGATTATTTAACGAGCTTTATGTTAAGATCGAGCTCATTAAGGGTCGATTCATTTCCGACCTTTTACCGAGTCCATCAACTCACGATCAATTACGCTCATTTATACCCGTAATTAAATATAGCCACAAATCAATATATTTAAGAACGTAGATATAGAATCAATGAACATTTTGCTAATGTTTTTAAAGGTATCAAGAAGATTGATAAGAGAAAAAAATTTAAGAAGGAAAAAATTTGATACTATCTCACATGGATGGTATGAGCAGGAGACTAATGAGGAGCAATTTACCCGAACCGGGTCAATGAATAATCAAAATTGTCCATAGTATAAGTTGATGATCTGCCCGCTTAAGGTCAATTCAAGTGACCCGGCATGTGTCATGTTTTGTTTACAACCTTTTTTTTTTATGGTCTAGCGTAATTAAGGTTATTTTCTAATGCTAAGCTTAGTATCATTTTACAAGGCTTTAGTGAAAGTTAAAATATTTTTAAGCAAGAACAACTTAAAGTCGTCAAGACACTCGCAATTGACATCTTACACGTCGAGATTATGTGTTGTCATATAGTTATATGGATTTAATGAAAGTTAAAAGTTAAAACATTTCTAACAAGAACAACCGGCAAGATATAGAAAAACTGCTTGTGACAAACTTATGCCACTAAAGCCACAAGATTAAGCTGGTTATGTATTGTTATCAAATGTATACGCAACATCTAGTAATTGGCAAGAAAGATCAAAAGTTAAGAAACAGGAAAACGTTAATAAAGAAGGTGGTTACAGTTGTATTAAAAATCAAGAATAGAAAATGTTGCAGAAGATACTTCACATCCATTTGAAATCACTCAAACATTTTGCCCCACATAGGTCAATGAGGGAAAGTCTTCTAAGCTTATATAGCATAGCGCATATCTATTTATGTCTTAAAGTTAATACTATGCTTTCAGATTCACATAAGAGGTCACAAATTTATTATGGGGTCTAATATTTGAGTTTGGAAATATTATTTGAGCTCTCTTAAGTTTTGCATCAATACATCAAACTTTACTTTTCTTCTATAAGTTTGCCAATAATATTCACAGAAAGATCGATGTAAGAAAAAGTTTTAAAAATCAAAACTAGTGATGAATTGTTGTCTGAGTAGCAAAATACTTTCAGGTTACAAATATCTTAATCGTAAGAAGCTTAATGTAGTCGCTTTTATTCAAATCTTTATGATATCAAACCAAGTTTATATGTTTAAAGACTCTCATTTCGACTAACAGTTTCATATAAGAAAAGATGTATCATTCTATTGCGAAGTCTTAATCATACGAGTATGGACGGAGCCAGAAACTTTTTTCTCAAGGAAGCACATTTTTATAATTTTAGAAACTACATTACAAAATGGTTATTAAGAGGCAAAAAAAAAAAAAAAAAAAAATCCATATATTTTAAAATTTTACACCGCAATTTTTTTGCTAGGGGCACGTGAACCACGGGACCCTCCCTATCTCCGCCCATGCATACGAGTTTACATTACAAATAGTAGATAGAAAACTGAGGTTATTTTGTTATTCCGTATCATTCTATTGCGAAGTCTTATACTTAGTTGTCTTGTCCGATGTAAGATTGATGTGTTATATTGATGAAAGAAGTGTCATTTTTCAAGCACATGCACAAAATTCTTTATTGGTCAACTTAAACATGAAAGTATTCAAATTTGCATATGGAAACCACGAACATCTATCCTGTTACTCCGTATCTCTTTCAGTTCAGCGTGAGCAATGTTGTTGGTGATACTTCTTAGCTTCATGATATGGTTCAATTTTATTTTGCTTGATAGTTTATGCATTTAGTTGGCTTTTGTTTATGTTAATCTCCCAATCGAGGTTAAAAGTCGTCACCCAACCTAGTTAAAATCTAAAGTAACCATATATTATTGAGCTTATGCCTAGTTTTTTAGTTACATTTCTACCATATGTTTTATGAAGTCGATATTAACTTTTTACCTTTGATAGTTATACAATAACTGAGGTAGGTAAAGTTTATTTTATTGTTTGTGTTTACCAAACGTTACATGAGACAAACAAACGGTCATTCATTGAAGGTGAATCAACGTCTCTCGGGTTGTTCCTTTTGAAGATCCTCTTCTTCTTATTAAACGATTAACGAGAAAATGTTGCAACAGATACTTCACATAGTGGCGGACCTAGGAATCCGTCATAGGGTGTGCACAAATTGATAGAAGAAAAAAAATCGACGTGTGAGTTTTATCGAATCGGGTCGAGTCGGCTTATTATCTGGTGTCTCATTTTGCTGTTTTCTTTGATTTTCTCGAGTGGTTCGGGTCATATTAATAAATCTTATACTCCGGTTGCAAAATTTTTTAATTTAGTTGCCATAAAATCACTATATATAATTTCTGTAAAAAAGAAAAAGAAAAATGATATGGTAAACTAAGATGAAATGTTAAATATAATATTATAAATATACAATGATGGACCTACTCCTCCACCCACAAACTGACACGTCTCTCTCTCTCTCTCTCTTCCAATACATTCTCACTCATTGTTATTCTAAACCTTCTGCAACTTTATAACCTCCATTGTTATTTCTAAAATTTCTTTGCATCTTTAAATTTTGTTTTCATTTATTTTAGCTATATTAAAAAGGATATGCACTTAGATTTTACAAGGTATGCACTCTATGTAAAATAACTAAGTAAAAGCACAAAATTCATATTTTTTACGCTAAGCCATGAATTCACAGGGTATGCAAGTGCATACCCTATCTAACATATAGATCCGCCCCTGACACATACTTTACAAACTTCAAAATTAAATAACTGGCGAGCTAACATATGTTTCACAAGAAACATGAACATGAAAGATGGAAATAAGTTTTGGTATATCCCACATTCGTAAGTGAGAGAAAATCTTTTAAGTTTATATACCATGGTGCATATGAATTGTGTGTCTTAGAGTTAAATGCTATGCTTTCAACCTCATATTCAATGCCGTCATATTATTCGGTGTAGTATATGAGTTTGGAAAAATTGTATAGGCTTGAAGTTTTTGTAACCGAGACTTTCAAATTTTACTTTTCTTTTACAAGGATTAAGAATAATTATCCATGATCTTTTATGTCACCATTTTAATTGTTTTACGGATTTCAGAATTATTGGTCATAACTTTACACAGATCATGTTTATATTTTGTTCTAGCCTTAAGGTCATCTGCAATTAATAAGAGGAAAAAGTAAAATATATGTACTTATTTAAGACGAGCAATATAAACGTTGTTCAAGGCAATATTTGAATCTAATTTTAGGTTCTATATGACAACTTTATGCTCTGAGCAATTTTACTAATTCATAGATTATCATGAGTCAATTTAACTTTAATAACTTTGAAATTGAACGTTTAATAACTAAGCTAATATATGTCTGACGTGAAGCTAAAGAGAATGGGAAATAGGCATTTGAAACAAAAGCTTGAAAATGGATTTTTTTTTTTTTTTTTTTTTTTTTATCCCACATAGGTGAGTGAGCAAACATTGTTGGAGTTTATAATTAAGACTATTGACATAATAAGCCGCTTTACATTCTTTATCACATCTTGCTTTTTTAAGAGATGTTAAATGTTGAATGATACTTACACTATAGTCATAAGTCACTTTAGGTTAGTTATCGTATCTCTTTTTTGTAACAACGACTTCAAGCTTTACTTCTTTTATAAAGCATTACTTTTCTTTAAGACTAATAAATTAATAATCCAAGTTGAGTATTTACTCTGGTATGGTTGATTTTTATAGTCGATCGGGATTAGTGGAAAAAGCTTTGGTTATACCAAATAACATGCCTGATGCAGGTTTTACTGACCATGTCTTAATATTTATAGTGTCTCGCTATACCTATTGTCTACCCTAATGCACTAACGGGCAATGTACCCGGTCGTGTGTAGTGTAGTAAATGGTAAGCCGAGGTCGTCCCAAGAGCTATGTGTGTCGATAATTACTAAGTCTAATTGTCACGAATATAAATGGTTTGATATGGTTTAATTAATTAAACTCTCGATGCGTAATGTAAAAGCAATTAAGCGGTGGAAAGGAAATCAAGAGAGAATAGTGGTGCTAACCTAGTTAATCCTCCTAATTAGTTATGTCTCGTCTACCTACTTCCAATTACTTGGTGGGGTCAAATTCGAGAGGACAACATTTGGTCAATTCGCCTAACCTATCGACAAAGATGCCACCTTGAAGAAATCAGCGCACCGTCATAAGTCATGTTGTTCTGGTCCCTAAGTCGAGTCATTAAGTACCGCTACATGCTAGATTCTAAATAATGAGTGCCCGGCAGTTAGGAACTTAGACACTACACCCCCCAATTCTTAAGTTCATCCAAACGATAGGTGACCAGTTGGTCAAATCGCACAAGTAGAAAGGGTCGTCAGTTGGTCATATCATACCCTTCCCGTCTGAGTCCGCTCACGTAGGGTCAATTGGTCATATCTCCTAGGCAATTGGCCTCTACCGCCATTCAAAACTACCGAACCAGGGGTGACTAACAAAAAACTATGCATGCATACACTTAGAAATAATTGTACGGAAGTAAAGGTGAACGCAAACAAACAATTAAGGAATCATAACTAGGCTAGCACCAAAGGGTGCTTAGCCGCTCATATTAATCATGAACATCAATTCAATATTCAAAGTTACGAATTACATGAATTGAAAGTAAAAGAAATAATAAACGCTAAAGCTTATCGTAATGGTGTGACTTCTCCCTTGGAAACAGCTCTGTATGCTTCCCTAGACCTTCCTTGAGTATTTTCCCACGTTCTCGAGTATTGTGTGTGGAATGGGATGATTAGAAATCTTGGAATTCGTGGGGTATTTATAGGCCGGTCTGGGTTACGGCGTAACCAATAGATGAGTTACGCCGTAACCTTCTATTTCGTCGTAAAAGCACTAGATCTGCTAGTTACGGCGTAACCTAATAAGTGGTTACGCCGTAGTCTTCAATAAACCTGGTTACGTCGTACGTGATGTTGTAGTTACGGGCTAAGAAACAGCGGCGTGGAACCTCTTTTGACCTAATGGAGTTACGTCGTAATCTTTGGAAGGAGTTACGCCGTAACCTCTTGATGATTTGGACTTCGGGGTCATGCAATAGTTACGGCGTAATGTGAGAGATGAGTTATGCCGTAACCTCTTCAAAATAAGCATCTTGTGATAAATCTTTAGTAAGTTTCCATTTCGCGTCTCTTTAGCTCCAATGCTCGCAATTTACACGAAAGTGTAAAACAATGGAAAACATCGTAAATCCATATAAATGATATAAATAACGAGCATTAACGGGAAATTGACACTTAATATTCGGGACTATTTGATGTTATCAAATATCCCCATGAACTCTACTTGCCCTCAAGTAGACATTATTAGATAGATTCATAAAAGATATCTCCTAAAACACGGAAAATATGAGTTTACAAATCCCTTATGCTAGAATAGAACAAAGCCGAACACCTCGCGAAAGGGGAACAAACACTCAAATCTCTCAACTATTCTAAGTGTCAATTTCGGGGTGATCACTAAATCGCACAGTCATAACATGTATTCTATCATAAGCTTGGTGGTTACACAAATCTCCACCACTTGAGTTAAGGGCTAAACAATTCTCGAAGGCAATATGGGGAGACACGACAAAGGTTAAGGGTGACTCGTCATTACTAACATGTCACGTGAAGTGGACAAAATCAATGATACATGACCAAATCCATGGCCAAGACACCAAAGATTGCTCATTGCATCACCTAGACATGCTTCATGACTAAAGGGTAGGATAAGACATGGGATATATAATTGGTGTAAAATGAAAAACAAGCGGTAGTCTATATCTATAACTAAGTCATCACCACTTACCGTCCGCCCAAAGTTCAAGTTTAGAAGTCTAGAGACCGGATCATGAAGTGCAAGGTAAATGTGTCATTAAAGGGCGTCGTGATGGGCACACTACCTTTTCTTCTTGATTGGTATTACTCAACTCCAATCTTCAAATGTGACCGAGGTGGCCTCCTCGATACTAAACAATAAAGCTCATACTATAGTGCTTATAACATCGCACTTTACAAAATCATAACTGAATCAATTATTATTTTTTATTTTTATTTTTATTTATTTATTTATTTATTTATTTTTATTTTTTTTAAGAACATACATGATAACATAACATCCCACCACTTGAGATGAACAATGGGAATTCGGGGGGTCTTCAATGATCTTCATAATTGTTGTCGATGAAAGCGTGATTTCCAAACCTTTCCACTCGAACCTTGAACTTAGGCAAATGATGACTTCCCAATTACAAATAAAGACTACAGGGTAGGCTAAGGTGTAAGGGTGTAATGAAACAATATATTGGGGTGACAAAATGGAAGGAATGGCTCAGAAGGGTGTATCTAGGGGTATCTTGCACTAAAGGGGGTGCAACAAAAGGGTTTCACATGGGGTCGAAAAGTCGAGGTGACTAATCGATAGACTCAAAATGGTAGGTTGTTTGGGTGATAATCCTATAATCGCCTTCTAAACCGAAAAGTCCAAATACATCGAGCTAACTCAACATACCTCGTCTATTGTCTCGAAATGATGCAAAGGCCAAGTTCTAAAGTTTACAAGCTACCGGCACACTCATAATTTGGTGGATTTGGGTAAAATATAGGAAACGGATAAGGCCAATCTCACCATGTAATATCAAGGGTTGTATGTGCTCGGCTAAGGTCTAATCTAGTTAGGTTCGGAAAAACATGTCAAAATTTTAAAAATGGCATAATTTTTCAAAATAAACTAGAAAAATGAGGGCGAAATAAAGTTCAAGATATAATTCTACCCCCCCCCACTTGAATTGTACAAAGTCCCTTTTGTACTAGGCATTAAAATAAACGTGAAGAGAAAGGTAGAATTAGAGCAAGAACTTCCCTGAAATTTGCTCCATAAAGAAGAAGGCCCACGAGAAAGGATCGTGCCTTCGTTTAAGAGTCATGAACAAACTTCAATCCCTGAAATCACAATACCGACAAGCATAATTCTAAAAAGAAAAAATAAAAATGAAAAAACAAACATAACTCACTTTTGTAGGAATCACGGTTGCATTTAGCGAATGCAACAAGCCTTTTAAACAACTTGGTGTCCCAAGTGGACGAGTGAAGTCTCGTGAGGGTTTACAGGGAACACACCCACAAAGTTTATTTAAAAACTAATACAAGGGTTACTGTGTTTTAAAATGAAATAATTAAAACCGAGGAGAGTTACGTCGTAACTCCAATAAGAGAGTTACGCCGTAACTTGCAAAACCTGATATGAGCTGAGAAGCGAATGGTTACGGCGTAACCACTGAGATGGTATTACGCCGTAGTTAGTAATGCGTCAAGAATTACTGCTAAAATGTTGGTTACTGGCGTAATCACCAAGATGAGTTACTGTAACTTTCTCGTTCGAGATCGACAATCGCTAGCAGATATAACTTCATTGTCTCCTGCAAAAATGGTTAGAAAACACAAAACCCAATGTAAAGTAAATAAAAACAAAAGAAAGGGATAATTCGGGTTGTCTCCGAAGAGCACTTTCTTTATTAACGAGTCTTTAAGTTAGACTCGAGCAGCGGGCTCCTATGGGGTCTTTGATCTTGTCCCACTTCTTCGATATCCTTCATCAAATTGTGCCTCATCCATGCAACATTAGAGGTATTTAGAAGGTACTCAATGGTTTCGATCTTTCGGACTTTACAAAATTTCTCCTCCGGACCTAGGTGGTAGCGAGTGAATTCATATTTTTCTACTATAATAGGGGGTGGTCTTTTTTAGGGTATCCCTAGGAGCTTGCACCTTCTTTGCTCATAAGCTTCGTCATCGGGATCAGTGAACTCTTCATTTCCTTGTAACTCAAGGTAATATAGCATCCCTTCGATATCATCGTCACCAGAATCAGTACCCTTGAACCATTCTTCATTGAGCAAATTCTCCACTAGAACGCGCTTGCATTCTTCTTTATCATTACTCACCTGCTCTATGTCCACGTCAATTGTTTTTTTATTCGTATTTTCGCTACTTTTGTCGTTAGAATTTTCTTGATCCATGTATTCCTTCCAAATCTTATCTTTTGTTAATGCATCCACATGCCCATATTTAATTTTTACCCAACTATCAAACCCCAGGTTGTCTATCCAAGGTAAACTCGTTCTCTCCTTGTCATTGGTTGAGGACCAAAAGAATTCATCTTTTCCTAATCTTCCAGAGTTGCCTCCACCATCACACATATCTTTATACGGGTTGCATGATGCCCAAAAACTTTCCCCAGTGGATTTTACTTTTTCGCACCAGTGACTGCGTAGTTCTATGTTGCCAGTCTCATGCTCTTCTGTGCAGGGTATATCTTTATTAGTCTCATCCCTTCGAATGTGCTTCGCGTAATCAACTTTTAGCTTCATAAGAAGATTTGGATTGATCTTGGCATTCCCAAATTGAATTGCGTACCAATCTTTAAAGGCCAAGTTACCGAATTTTATCCCGTGTCTTTCACGCTCATGAGGGCATGTCCATTCCTCCAATCTTTCGTTGTCTCCTCCATTGCAATACTCATGGAAAGGGCTGCATGTAGGCCATGCCCTTGTGGTTTCTTCATCAGTAATGGCACCAGGAGTACACAAATGAGTGATAAGTGGCTCTTCTTCATCATCAAGGGAGAGTTCTTCGAGTTTTTCTGATCTTTCCAAGTTGAGGAATTTTTCTGCCCATGTATCCCAGTTACACCGTAACTGAGATTCTTGGTTACGGCGTAATTCATTAGAGTCGTATTCCTCAGTATTCATCACAACTCCGTTGTCGCTGTCAAACACGAGGTATGTTACGGCGTAACTTAGATCTGTTGACGGAATCATCCCCTAAACTCGTATCACTGGTTTGAACCTTAGAGTTATCATCCGAGAAAATTACCTTAACTTCCATAGCTGGTTTAGATCCTTCACGTTCATCTTTATTCCTTCTTACTTTATCGCTGAGCATTATCACCATGGACTCAAGGTTTTTAAGAGTGGAGTCGTGTTTGGAAATGTTTCTATCAGTGTTTTCCTGGAATTCCTTCAACCACTCATCTTGCTCTTTTTGTTTTTCGGCTGAATTTTCCAGAAATTTATTAATTGTTTCTTCAAGACTGGGCCTTCTTTCTCCATAAGGCCCACGGTTGTAATTACTGCGATACCCATTTCGATTGTCACTGTAAAATGGTCGATTTTCTCCATACTTAGCTTCCTTGATATCCTCTTCGTCCATATGAGGACAATTTTTCGTAAGGTGTCCTCCTCCACAGCTTTCACACCCCACTTGAATGGCATGAACGGTTTCCCTGACTTTCAGCATATCTCGACTGAGGCTTTCAATTTTACTAGCGATTGCTGCAATTCCGTCGAAATTTCCATCTTGGTTTCTTTTATTTCCACCGTCGTGCCATTTTTGAGAATGGTCCGCCAGTTTTTGAATAGCTTCAATTGCGATAGTAGGAGTTATATTCGGATAGGTCCTTGATAATCCAAGATCATCTCGTAGTTACATTTATTTCTTTGTAGAAAATATTGACCTTCTGTGGTTATTAAGATCATTGGTAGGACACTTATAAAGAAGATCGTTGTATCATCCCAAGCTTGATCTGAGTTTCGTCGTCTTCTTGTTTGAAATTGTGGATCTCCAAGAGTTGATTAGAAATCTTTGATGGTGGGCAATATCTTTGGATAAAGTGCTTCTTAAGTAGCGCCCAGTATTAAGCGCTGGCGGGCAATCTTCGATCCATATTCTTCTTGCTCCATTAGAGTCATAGGAAGATCTTGAGCATAACATCATGAGACACGCCGGAATGTTGAAAAGGCTAGCGATGTATAGGACATTTTCAACGTGCTCATATCGTCTTAGTCCCTGTTTCTGAAAAGGGTTAGCACAAGCCCTCATAAATTGGTCTTTAATCTCGAAACGAACATCCGCTCCGATTTCGGTCTTACGAGACCGACCCTTGATCGACTCTAGTCAATGCCAAGTATTCCTCAAGAGTGAGGTCATCGATGTTAACCACTTCCATGGTACCGAAAACTTAAAATATGATCGTGAGAAAAGTTTAAATATGAAAATGAAAGACTTAATATTAATCCTAATATAGCTCCCCGGCAGCGGCACCAAAAACTTGATGCAGGTTTTAGTGACCAGGTCTTAATATTTATAGTGTCTCGCTATACCTATTGTCTACCCTAATGCACTAACGGGCAGCCTACCCGATCGTGTGTAGTGTAGTAAATGGTAAAGCCGAGGTCGTCCCAAGAGCTATGTGTGTCGGATAATTACTAAGTCTAATTGTCACAGAATATAAATGGTTTGATATGGTTTTAATTAATTAAACTCACGATGCGAGATGTAAAAGCAATTAAATGGTGGAAAGGAAATCAAGAGAGGAATAGTGGTGCTAACCTAGTTAATCCTCCTAACTAGTTATGTCTACGTCTACCTACTTCCAATTACTTGGTGGGGTCAAATTCGAGAGGACATCATTTGGTCAATTCGCCTAACCTATCGACAAAGATGCCACCACAGGAGAAATCGGTAGCACCGTCATAAGTCATGTTGTTCTTGGTCCCTAAGTGAGTCATTAAGTACCGCTACATGCTAGATTCTAAATAGTGGCGCCCGACCGTTAGGAACTTAGACACTACACCCCCAATTCTTAAGTTCATCCAAACGATAGGTGATCGAGTTGGTCAAATCGCACAAGTATAAAGGGTCGTCGATTGGTCATATCTTATCCTTCCGTCTCGATCCGCTCACTTAGGATTGGTTGGTCATATCTCTAGGCAATTGGCCTCTACCGCCATTCAAAACTACCAACCGGGGTGACTACCAAAGAACTATGCATGCATACACTTAGAAATAATTGTACGGAAGTAAAGGTGAGCATAAACAAAACAATTAAGGAATCATAACTAGGCTAGCACCAAGGGTGCTTAGCCGCTCATACTAATCATGCACATCAATTCAATATTCAAAGGTACGAAATACATGAATTGAAAGTAAAAGAAATAATAAACGCTAAAGCTTATCGTAATGGTGTGACTTCTCCCTTGGAAACGACTCCGTATGCTTCCTAGACCATCCTTGAGTATTTTCCCACGTTCTCGAGTATTGTGTGTGGAATGGGATGATTAGAAATCTTGGAATTAGTGGGGTATTTATAGGCCGGTCCGGGTTACGGCGTAACCAATAGATGAGTTCTGCCGTAACCTTCTATTCCGTCGTAAAAGCACTAGATCTGCTAGTTACAGCGTAACCTAATAAGTGGTTACGCCGTAGTCTTCAATAAACCTGGTTACGTCGTAAGTGATGTTGTAGTTACGGCATAAGAAACAACGGCGTGGAACCTCTTTTGACCTAATGGAGTTACGTCGTAATCTTTGGAAGGAGTTACGCCGTAACCTCCTGATGAGTTGGACTTCGGGGTCACGCAATAGTTACGGGATAATGTGAGAGATGAGTTACGCCGTAACCTCTTCAAAATAAGCACACTGTGAGAAATCTTTAGTAAGTTTCCATTTCCGCGTCTCTTTAGCTCCAATGCTCGCAATTTACCTGAAAGTGTAAAACAATGGAAAACAAGCGTAAATCCATATAAATGAAATAAATAACGAGCATTAACGGGGGAAATTGACACTTAATATTCACGACTATTTGATGTTATCAATGCCATTTCCTACTCGTGCAGCAATATGGCATTCACTTTTGGCTGCTTGTCAAAAAATTTAGAAATCGGAACATTTTCATATGAAAAACTTATGACACTAGAGGCATAAGATGAAGCTGGTTATGTATTGCAATCAAGTGGATACGCAACATCTTGTAACTGGAAAGACATACCATTAATGAATAAGAGGAACGTCAATAAAGAAGCCGCTTATAGTCGGATAACTATCTAGAACAAAACATATTCATATGCTGCAGGGATACTACACACCCTTTAATAACTTCAAAATCAAACCTTTACTGAGTTAATATATGTTCAACATGAAGCTAATGTGAATGATCTGAAGAATTTGAACCAAAAGCTTAAAGATGGAAATGAGTTTTGGTTTTGTCCCACATAGGTAAATGAGTATAATCTTCCAAGCTTATATACCATAGAGTATATGGATTATTGTATGTTATTGAGTTAATACAATGCTTTCGAACTTAGTATTACTTGGCTCTTAACGCCATGATTAATAGCCATGTTGTGATGAGTTCGGAAAAATTATATGAACTCAATGTTTTTGTAACTGAGACTTCAAGTTTTACTATCTTGAAAAGATTAAGAATAACAATCCACAATGACCGAAACATAAAAAAGAACCCTCACTTCGAAGTGGAGTATTTCATCTATCGAAAAGATATTTTAATTACAAACCTCTAACATCTATCGAAAGATCTACTGCAAGTTTGCAAAATTGATAAATTCCAAGATAACTCAACTTAAATTTGTACCATACGTTTAAATGAAAATTATGATAATTTATGTAACAACGAGAGATTCACCAAATGTTTAACATGCATATTGCCAGAAATAACAAAAACCAGTTATTCATTCAATGTGAAGATCTCTACAGGAAAAGGTCATTAAATTGAATACTGGTGATGGATTGTTGTCCGAGTCATAAAATAGGACCACATGAAAACATGCATTCTTGAAAGCTATTAGAACTTAGGACAATATGAAAGCGATCATGTTTGAAATACTTATGGTTGTTTGGGAATGTTTACTAGAATAACTTATTTGTTTATTTCGGATTTTGTGTCACCTGCGCACTTCCCACTTCACTTGACGATCCATTTCTATGTAAGGTACACGATATATATTTTTCTTGTTGAGCATATGCCACCATCCCTTAGACAGATGCGTCTTCTAACTCGTAGACGTATTTTGTTTGTAAGAAGTCAAAACTTAGGTGCTCGATAAACTTAAAGAATCGTTAACATATTTGTAAAGTCGTGCGGGGCTGAGGAATTAAAACAATATTTTGTTAGTAACATTATGTATAAGAAAAATAGTTTGTCGTTTTGATACCCACCAAATTGTTTAGGAATTAATCCCCACAATTTTCAACAAGAGTAAATAATGAGGTAAAATAATCTAGTGTAAAAACCAACAAATTCCTTTTCATAAGTTATCGAACACTTACATTTTAGTATTAAAAAATATTTATCAAAAATCCCAATTTTATTGAGTTTGTTAACTAAAGCCAAAGACCTGATAAAGCTAATGTTATTCATGTTTTGTTCAACCAGGAGCTAACAAAGTATTTGAGTAAAAAAACAATACAACTTTAACCCGTTTATGGGAGATGTCACCATGACTACATTTTAAAGTAGCTAGGCAACATCAAAAGCTTTTGATTTTATTTACAATCTCATGAAAAACTAGCTGAATAACTCTGTTTTTATGTATATTTGAATAATCTTTTTATCACGTTAATGTTTCCATGGTAACATGATATGATATTTTTAACCAGAGGAAAAAGTCAGCGAAACTACATAATTTAGACTCTGAAAATGTCAATATCAACTCCAAATAAAGCTGTATAAAGTTTAAATACACTTCTGAGAACCACGAAATTGCTATGGGAATCCATGTGAAAATTGCATTACATGCTTAACAGGGATTGAACTCGCGCCAGGCATTTGGTTTGCAAACTACTTATAATAAACCTATAAAAGAGGTCTAGAAGAAGGTTTCCAACATAGCCTAATATTGTCACAGAAATGCGTCATTAATTTAACATAGTAGAATTATGTTTGTATTTGCGATATCCGTTATTAACCAATTATTTTTTATGTGGAGTATAGTTGGAGTAGTTACTTAATGTTCTCAACGATGTTTTGTTGTAGATGATAGGAGTATTAGCCTATTTGATTAGTGAAATAGATACTTACTATTTTATGATGAAACCATTTGAACCTTTTGTCCCACATATGTAAATGATAGAAAATTTTCTAAGGTTATATACCATAGTGCATTGAGATTGTATGTCTTGAAGTTAATAGTATGCTTTGGGGCTTTTGAAGGGCACATGTGTATAACACACACATGTGTGTTTTGAAAATCCCAGAACATTATATGACTCCTCTTTTTTTTACAAAGACTCCAAGCTTTACTTTTCTTTTACAAAGATTAAGACTAATAATTCAACGATGGGGAACTAACATCTCTAATGATGTTCCTTCTCTAAATTATCTTCCTCTTATTAAACCATGAATGAAATAATGTTGCAAGGGATACTTTAAATCGGGGCCACACTAGACGTGCATTTAAGATAGACGTGCAAAAAGCATATGACACGGTTAGTTGGAGTTTTTTTGAAGATATCATGATTGGTTTCGGTTTCCACTTGAATATGGTAAGGTGGATCGTGGCTTGTGTCACGAGTACGTCATTTTCCATTAACGTAAACGGTAATTTGCATGGTTATTTTAAAGGGAAACGTGGGTTTCTTCATGGAGACCCTATGTCCCCGTATTTGTTCACTTTAGCTTTTTTCTATCTTTTATTATCTATCCTTGGAGATTCTTACGTTAATTTTGAGAAGAAAGGTTCTTGAGGATGGCAGTTTTACATACACAATAGGTGTACTATACGAAACAAAAGATTATAAATATTTGTTTTGCTGACGATTTAATCATGTTTTCTTGCGGTGATGTGAATTCTGTTGGGGTCCTAATGGAAGCCCTGAATGAGTTCAAAGAAGTATCTGGTCTCGTGCCTAGTATACCAAAGAGTGCGGTGTTTATGTGTAGTGTGCCTGCCCACGTGAAGGCTGGAATTATGCAACTCATGCCATTTCAACTAGGTACTCTTCCAGTATAAGTACTTGGGTGTTCCGCTCATCTCATCGAGATTGCTTTCTAAGGATTGCAAAATCCTTGTTAAGCGTGTTCGTAAACGTGTTAGGGATTGGAAGAATAAGTGGTTCTCCTTTGCAGGGAGACGTCAACTTGTGATCTCAGTTCTGTCATCATTGCATCTATATTGGGCATCCGTTTTCATTCTCCCAGCCGAGATTATTCATGATATTGAGCAACTGATGTGTGGATTCTTATGGTGCCAAGGATATATGAAACGAGGGAAAGCAAAAGTGTCTCGGGAGGATGTGTGACTCCCAAAGCATGAAGGTGGTCTTGGTATTAGAAAGCTTGGAACGTTTAATATAGCGTTAATGGCCACTCATATCTGGAAGCTTATTACTCATAAAGAATCTATGTGGGTGAGATGGATTCACGCGTATAAACTTAAGAACAAAAGTTTTTGGTACGTACATTTAATGGCTAATGTGAGTTGGGGTTGGCGTAAAATATTGCAAATTCGTGAGCAGGTTCTCCGTACATCTAGCTCAAGTTGGGTAAAGGTGAGGTCGTCGGGTGAGAAAGTGTATGCATGGTTTGATAACTGGGATACTCACTGTCCTTTAATAAATCATATTACTAGTCTTATGCTTTATAATGTCGGGTATAGTTGTCATGAGAAAGTGAAGAACATCGTGTCGCATGATGGGTGGACGTGGCCTGTGTTGGCTCCGTTTCACAGGTTCTAAACCAAGCCATTTGCGTGACATAATAGCCTTATGATTCACCATGTCTGTAGCGTATATTAACTCGACAAAAACGTAAATAAACGAGATGTTTATGATAACAATATGATTGAACAAAAGATTAAAACAAAGACTTAATATAAAAGTAATCGTTGTGTTTACAAACATCCTAGACTCGATCTTAAATAGGTTATGAATCGGTATGTCCTTCATTCATGAAACGTTGTGATGTTTCGAGTAACCGTTTCATAAGCGCCATACCGCCCAAATAACTAACATAACTAACAAGTGTTTTAACGGGGTGTTTGGTTGTAAGTCCAACCCAATTGTTCTTAACCCGTTTTGACCCAAACACTAATAAACATAATAACATTGTTTTCCAAATTAACTTTAACAAACATTAAAAGGAGTTTACATCTTCCCCGTAATTTTGTAAAGTTAATGCCTTCATGGTTCAATTCCTTCACGCCAAGATGACAAAATCATCTTCACTGGTTGCGTCCTTGCCATATCCACTTGCTGAGCTTTCCACATCCTCTTCCATCTTGACCTCTCCATGGACATGCTTAGTTCTTTTCCTTGGCTTTCCTTCCTGTGCTTCCTCCATGTACACGCTAGTCTCCGCATCCCCACATGGTTCATTTCCGACCATATTCCGTGGTTCTCCATGCCCTGCCCTGCGTGCTTCCTCATAGTACACCTTTACCAATGCTATAAACTCGCGGTAGCATTCCTTAACATCATGTCCATCCTCTCGTGCCAAACCCAATGGAAGTGCTATGTCGCCCCATAAGTTATTGAAGGATACGTTCATGTATCCTCCCATATCGTCTACAAACTTATATAAGGCAAGTAAATCTATCCTAACCATTCCTATTGTTGGTGGTAAGACACCCAACGCTTCCATACCCATGTACTCGTGATAAAACCATTCTAACAAACTTATAAACTTTTCTCCCATGATTTTCCAGTTCTTGAAGACTAACTTATCAATTTTGACTAGATCTAAAAATGATAAGAAACGTTGAAACGTATTTATTTTAAGATGATAAAGCGTACCATTCAAACTAATGTACTCTTCATCGATGTAATCATGGATGTATTCTTTGTTCATCTCGAGTTCTTCCATTCCTCTTACTAGTGAACATTCCTCGCTCGGATCAAGTGACTTGTAGTACCCTTCCATGAATTCCTCATGTGCCTGGATTGCCTCTTCATCTCCCTTGTCTACGGTTTCTTTGTCTTTGTCAAACATATACTTCACTTGACATGTACCGTCTTTACAAGTCACAATAAACCCTTGATCCTCGAGTTGTTTCATACTTAGTACATTCATTGTAATCTCAGGTGTATATAGTACGCTGGGAATTACAATTTCTTCCTCCTTGTTATCAATGATTGCCTCTCCTATTCCGTAGGCAATAATAAACCTTCTCACCCTCTCGTCTTTCCCAACCAACTTGAATTGGTTTGCCATACGTTTGAACATATATCTTGAAGGGGTCATGTGTTTAATAATGTTGTACTCACATACCGTATATTGTTCCAATTTCCTTTGTCAGTTCCCTTGATCATGTAGTCGGTGTCCACATGAATCTTTTCCGATGGCCAATTGAAGATGTCTTGTTTCGATGCCTCGCTCTCCATTTTTTCTTTAGAACCGGTGTGTTCTTTGGTTGTGCAGTTCCAATAGAAGTGTCCTCTGCCTTTGCACATGTAACACCGAGATCTCTTTTCCTTTCTGGAAGTTGTGCCAATCTTTTCTTGGAAAGTGGAGAACGGTTGAGCGTTTCTAGGAGCGGTTAATTTTGAAGTGTTAAAGGATAATACTTCATTAAGTTTATCCTTTAAAACTTGTTTTCCAAAGTTGGATAACCGTTTTTGTTTTCCCTCCTCTTTTCGAATAATAGATGGTTCACATCTTTGTAAAAAGTTCTTGTTTAACGTGGCCTTAACTTCTCCTCTTGATGGCTTGTTCCATGAATCGTAACGTGGGCTCTGGTACCAATGTTGGCTCCGTTTCACAGGTTCTAAACCAAGCCATTTGCGTGACATAATAGCCTTATGATTCACCATGTCTGTAGCGTATATGAACTCGACAAAAACGTAAATAAACGAGATGTTTATGATAACAATATGATTGAACAAAAGATTAAAACAAAGACTTAATATAAAAGTAATCGTTGTGTTTACAAACATCCTAGACTCGATCTTAAATAGGTTATAAATCGGTATGTCCTTCATTCATGAAACGTTGTGATGTTTGAATAACTGCTTTTCATAAGCGCCATACCGCCCAAATAACTAACATAACTAACAAGTGTTTTAACGGGTGTTTGGTTGTAAGTCCAACCCAATTGTTCTTAACCCGTTTTGACCCAAACACTAATAAACATAATAACATTGTTTTCCAAATTAACTTTAACAAACATTAAAAGGAGTTTACAGCCTGTGGACTCGAATGATGCTCTCCCTGTTTTAAATCAATTTATTGTTCCAACTTTGTATGAGCAGGTTGACACCCCCTACTGGAAAATGCATGATGGGTCTTTATCCAAGTTTTCGGTTCGGCATGCATAGCAATGTGTACGTGAGCGCGGAAATGATGTTAAATGGGTTCATATTGTTTGGTCAAGACAAAGTATTCCGAGACAAGCTATTCATTTATGGCTTGTTATAAAGGGATGTCTTCTAACCCAAGATAGACTGAGGCAATGGTATGTCGGTAATGATATCGACTTAAACACCTTCGTTGTCCTCTTTGCAAAACTCAACCTGACTCGCACGATTGTTTTTTGAATGTGGGGTCTCAATGCAAGTCTGGAATCAGGTTCTATGCTGGCTAATATTGGATTCTCTTCATCGAAATGGAGTGATATTATGGGATGGTTAATGCCTATCGCTAAAAAAACAATGTCACAACTATTGTTGCTAGATTAATTTTGGCCGCTTCATCGTACTTTGTTTGGCAAGATTGTAACTATAAAGTACATGGTACAAGAGTGAGGACACCTGATCAAGTTTCGAAATGTGTAGTTGATGTGGTTAGACACAAGTTAGCGTACATTCACTTCAAGAAGAAAGCAAGAGTTGATCAAATGAGAAGAACTTGGAGTATTAATTACTGATGGAGGTTGAACTTGTATGATTCTTAGAGGCCATACTGTGTTCGTTTCTTATCTGTATATATACATGATCTCTAGTTAGTAGTTTTATATAGGAGGTTGTTATGTCTTGAGTATGTTCAAGCAATTCAGGGCCGGACCTGGCTATGGGCGGCGCGGGCGACGGCCCAGGGCATCATATAAGAAGGGGCATCAAATTTTGGTGTTGTGTATTGTTTTTATGTGATGTAGATGATGTTGTAATGATTAAATGATGTCTAATTAAATATGCAAGAAGAAGAACAGATAAATGGAGAATGGTGTTGTAATGTTTTGAAAGAAAATAGCTCGCCGGAGAAATTGTTGGCGAGAGAAATATTGACAGGGAGAAGTAAGAGAGAAGGTGTTTCATAAAGATAGAAGACTACCTTTTTACAACTTTACATCACTTGTAGAAAGAGAGAAGGTGTCATAGGAATACAGGATTATGGGAAACTATTTAATTAACTTAATTGATTGATTTCTTTTTCTAAATTTACTCTTATCATATTTTCATCCTTGTTACGAGTTAAATTTTTAGTTCTTTTATCCGTTAATTAGATTTTACAAGGTTGAGCTAACAAGTTAATGCTAACTGAAAGATAAACTAATTATTTTATTAGTTACATAAATACATTATATAATAACCACATTATATTATGTTAAATAATGTGAAGGACCAAGTGTCAAGTTTCAAAGTCTAATTAAAGTTTGTGCTGGAAGTAAAGAAAAGAGAAGTTCAGGGGCTAAAGTGAAACATGGCAGAGTATATAATATATCATTCTGTTTAGGGTTTCAGTATCTTCATTCTGTTTAGTCTTTCTCTCTCAAACTTTCACACAGTGTTTGTCTTTCTCTTGTGATATCAATCTTGATATCGTCCGGTATTTAGTTGTTTCTTTGTATAAGATCAATCTTGTTTGATCTTGTTAAGTCCGAGTGTTGAGTGAACCTTGTGGTGAGATCACCGGTGTCTACCTAGTAGAGATCGCTTATTGTTTCTTTGTATTTGTATTGGTAAGCACCTATTTGGGGACTTATCTTCTTGATATTCATATAATAAAATACACCGTGGGTGGTTGGTGGGTGTAATAGTTGATTGTTGTGTGCTCTTGATCATTTTACATGGTATCGAGCGCACGGTTCGATCCGTGGTTTTGAGATTCTAGGGTTTCTAGGGTTTCGAAGTTATTTTTGGGGATTCTTGCAATTGGTGGTTGAATTGGTCAATTGAGGTTGTTTTCTTAACGGCCGTGGTTGGTTTGTTCTGTTTGGGATTGGATCTGGTGATTTTGTGGGTGTCTTGATTAGGGTTTCTTGAAACCCTAATTTGGTATTTTTGGGGGTTTTTCATCCCTGGTGGTTTCTTGTTGGTTCTTGGGCCTGTTCTTGATACAATTTTACTAGACTCATTGAATCTAGTGGTTTTGTATCTCTTCCACCGATATATCTCTCGTAAGTTCTTCTTTCTCTTAAGATAACACACAATTGGTTTAGAAGGTGCAAACGGATGATTAACTTCTTGATCGCCAACCTAGATTGGTACGAATACCGCCTGGCCGTCCCCGTCTTACGCTGGTTTGTGGTTATTCTTGGGTGTGAGTTATAGGTTTTATAGTTTGTTATTTCGTTCTTTAGTTTCTTGTTGTGTCTAAGTCGAAGGAGGATAGAATTTGGGCAGTCTTGGAAGTTGATTGAGTTGTTTAGTTCTGGTTATTTGTTATTGTTGTTTGTCATTATTACTTGTTGTGATTGTTTCGCTTTTTCTTCTTGGTTGTTCTTGTTTTTGTTTAATATGGCTATTGAAGATGAACCTAGTGGTAGTAATACTCAAGTGTTAATTAGTAACCTTGATGTTGGTAATCCTCTTCATATTCAAACTAATGATAATAGTGGAACCGCTCTTATTCCATTTAAATTGCTTGAACCGAGAATTATAGAATTTGGTTTGGTGCTATGAAATTGGCTTTGCAAGCTTGAAATAAGTATAGCTTTGTTGATGGTACTTGTCTTAAAGAATCATTTGTTACTAGTAATGTCTTGTCTCGCTCAATGGGATAGATGTAATGCTATTGTCTTAACTCGGATTATGAATTATGTATCTCATGATGTTTATATGGGGTTAGTTTATTCAAAATGTCGCTCGCTTTGGCAAGAATTAAAAGAAACATATGATAAAGTTGATGGTTCATTATATACAATCACGCAAAAGATTAATTCAGTAAAACAAGGTGGTAGTTCATTCTTGATTACTATCATAGGCTAAATTCTTTATGGAGAGAATTTGATTCTCTAACTAAATTGCCTAAATGTGTTTGTGAACATAAATGTGCTTGTGAAGCTAGTACTGAGTTAGTATTGCATCAGCAGTTAATGAAACTGATGCAATTCCTTATGGGTCTTGATGATTGTTATCAACCTGTTAGGACTGCTTTATTAACTAGAGATCCTTTACCTAAGGTTAAGGATGCTTATGCTGTTGTGTCTAGGGAGGAGTCCCATAGAGGGATTCCTGAGTCTTCTAGTGTTTCGAATCTAAACGAATGCATCTTCTTTGTCTAAGTCATTTAATAACAATAGAAGATTGTATAACAATAGTAATAACACTAGAGGAACCAGTTCTAACACTAATACTGCTAATAGAGGTCCTAATCCTAATTTGAATTGTAAAAACTGTGGTAAGATTGGACATACTATTGAAAGATGCTATGAACTTATTGGTTTTCCACCTGGATTTGTCAAGAATAATAATCCACCTAAACAAAATGCTTTCAGACAAAACTATAATGCTAATATTGAGAAAATGTCTCAAAATCTTCTACTACTTCATCCGCAAATACATCTTCTAGTTTTACTTCGAGCGGATGAAGAAACTCTTGTCTTTGATCAATGATAGTTCTTCGAAGCATACATGCCAATATGGCGTGTGAGGCTTCATTCTTTAATGGAAATGTTTGGTTTAATATTAATTTTCTAAGTATTTCTTTGGGAATTCTAGTCTTTATGTTAAAACTATATCCTTGGGATGGATCATTGATTCGTGTGCTAATCAAGACTTGATTTTCTCTTGTTGGTATGTTTAATGTTGTGGATATTTCTAGTCTTAAGATTCTTGTTGGACATCCCAATGGTACTCTTGCTACTATAAGTCATGTTGGAAATCTAAGATTAACTAATAATGTGACTCTTTATGATGTCTTAGTTGTTCACAGTTCTTGTGTGAGTTTGTTGTCTGTTAATAAACCGATTAGAGATAACAAAATGTTTGTTGGTTTTGATGAAGATACTTGTTATATTCGAGGATTTGAAAAGGAGAATGTTCTGGGACCGGTAGTCATCGATGGATTGTATTTGTTTGATATGCACCTAATAATACTTTGGGTGAGTGCAATATGGTTATGTCTTATAATGTGTCTAAACTTGTGCGGCATAATAGATTGGGTCACCTCTGCGATCCGATCTTGTCTGTTCTTCAAAAGGATCTTGGTATTTCCAAGAATTCTTCTATTTCTGCTTTGTGAAATCATCATGGGGCTAAATGCACAAGGAACCTTTTCCTTTGTCGATCATAAGTCTAAGAATCTTGGTGAACTTGTTCATCTTGACTTATGGGGTCCTTACAGAGTAACAAGTAGAGAAGGATATAAGTATTTTCTCACTATTGTTGATGATTATTCTAGAGTCAATGGACTTATATGATTAAAACTAAAGATGAGGTGTTTGATGTATTCTGCTCTTTTATTCACTTAATATCTAATCAATTTGGTATTAAAATTAAAATGTTAGATCTGATAATGGCACTGAATTTGTAAATAAGAAAATGAGTGGAATGTTTTCTGATCTTGGTATAATACATCAAACATCTTGTACTCATACACCTCAGCAAAATGGGATTGCTGAAAGGAAACATAGACACCTACTCAATGTAGCTAGGAGTCTTATGTTTCAAGGGGGGATTCCTTTAAGGTTTTGGTCTGATTGTGTTCTAACTGCTGTGTATCTTATAAACAGGCTGCCATCTTCAGTTCTAAATGGTAAATGTCCCTATGAGTTGTTATACAAAACTAAACCTAATCTTTCCCATTTGAGGTCTTTTGGATGTCTGTGTTTTGCTACCATTTTAAATAACCATGATAAGTTGTCTTATAGGTCTGAAAAATGTGTTCTAATTGGTTTTTCTTCTACTAAGAAAGCATATAAACTTTTAAGTTTGGATACTAGAAATGTGTTTTTTGCCAGAGATGTAAGGTTTTATGAAAATGTTTTTCCTTTGAAAATGAAAACCTGTGAGTCAACTGATACAAACTATGTAAATGAGGTTGAACACTTGAAGTTTTTTGATAGTTCAAAGTCTCAAAGACCCAATGATGAAGGGGAAGATACACCAGTTGAGGATGGTAGTATGCTATCTTCACATGATGCTAGTGATAATGAAATAGATACTACTCATATGCATCATGAAGATGGGCAATCTGCAACCTACTTTGGTGACCAACACTGGTCTGAGGGCAATTCTAGTCTTGAAAATACTGGTTTAGTTTTTAATCAGTCTGAAAATGTTAATGAAGATGTGCAGACACCTGTATTAAGAAGGTCTAGTAGAGAGTCTAAAACTCCTATTAGGTTTAATGATTATGTGATGCACTCTAAAGTGAGATATGGTATTGAGAAATATGTGAGTTATGCTAGTTTGAGTAGGACTAATATGTGCTTTGCTTCTACATTGAATAAGTCTGTTGAACCTAAAAATTATGAAGAAGCTGTTAATAATTCTAATTGGTCTGAAGCTATGAACAATGAAATTGAAGCTCTTAATAGAAACAATACCTGGACTGAATGTGAGTTACCTGTTGGTAGACATGCTATTGGATATAAATGGATATGGAAAATCAAGTATAAATCTACAGGAGAAATAGATAGATATAAAGCCAGATTAGTTGCTAAAGGTTTTAATCAAAGAGAAGGTTTTGATTATGATGAAACCTTTAGTCCTGTTATGAAAATGGTTACTGTTAGATGTCTGATAAGCATTGCTGTTTGCAAAAATTGGCCTTTATATCAGTTAGATGTTAATAATGCTTTTTTATATGGTGATCTTGATGAAGATGTCTATATGCAATTACCTAAAGGCTTCAATGGTGGTGATGATACTAAAGTATGTAAGCTTAATAAATCTTTATATGGACTTAAACAAGCTCCTAGGCAATGGAATGCTAAGCTTACTAATGCTTTAGTTGAACATGGTTTTGAACAAAGTAAACTGGATTATTCTTTGTATGTTAAACAAAAAGGTTCTGTATTTGTTGCTCTGCTTGTGTATGTTGATGATATTGTTATCACTGGTAATGATGAAGAAGAAATCAATAACTTTAAAAAGTTTTTGAGTTCTAAATTTATGATCAAAGATTTAGGAGAGTTAAAATATTTTATTGGGATTGAAGTATTGAAAAATGATTATGGTATTTGTATGACCCAAAGAAAATATTGTTTGGAATTGTTATATGAGTATGGTCTGCTAGCAGCTAAGCCTGTGATACACCCTTGCTCGAAAATTCGCTTTTGAGTTGTGTTGAAACTAGTAAAGATAAAGTGTTGAGCAATATAAATAACTATCAAAATTGGTTGGTAAATTGATTTACTTAACTAATACCGCACTGATATTAGTTATGTTGTTCATCGCTTAAGTCAACACATGCACAAACCTTTACAATCTCATCTTAAGGCTGCTCTAAGGGTTTTAAAATATCTAAAAAGTCTCTGGTTTAGGTCTCAGTTTAATAAAGAGTCGATCTCAAGCTAAAAGCTTATGCGATTCGATTGGGCTAAATGTCCTCTAACTAGGAAATCAGAATCGGTTTTGTGTATTCTTGGGTAATTCTCTTATTTCTTGGAAAAGTAAAAACAAGCTACTTTGTCTAGAAGTTCTGCAGAGTCGAGTATAGAAGCATGGCTTCTACTACATGTGAAGTGATTTGGTTGAGTAACATGTTACAGCTTTGGTCTTAAAGAGTTGTTACCTATTAACATATTTTGTGATAATAGTGTCGCAATTGATTGCGACTAATCCTGTGTTTCATGAAAAACTAAACATTTTGAGTTGGATGTGCATTTGGTCGAGAGAAGGTTTCACTGGAGTGATTAAACTGTTAAGATTCATACAGATATGCAAGTTGCGATATTTTTACTAAATGTCTTGGGCAAAGACAACATTCTTTGTTTTGCAAAAATCTTGGTATGTTTGATCATTTGCGGTATTAACAATTGTGAAAAGAATAGTTGTCTTGGAAAAGATGGAAGCAGTTTACATGATGCAGACTTATCAACTTGTGGAGGGGTGTTAAATAATGTGAAGGACCAAGAGTGTCAAGTTTCAAAGTCTAATTAAAGTTTGTGCTGGAAGTAAAGAAAAGAGAAGTTCAGGGGCTAAAGTGAAACATGGCAGAGTATATAATCTATCATTCTGTTTAGGGTTTCAGTATCTTCATTCTGTTTAGTCTTTTTCTCTCTCAAACTTTCACACAGTGTTTGTCTTTCTCTTGTGATATCAATCTTGATATCAGTCTGGGTATTTGGTTGTTTCTTTGTATAAGATCAATCTTGTTTGATCTTGTTAAGTCTGAGTGTTGAGTGAACCTTGTGGTGAGATCACTGGTGTCTACCTAGTAGAGATCAGTTATTGTTTCTTTGTATTTGTATTGGTAAGCACCTATTTGGGGACTTATCTTCTTGATATTCATATAATAAAATACACCGTGGGGTGGTTGGCTGGGTGTAATAGTTGATTGTTGTGTGCTCTTGATCATTTTTACATATTATGTTTGTATGATTGTGATACTAGACGAGTATCCGTGCATGGTAACGGTATTTTATAGCGACACATAATTATGATTTTGGTTAGGTATTTCGTATAACATTTATTCATAAAACGTAAAACAATCAAAATGTAACTGAAATATAAAAGTTGACTTTCAATTGACTTTCCGTTAGATCATTACACACATCATCATCGTATGGATCATAATCATAATCCTCATCCCACCCTATAATTTACTTAAAATGTAAACGAATCGACAAGTAATGAGAATTATACACTGTGTACATTTAAAAGGACGACAAAATTGAATAAAAGTATGCACTTTTTATTAATTTAAGATGAAATGTTTTAATTAAATGGTTTATGTAATCATGGAAACTCATTAAAACATAATCATGTATAATGACAAGTTTCATTAATTAGTTTTAAGCTTTTAAATTTTTTGACTTTTCAAGGAATGAGATACACCAATTATATGCGGTATATAGAATAGATCGTAGAGAAATACAACACAATGTTATATGTCAATAACTTGGTGCATACGACATCTAATAAGGGTAAGTTAAATCTTTAGAAAATAGCGTATTTATGATATCTTATAGGGGCATCTTTGGATCGTTTCGCCCAGAGCAGCAGAATACTCAGGACCGGCCCTGTCAAGCATATAGTTGTTTGTTAGGTCTAAGGGTGGCGCATTGCCACCCTTCCATGTACCTAAACTTATTTTACTCATTTATATTTTCTCGGGAATAAACCCCTTACCCAAAAAAATCCTTTACTAACTTAAAAATAATACCATGGACGAGCTAACCTATGTTCAACGTGAAACAAAAACTTAATAGATGGTCATGAGCTGGTTTTGTCCCACAGTGGTAAATGAGAGAAAATATTCTAAGCTTAGATACCATGGTGCATGTGAATTGTATTTCTTAGAGTTAAATATTGATAACATCAAATTTTACTTTTCTGTTATAAGGATTAAAAATAATCATCCGCAATAACGGAAACAATAAAATTAACATCCTCACTCCTAAATAGAAAGTATTTAGGTCATATGTTTACCTGAAATTTATGATAAATTATACAACGTTAGAATAATCAATTAGGAATTCATCAAACCGTTAACATATGCCAAACTTTCAATTGGAAGATTGGTAAATTTCCTCCGTTGAATCTTCTTATTAGATGCTCACTAATTATAAGAAAAAATGTCAATTTATGCAATAGTATTGGATAAAGCTATAACATTTACCAAGTTTGAGTACGTAAATATGCTCAACAATTAAGCTTAAATCTAGTTTGCTTTGATCAAGCATTAGCTTAGCAGACACCTTTGAGCTATTCCAGCTGTACAAATTGTTGGTTTGTGGGAGTTATAAACACGACAAAACGACTAAGAGTGTGTGAGCCGATGGGGGCACACACGATAAACACGAGTATACGTGTCGAACGTAAATATAATCTTGAATTACATACCCGATATGCATGCTACTTGACCCGATCGATTTGGATGACCCATGGGCTTATTTGAGTTTACAGTTGGGTCGAGATGGAGGTGCCTTGGGCCCTAGAATCCTACAAATGATTGGGTGCAAGAGCAGTGGGTTTGCTTGGCCTGGCACCCGTGGGTAATGGGCACGGGTATCTCTAACCCGTCACCCGCCCATGTAGTTTTTTTCTCACCCGTCACCCACCCGTCACCCGCTAATGGATACAATTTTCTACCCATGCCCATGCCCGCGGGTATTTATTGCCCACTGGGTAAACCCATGGGTTACTGTAATGTAACAAAAGCACAAATTCATGATATGAAAACTAACTATGAAATTGCATAATAAGACACTAATCAATTTACCAAATACAAGTTCACAAAATACTTAAACACATATTTGAAAGTAGCTATTAAACATCATTATACCAAATCCCATTCATATTTGTTAATTAGATATAAAGTGAAATGGTTTAAAACATCTATAAATATGAAATTTACATAACTATATAACTAGAATACTTAGATGTATTAGGTGTGTACCTTATAAAGGGAATAATTGAAGTTATGGGTTGAAGTGCGAGCAAGAAAGAAGCGAGTAAGATGTATTTTAGTACAAGGAGGAACTGAGTTTATGGGATTATAATTTACACATGTTAACATGTATACAACTTTGATTATTTGATCTTTTATATTTTTTTTTTGTTTTGAAACTCAAATTTTTTTTTTGGGTTAATGTGTTTTTTTTTAGACTTTGTAACTATTAAATGTATACATACAACATCATAAATATTTTAATTAGTATAATTAATTTTAACATGGATTTATGGGTATACCCACGGGTATTTTGAAGGGTATACGCGTGGGTATTTTAAATGGGTGTTATGGGTATACCCGCGATGGGTATGCATCACCCGCCACTCACTGATGGGTACAGATTTTCACCCACGACCCACCCGTGGGTGAAAATTGATGATTTTACCCACCCATTTATGTGCGGGTACCCACGGGTTGCAGGTTTTTTCTCGCCCATTGCCATCCCTACTTTAAGCTTGTCGACCAAGCAAAAGACCCAAGCTGGGGCAGTTTGGTTTTGTATATAAACAAACAGACCCTTTTGCAAACTCACGACATATATCATATATCCCTAAACACCACTCGAATCGTTTCCTTTTCCTGCTCAAATTCTTGATCGAGTTTTTTGTAATTCGATTAAGGAATGCTTTGGTTTTCTATCTCCTAAACTTGAATTGAATTCAAGTGTTTAGGTGATAATCTGGTTGGAGCTTGTTCTTTGTTTCCTTGTCGACACAACAGCAGCAAACAGGAAGGGTTTAGTTGGTTCTGGTCGTGTACTACTCCTTGGATAGAAAAGGTGTTTCTCGAATACTTGTTTCCGATATCAGGCAAGAAGCAATTTGCTTCTTTGGTTGTATATTGTTCTCGGACAGAATGTAATTGGACAAGAGGTAGAATTGTTCTTGGAGAGTTCTTGTTCATGACTTATTCAAGTGGTCAATTGGTTGATTGGGTTTTTATTATTACGTTCTCGACTAGTTTCATAATCGAAGGTATACGTTATCGGGTGTTTTGTGTGATACTCATTGAGGTATCTATCTTTGATACTCGGGTTTTGTATGGGTTACTTGTTCGTTACTAAATTCCAATTGCCAAGCAAGGTTATGTTTTCTTTTATCCCTTTTATTAATTAATTGTTTATTAATTTATTGTTTATTAATTACGTGTTTAACCTAATTATGATTACTAGATCCTTATCAGTTGCATACTCATAGAGGTTAATTGGTTAACTTGTTCTAAAATCCCAACAGTGGCATCACGAGCCATCTCATTTTTGCGATTGTGGGTTACACGTTTCTTATTAATAAACATGTTTAAAAGGCTGCATAAAACCTAATTTAGTTATTCGTTTTATTTTGTTTTGACAACTATATGCATATTTGTCAATTTTTAATAAAAAATAACTTGTCACACACAAATTAAAATTATATTGATAATTAGAATTACTTGTTAATTAGAATTAAATTTGTTAATTAGAATTACTTGTTAATTAGAATTAGAGTGAATTACATAAATCGTCCTTGTGGTTTGGTCAAAATAACGGATTTTGTCCCTATACTTTTTTAGTGCGTTTAGGTCCATGGTTTACAAATCTTACGGATTTTGTCCCTCGTCCAAAAATGTCCGTTAAGTGTTTTGCGTTGTTAGTCCTTCGTTAGTGCGATCGTTAAGTGTTTTGCACGTTAGTCCTTATTTTTAAAATGTAGTTTTCCCAATTAATCCTCCGTTAATAATAGTTATCGCCCGATTTTTACGTTTTGTCCGTTTTATCCGTTTTCATTCGTTTTATCCGTTTTCTCCGTTTTTTTCGTTTTAAATCCAGTTTTTACGTTTTATCCCTTTTAAATACATTTTATGCTTTAAATACTTTTTTACGCTTTTGTCCGTTTTTATCTTTTTTATCCAATTTACCGTTTTTTACATTTTATTCGTTTCGCCGCTTTTTCGTTTTGTCCGTTTTTCGTTTTACCGTTGTTTCGTTTTCTTTCGTTTTCTTACATTTTATCCGTTTTCTTTCGTTTTAAAATTTTTCCAAAATAAAAATTGGAAAAAATATTTCGAAAAAAAATTGAAAAAGAATATCAAATTTAAAAAAATTGAATAAAAATTTCAAAAAATTTTTGAACAAAAGTATTTTTTCAATTATTTTGAAAAAACGGACATATTTAAAAAAAAACATATTTGAAAAATATTTTTTATTTAAATTTTTTTGAAACGGACAAAAACATAAAAAACCGATAAAAGCATACGAAAACGGACAAAACGTAAGAACAATGTAGACAAAACATAAGAAGAACGGACAAAATGTAAGAAAATGCAGACAAAAGCGAAAAAACAACGCGAAACGAAAAAAGCGGACAAAACGTAAAAAACCGGCGAAACGAATAAAATGTAAAAATGGTGAAATCGGATAAAAAGCAGACAAAAGCGGATAAAACGGACAAAAGCGTAAAAAGCGATTTAAAGCATATAAAAGCAGGCGAAAAGGGATAAAACGTAAAAAGCGGATGAAAACGAAAAACGGGGAAAGCGGATAAAAGCGAATGAAAGCGGATAAAACGGACAAAAGCGTAAAAAGCGGGCGATAACTATTATTGACGGAGGGACTAATGGGAAAAACTACATTTTAAAAATAAGGACTAACGATTGCAAAACACTTAACGGACTTCACTAACGAAGGACTAACAACGAAAACACTTAACGGACATTTTGGACGAGGACAAAATCCGTAAGATTTGTAAACCACGTGGACGTAAACGCACCTTGAAAAAAAAAGTATAGGGACAAAATCCGTTATTTTGACCAAACCACAGGACGATTTATGTAATTCACTCTTAGAATTATATTGATAATTTGAATTACATATTGTTTACATAAATACATAAAATTTCATAACTACTTGTTAATTGAGATTGCCATGCGTTTTTATGTGTTTTCCGGCCACAAAACCCACTCAATTGCTTTTGCGATGTATGGGGCGATCTAGGTATTGTATCCTAGTGACGGTCTTATGTTTCTCCGTTTGGGGAAGACTCGCAAGAGAACTCGGAACAATATGTGTTTTATATTGATGTTTATGATTATATGTTTGTGATTCCATTATGTGCATTATTGTTACTTGCTATGACACCTAAATTTATGCAATATGGAATAATACATATCGTAACCATAACATCAATATTGGTCTTTATTTACACGCCTAAATATCATGCTCATTGTGACCTACTATTTGATTCGTGGAAAATCGTTTTTGTTAAATAAAGTGACCTATCAAGAATTTAAAAACTAGACGCTATGGACACTTGGGATGTACGGCTCACACACTAGAACAAACTCAAAAGGGGGTTCAAAGAGGTGCGCACAATCGCACCGAAAGGATGTCTAGGTTATGCTTGACACTTACGGTCCTCTGCCTCCCACGTATGCTCGATTGGAGCTACCGTGAACCATGATGTTCACTACAGTGTCATTACCAAAAGATTTTAAAATTAGTGTTACAAAGTTGTTTTACATGCTTCTTTGTACACGAATTTTACCACATTTATATGTGCATACCTATTTATTAATTTTAAGTCTATGTCATTCAACTATGAACACGTGCATTTGGATTGACTTCTCTGGTCAGACCTAAGGGCCTTTCCAATCCATGGTAATTATTTCACTTTGGTCAGACCTCTGGTTATTTTTACACGTTCATACTTGGTCGACTTATTTCGAGTTGGCTTGGTCAGACCTTGAACCCAAGGCATAAGATGAGAACTAAACATGCTCATGACATTATTACTTGTCTACTAATGTCTTGATCAGTCTCATAAATCTAACAGTTGCATTATGCAATTAACGCTCGTCGCTTACCTCTTGTTCTATTTTTTTACGCACTGGTCAGACCTATGGTAATTAAGTGGGGTTGCAAGATGGATCTTAGTCGTATTAGTAATTAATTGGGTAGTTAATTCTTTTAAGAATGTAATTATCGAAAATGCTAGAATTGAACTTTTTATGTTCTGATTAATTGTGTTATTGCAACATAATTCGTAAACAATGTTGTTTTTCTTTGAAAGACAAACTTAGTCTCTTTTTCTAGTAAGAAGAGTGAGACTTATACCTATCTTTTATCCTTATTTGACAAACTAAGATAGGATTACAAATTGATAAACTAATTTATGATCTTTCATTACCCTTTTGTGGACTAGTTGAAAGATAGAAAATTTTGTGTAAACGTTGTGTTTAGAGCTACCAAAATAAATAACATTCTGCACTTGTCACGATGTATGAGTTTAAACCGCAAAGAGTAAAGGAATTACTAGCATATTTGCTAGGTAATTTTCTTGGACTCTTGTTTATTCCTAAAGTGCTAAATACCCTTGGGGTTTTGTAGACGATAAAGAAGAAATTGCATGCTAAAGATTCAAGTTAATTGAATGAAAGAATGGCTAGTCCATTGTCTACATAAGTAGAACTTCATATAATATGTTCAATACCTATGCTACTCGTAGGAATTTGATGAGAATTGGAAAGTATATAAAACTACTATATGCAATCTACTGGAAATGTAACACTTGTCATGTTGACAAATTCAGTGGGAGCAGTTGCATTTTATTACTGAAATATCATTCATGTAATGGTGTCAATTTCTGTGGGAGCTACGGGATTTATTTTCTGTTAGTCACCCATATCATTTCAACTAGCTTTGAAATAATTCATTACTTTCCGAATATGAACAACCATTTCTTAAAGGAAAATTGCATTTTATTTTATAAGATAACACGTTCTGTTGTCGCTTCCTGAAGCGTTATCTATAGAATAATAATCCACAATTCCTTATTAAAGGTTCTAAAACTACTTATGATATCTACGACATTATCATATCGTTTGAACAATCAATCCCGTGTTGTTTGTTTTTATAATATGATGTGGTACCTTTCACAAGTGGGAGAAATCTCAAAGTGTGTGCAAGGAACAACAATATTATTGGTATCTCTTGACCGCAAGGTAAGAAAACTAATAAATCTACTAGGACTTAAACACACTAGATGTTTATTGCCCTACTACATGTAAATAAAAATTCTACTAGGACTTAAACAAGTGAGATGTTTATTGCCCTACTACCCTTTAATAATGATTCTACTAGGACTTGAACACGCAATATGTTTGTTGTCCTACTACATTCAAATGTCATGATATAATGTGAAGATACTTTAACATTTGACTACATGTTTTAGTCAACATAATTATGGTTATATAATAATGATCATAGTTCTGAAGTATAAAATTAACTTGAAATTACTATAGAACTCAATAGTTTGCGTTCATGATTACTTTTGTTAGTATAATTATGATTACATGTTAAGACATAATTATAAAGTCCTTGAATTCATCAATGACTTATAACATAAAGTAGATATAGTAAAATTGTTATGTCTTCTAGTTAACACATAAACATAAGGCCTTTGAATTATTCAAAGACTTATAATGTATTATTGACATGTTCTGTTTTCTTGTAAACACATGAACATATAATACTTGAACAGTTCTGTCTTCTTGTAAACACGTGAACATAAGGTTCTTGTATTATTCAATGAATATACATTATAGCATGCACTTTGTCGTAAATACTTTATATGCAATTTGGCTTGACCCAATTGACAAGTATTTTGTCCAAAGAGAATTAAGTTATCTATAGAATTCTGATATAGTTTCACAATTCTAATAACTCATAGGATACCACTTCATTATGGTATGTCTAATGTGTTGGATCAAACCCTATTCATATTGTTTGGCTAATGATAGCTTTAGTTGCTCTATCTCCAAAACATATCAAGGTTAGAAATTGCGTGTGTCATGGATACACTCAATATAGTTCAAACCTAGAAGGTATTCAAGACAACCCATAACTGAAAACCCTAATTCATTAGGGATTTGAGGTTTTACCACTCAAACCAAATGATTCATAAACCCTTTTGAATTTTTGATTTTTCCACACTTCCTAGCTTGAATATTGTAGTTTTGATGTTCTTCCTAGCTTGACGAAACACAAAACTATTGCTAGAACTTTTGGTTAAAGAGTGATACTAAATTAGAGTTTTTGTATAAACCCTAATTTGAGTTTTTGGAAGGAATTCCATTATGTCTTGATTTAAGTTCTGAATTTGTTACAATCTTATGAAGCATTTTATTAACAAATTTTGAGATGAGAACTTAAAATGTATTTTGTGGTTCTCCATAAAGAACAATTTATTGTTGCTTAAACACTTAGTATTTAGAGAATTGTCTCTACTTACAAAAGTAAGTGGGAGCATATACAAATCTCAAAGTTTTTGAGACCAAAATGCTTAACCTTCTAAAATTCACTTATTAATATTATACTAAGGTTGAACATGAAAATTTTGACTGAAGTATAATGATTACTCTCATTCATAAATCCGTAAGGATGCCTCATCACTTGAGTGATATTTTATATTAATGTTGAGGGATATAAGTTAGAAGATTGTTGTAAATCTGCTAACTAATAAAATATATTATCACGTCTTGAATCTGATAAATGTTTTAGAACTATGAATTATAAGATGAAGTACTTAAAAGCAAATCGAGTTTTGAGCGTGATTGTTATTTCACCTAACAGTTAACCTATGAGGTTGGAATGAGTTTCTTTTGAAGAAAGACTAACAAGGACAAAAATTGTATACATATTAATGCATGGCATTTTATAAGAAGTTTTTAATCATACTTAAGCAATTGACTGTGATTAAATTTTCTTATATATACATGCATTAATTATATAAAGATATTTAATTATCATACATGTGATTTGTAGGTTGAATATGACAATTAGATTTTATAACTCATTCTTTTTTATTACCTTTTGCGAGGACGGTGTGTAATCAAAAGGGTTATGAATCTACATAATCTTTATGTAATATACAAACTTAAGCAATCCAAGTTTGGATTGGATCATGCATATAAGAGCTGAGATCTTGAATTTAATCACAATATGATTCTGACTGAATTAAGATAACTCTAGAGTACATCTGACATTGAGTGGGAGCAATATGTTTTTTCCTTAAATTTACATGTTGAAGATATCATTCTATTTAAGCGAGATATTGATCCTTAAGCTTGGAATGAAACTTCACTTGAAATTTAGGGAATAAAACAAACCTTGGAATAAATGTTTATCTGGAATAAACAAATGCGGAAAATAAGTGACACAAATGCAATATATCATTTGAGCAAGTCTTAAATGGTATATTTTCACTTGGAATAATTTATAACATGGATGAAAACCTTATGTTGTTTTAACTAAGGATTTATCATGTATATATTATATTGTGTATAAGACTAGTTGTTGCTTTTGTACAAGGACAAAATGAGCTGACAACAACAATATCTAGTTGAGAGTGTTTAGATTATTGTTAATAAAGATGTTTATGAATTATAAAGCATGGTGTTGTATAAGTACAAATGATGCTAAAGGATTATTAATACTAGTTGTAGTAGGATTTCATTTTTTATGATATATCTGCTAACTAGTTATGCTCAACATAGAGCATTGTTGCATTACACATTATGGAATGAGAATACTTTACACTTTTAGAAACTCCAAGGATGACTGTCAGTATGTCGTTGATTTCTAATACCTCATGCAAGGTAAGACAACATCTCCATACTATAACTCTTACAATAGTATGAGCATATGAGATAAGACACTCATCTTATATTTCAAATCACTCTATAAGTGAAATTTGAAACAAGTATTCAGAAAGTTTACTCAGATGACTATTTAGTTTTTCTTTCAAAGAAAGGTTGAGAATGTTGAAAACATTAGGGTTCAACTTACTAAATGAGTTTCATGCATATCTGTTTTAGTATTTAGATAATTGGGATTGAAAGACAATTCTTACTTTATGATGAATAAAGATACTTGGTATTTGTTATTCATTCATATAATAATTGTTATCCTGTATTTGCATGTTTAATCCTTGAATAATTTTATTATTCTAAATATGTCCATTGTCGGTTAACAATATAGGAATATTGTTATGTAAGGCAAATATGAGTGTTGGTTATATTCTAACGAGAATGTGGATTGTTCCCACCAAACTCATACGTATTCACTAGAGATGCATATTGGATTCCCCAACTTTCAAACATTTACTTTTGGATCCTAGTCATAAGTAAAATATTTAAAATGGTTTGTTATCTTCGTCCTTAGACTTGAGATACAAGCAAGTTCTGTTATTTGTGGATATCATTTTTTGTAAGTATACGCAAAACGCTATCTGAATAATGTAGTTATAAAGGCTATATTTCGAAGTGATGTGAAGCAGCATCCACAACACTTGTAGTCAAAAAGCGAGTGAGAGCGTTTGCTAGGCGTTTCTGTCGTTAGTTTTGTGTGCCATTCGACACACCAACTCCCAAGTGGGAGCTTTTGGTTTGTGGGAGTTATAAACACGACAAAACGACTAAGAGTGTGTGAGCCGATAGGGGCACACACGATAAACACGAGTATACGTGTCGAACGTAAATATAATCTTGAATTACATACCCGATATGCATGCTACTTGACCCAATCAATTTGGATGACCCATGGGCTTATTTGAGTTTATAGTTGGGTCGAGATGGAGGTGCCTTGGGCCCTAGACTCCTACAAATGATTGGGTGCAAGAGCAGTGGGTTTGCTTGGGCTTTAAGCTTGTCGACCAAGCAAAAGACCCAAGCTGGGGCAGTTTGGTTTTGTGTATAAACAAACAGACCCTTTGCCAAACTCACGACATATATCATATATCCCTAAACCCCACTCCAATCGTTTCCTTTTCCTGCTCAAATTCTTGATCGAGTTCTTTGTAATTCGATTAAGGAATGCTTTGGTTTTCTATCTCCTAAACTTGTATTGAATTCAAGTGTTTAGGTGATAAATTGGTTGGAGCTTGTTCTTTGTTTCCTTGTCGACACAACAGCAGCAAACAGGAAGGGTTTAGTTGGTTTTGGTCGTGTACTACTCCTTGGACAGAAAAGGTGTTTCTCGGATACTTGTTATCTGATATCGGGCAAGAAGCAATTTGCTTCTTTGGTTGTATACTGTTCTCGGACATAATGTAATTGGACAAGAGGTAGAATTGTTCTTGGAGGGTTCTTGTTCATGACTTATTCAAGTGGTCAATTGGTTGATTGGGTTTTTATTATTACGTTCTCGACTAGCTTCATAATCGAACGTATACGTTATCGGGTTTTGTGTGTGATACTCATTGAGGTATCTCTCTTTGATACTCGGGTTTTGTATTGGTTACTTGTTCGTTACTAAAGTCCGATTGCCAAGCAAGGTTAGGTTTTCTTTTATCCCTTTTATTAATTAATTGTTTATTAATTACGTGTTTAACCGAATTGCGATTACTAGATCCTTATCCCCTGCGTACTCGTAGAGGTTAATTGGTAACTTGTTCTAAAATCCCAACATAAACAATCTTGACAAAGATCTCACATTTGAATTAAAAGAAAAATTCATTCAACTATCGAACCATGTTTATGCTAAAAGACTCCCATTTCGACTATAGTTTCAAACCTTCAAATACCAAAAGATAAACCGTTTCATAGCAGAGTCTTCAACCATGGTACACTCAACATCCTTGTGAACTCTCATACATCAAGTCATCTCATTGGTTGGAATATAATATGGAAACGTAATTTGGGACATCCCAACATTCCATTGTGGAACTTAATATGGGATGGAGGGAGTAAATCCTTAGTGTCAACAAAATTCAGTTATCGTTATCAGGGACTAACCAAAGAGTCATCGACCACGAAAGGGGAACCGGCTAGTGGCTCTCGGGTTGTTCTTTTTCAGAATCATCTTTCTCTTCTTTACTCTCGTCATCTTCTGGTGGAGGGTTATATGGTGAGGTGGTAATGGTGTTTTCACAAATTGGTCAATTATTTTGACTTTGTGAGAGCAATTAACAAGTACCGAAGATGATAAGTGATCCTTACTTCAATGTGTTATGTGCATAAATTTTCAAATATCATTCTGTTAAGAGGCACGTCACTTTAATATAACCTTGCTTCTTACATCTGAACTTAACCCCAAACTCTAACTTTCTCTTATTTTTAGTCAACCCAGCGGTTCACCGGCGGCCTCCCTGTCAGCTCTCCGCTCCCCCTACATTCACCTTCCAATCATTGCTTCCTCCGGTGGTCTCCCCATCCAATTTTGTTTTTTTTCGGTGATATCTACTTCGCAACAATCCCCCCCCCCCATCTTGTGTTCAAGGAAAAGTAAAGATCCCACCAAAAATCTTAACCATCGAAAAAATCAAACCGCCTCCAATCTTGGTGGCAGGTATCGCTCTTCGAATTTTGACAGGGTAACGAGAGACAAAGCGACTTCTTTCTTCTTCACCAACTTTCCGGACGACTGGGACACAACAGCTTTGTGGAAAATGTTCAGTAGGTATGGTAAAGTGGTCGACGTCTATATCGCTTTTAAGAAGACGAAGAAGAACACAAGGTTCGGTTTTGTTAGGTTTATTAACTTTGGGCATATTGATATATTTGAAAACCGTCTTAAAGAAATTATCATTGGAGATTCAAGGTTGGTTATTAATCATGAAAATTTCTTCAAGGGAGGGGGCGTGGCCTTTCCTCCCGTGGATTTCCCCTCACTCAATGTTAGAGGGCCCCATAAGCATGGGGCGGATAAACCACACTCCTCCCACTCGTTTAGGGAGGCTGTGATGGTATTAAACCCCGCTAAGCCTATGACTAAAACCATTGTTATCTCGTGAAGACAGGCACACTAGATCAAGACTCGAGCGATGTTGGGTGGGTAAAGCAAAAACATTTCAAGTTTTGCAAAACGCTTGGACTATCCCTAATAATAATGGACTGGTGGATTGTAATGTCAAATACCATGAAGGGTTAAATTTCTTATTTGAATGGAATTCCATAGAGGCAGCATCATCCAGTTTGGACGAAATAGAACATGGCTACAACAATGGTTCGAGGACATTAAACCTTGGGAAGAGGGGGTGACGAGATTGGTAGACTGGCTTGGCTTATTATTGATGGGCTCCCGCCACTTGGAAGGAACGTTGGTGCCATAAAATCCATCCTTAACGATTACGGACGTGTGTTAGAAATTGGGAGGTTGGATTTTGAATTGAACTTTCTTCCACCCATTAAAGCCCTTGTGCTTATCAACGACATGAATGAAGTCAGGCAATCTTTGTATGTTTCATTGGATGGTAAATCTTACCCTATTAGGGTCTTCGAAGAATGTTTTGACACCTCTAAATTGGTATCTTCGTGCTCCTCATCGATTGATGGTTCAACCTTTAAAGAAGAATATGTTTGGCCTACGATGGATATGGAGAACGATGGTGGGGACGCTTTTGGGGATGATTTTTTCCGGCGAGTTCCCTGAAGTGGCTGGGGAATTTCAAAGATCTCCTTTCGTTCATTCCCCATGCAAAAACATTTGACGGCTCGAGGCATGTGGATTACCAAGGAAACGATAATAATCACTATGAAGCAATGTTGCAAAAATTGTGAATCGGTAGTCGGGCGATCGACCACCAATGATGAGTAATCGGTCAAGTCGCGATTAATCGGATTGGCATTTCTGCAGTTTTTGGTATTTCGAGACCAAACTAAAATCTTAACCGATTCCAAGCTCGCTATGTTTTCAAACCTTAATAAAAGGCTCCATTCGATTATGATGCCCATTGTGCGTTATAAGTGAAATATCGATCCCCAAATTAAGTATAATGTCTAAATTATTATTATTTTTAAAATGACCGATTTGCCCGATTTTTTTACCGATTTGGCCGATTTTGACCTATTCGGCCGATTTTTTGACTGCTTAGTTTCGATTTTTATCCTAGGCCGATTTTTTGACCGATTTTCATAAATCGACAAGGTACTCGGCCGATTAACGATTAATCGGCGATTAATCGGCCGAGTTGACCGATTTTTGCAACATTGCTATGAAGATACCAAGGCTTCTTCTCCTATCTCTTCTAACAGGTCAAAATTGGATTTTAATGGGTCACACTCTAATCACAATTTTTCACCAGCCTCTAGTGGGCTCCTTTCCTCCCCCCCCACCTTTGGACTCTCCTTTGGGCTTTGACACTCAAGTTGATAACTCTATCAAGCCCACTCCCACTTTTGATATGTCTAGACATGTTGTTGGGAATACACTGATGGATAACATTCAACCTATCCTGGTTCCTGACCTTAACGAATCATTTAACCATCAAGCTGCAATTAGAGATAACTCAGAGGATAAAGAAATGGATGATCTCTTTTGTAGCTTCCAAAAATTATCCGATGGAGATGGTGTTGGAGAACAACATAAAAAAGCCAAGAAGAACAAATCGAAAAACAGGAAAATGAAGTTAGTGGTGGGTGGTTCTTCGCCCCCTACGGGTGTAATTTCTCAAAAGGATGGAGATTTCCCCATAGATGATGAGGCTGCCACAAAGGTTATTAGCGAACAACTGGGGTTCGATTTTAGAGCCGTGTCACACAACATGGATGCTCATAGGTCTTCTTGATCTGTGGGTCCTGGTTTTCATTGGTGTTTTGTTTTGTCTCAATGAATGGCATTTCTTTGAACTCTAATGGTCTTGGTGGTGATAACAAAAAAGGATGGATTCGGAGTTTATCCGATGAATTTTGTCATGTGTTTTTTGGGGTCCAAGAAACTAAGATTGAGATTATTGACAACTCTCGGGCCCAGTCTCTTTGGTCTCGAAATAGCTTGGATTTTGCTTTTTGCGGTTATGTGGGAGCTTCTGGTGGTATCCTAACCATGTGGGATTCGCGGGTGTTTGCTATGGAACACTATATTAAAGAGTGAACTTCCTTGGAGTGATCGGGTCTTGGGTCGGTGTTTCGAGCAAAATTGGGTTACTAAATGTTTATGCCCCACAATCTAGTACTTCGAAGGAGGCGCTTTGGCTATCTATTGAATCCCTCTTGATCTTGACTAATATCATTTGGGTTGCATTCGGCGACTTTAATGTGGTTAGGTCTCCCGACGAGAGAAACAGATGTCTTTTTGACACTGGCGAGGCAGGTGCTTTTAATGACTTTATTGCTCAAATTGGTTTCTTTGATTTTCCTTTATGTGGTAGACGGTTTACTTGCTTTGACAAAGACGGAAGTAGAGCGAATAAACTTGATAGATTCATGGTTTCAAATAATTTTTTCATATTTGGAAGGATGCTAGCTTTAAAGTGTTGTGTCGATCCCATTCGGACCACTGCCCCATTTTTCTCAAGGTGGGAGGAACCAATTTTGGGCCTAAGCCTTTCAAAATTTTAATAAATGACTCAACGAAGATGGTTTAAATATTTGGTGACCTCATCTTGGGCCAGCTTTCCTCATAATGTCCGGCCTGATATTTGTCTCAAGAATAAACTCAAATGCTTAAGGCTTGCCATTAAAGATTGGACCTCAAAACGCTTGGCTATCCAAAATGCCACAAGGGATACCCTCAAAAGTAACCTTCTCGATTGGGATAAAAAAGCTGAAAATGGGCACATTAACTTGAACGACATTCTTAAAAGGGAAGAATGGATGATGGATTTAAACAGGCTCAAGCAACTTCACAGGGATGACCTTAAACAGAAGTCGCGTGTGAGGTGGGCGGTTGAAGGGGATGAAAACACGATATTTTTCCACTCAACTCTTAATAGTAAATTTGCTAATTTCTCTTTAAAAGGGATTCTCGTTAATGGGGTATGGTTGGAGACGCCTGATGATATTAAAATGGCAGCCCTTGAGCACTTTTCCTTTCGCTTTAAGGAAGTCGTCGGCTCTAGGCCTTCTTTCAATAGTGGGTTGTTCCGTAAGTTATCATCAACTGATGTTACCTTCCTGGATTCTAACTTTTCTCTAGATGAAGTTAAAAAGGCGATATGGGATTGTGACGGGTCTAAAGCCCCGGGACCAGACGGGTTCAATTTCACTTTCATAAAAAAATTCTGGGACGTGATTAAAGATGACTTTTGGAAGTGTATTAAGCATTTTGAATCCTCTGGTGGTATAGGTAGCGGGTGTAACCCTTCGTTTATCGTTCTCATTCCAAAAAAGAAAGATCCTCTTGGCTTTTCGGACTACCGCTCGATTAGCCTCATTGGATGTGTTTACAAAGTCATCTCTAAGATGTTGGCCTCTCGACTTGCAAAGGTCATTAACTCTGTTATTGGTCCTAACCAATCGGCTTTTATCGAAGGTAGGCGATTCTGGATGGATGCCTTATAGCAAATGAAATTATTAGAATGGCGACTTTGGAAAATCATACGCTCTTATTATTCAAGGTGGACTTTGAGAAGGCGTTTGATAGTGTTAATTGGAATTTCCTCATGAGTATTATGACACAAATGGGATTCGGAGTTAAATGGCGAAATTGGATATTTTCTTGTCTTTCTTCGGCATCTATCTCGGTTTTGATTAATTGATCTCCTTCGAAAGAGTTTAAAATAGAACGGGGCCTTCGCCAAGGAGATCCGCTCTCACCCCTTTTATTTCTTTTAGTCGCAGAAGATTTGCAAATCTCCATTATTGAAGCCTGAAATAAAGGTATTTTCAAGGGGATCTCGCTTGCGAAAAGTAAGGTGAATGTGTCTCTCTTGCAATACGCGGATGACGCTCTTTTTTTTTGGGGAATGGTCGAGATCGAATGCTAAAAATCTCATCCATATTCTTAAGTGCTTTGAAATGGGCTCTGGCCTTAAAGTTAACATATCTAAGAGCAGAATCATCGGTGTTTGAGTTCCTACTAGTGATGTTGAATCTATGGCTTTCTCGCTCGGTTGTGCCCATGATTCTTTACCTTTTGTCTACCTTGGCCTTCCCGTGGGTAAGAGGATGCGTTATTGTGATGGTTGGAATGTGGTTATTGAGCGCTTTAGAGATAAGCTTTCATGTTGGAAATCAAAAGCTCCATCGATTGGTGGGAGGCTTACCCTCATCAAGTCTATTCTTGGAAGTCTTCCCGTCTACTACCTCTCGCTTTTCAAAGCCACTCAAAAGGTAATTAATATTCTCGAGTCCATTAGATGTCGCTTTTTTGGGGGTTTTAAGGAGTCTCAACGCGGGTTATATTGGGTGAAATGGAAAACTATCCTTCTTGACTCTAATTTTGGTGGCCTTGGTGTCGGATGTCTTGCTTTTAAGAACCTTGGGCTCCTAGGTAAATGGAAGTGGAGATTTCTTACGGAGGATGAGGCGTTGTGGAACACTATTATTAAGGATTTTTACGGGGCAGATGGGGGTATTAATTTGGTTGTTAACCAAATTGGGAAGGGGGTATATGGCCTGAAATTATCAGCGCCACTAAGTCTATTGATCATATTGATGCCGACTTTAAATGCTCTTTCGTTAGGAAAGTTAATAGTGGTTCGTCTCATGGAAGCTTTCCCTAGACTTTTTGCCCTTGAGACTCACAAGGATTGCAATATAAGTGACCGTTGGGATATGTGTAATAAAGAATGGGGCTGGAAGTGGTCGTGGCGTTTTCCTCCGCGAGGGAGAGCAAACAATGATCTTGAGTCTCTTATCTCTTTTCTTGGCAGCCTAAACCTTTCCGTGGAGGACAGGGATGTTTGGAAGTGGGCGTTGGATGGTTCAGGTACTTTCAAAGCTTGCATCCTTTCTAAAAGGATTCAAAACCTCCTCCTTGCTGATCATAGTGTCGGCAGTCACCATCTCTGGAATTCTTGGATTCCACGTAAGGCAAACATTTTCGTTTGGAGGGCCTCTTTAAATAGATTGCCTACCCGTGCTAATCTTTCATCTCGTGGTATTATGTTGGAGTCCTCGGCTTGTCCTTTATGTGAGCATGCCATCGAGGACTTGGACCATTGTGCTATTAATTGCCCGTTCGTCCTTCCCATCTGGAGGAAAGTGTGGTACTCGTGGAATTTAGCAAGTTCAGTGGCTTTCCCGTCCTTCTTGATCTCGGATATTGCTAGAGGAAACATTGATTCGACTGGAAATTCGAAGATGGGTAAAGTCCTTCATGGTGTTTTCCAAATATCTTTATGGGCGATATGGAAGTCGCGGAATAGGATCGTGAATGCTTTGGCGGATTCTTCCCCAAAGATTAAGGAGGAAGATATTTTCCCGTCTATTCAAAGGTATCTCGGACGTGGATCGCTTCCCGGCTTGGGTCTAAACCGGCTAACTGGGATGTTTGGATCTCTAGGCCCTTTGATTTATTTTCTTAGCTCTGTTGTATAGGTAGTGGTGTTGTTTTCTGGTGTTGTTCTCTTTTTGGTGTTTCCTAGTGCTGTACATTTTTTGGGTTCCTTGTTTGCCTCTTTTTGAGGCTCTCTTTATATATGTTATTTCTCAGCTTTTCAAAAAAAAAATATGTTGTGGCAAGAAACATCAAAAAATTTGAAATTATTGGATGAGAGGAACATCAACAAGGAAACCGTTTACAATTGGATAAAAAAAACTAAAACAAAACATATTCATATGTTGCCAGGTTACTACACATTCTTTAATAACTTCAAAATTTAACATTAACGTGCTAATATATGTTTAATATGAAGCTGATTTGAATGGGAATTGAAGATTTTGAACCAAAAGCTTAAAGATAGAAATGAGTTTTGGTTTTGTCCCACATAGATAAATGTGAAAAAATAAGTAACGCAAACGAGTACGCAGCGGAATTGGATCTAGTAATTGCAATTAGGTAAACACATATTTAATAAAAAATAAATATTAAAAGCTAAATAGAAAACTAACCTTTGACGTCAACTACACGCGATCAAACGAACAAAAAAACCAAAGAAACCAAAGTATCTAAAATCGATACCTCTACGAGTATCACACACAAACACTTAAACCAAGTACGTTCGAATAAACACTAGTCGAGAACGTTTAACCCAATCAACACCTTTAATACTTGAATACCACGAACTAGAAAAACCCAAGAACACCTTCTTTCTTTCCTGCCCGAGAAACAGCTTCTGTCCGAGAAGCTTTCCTTTGTCACCCGATATCGGACAGTTATGTCCGATATCTTCCCTTGTGTTGTTCGAGATCGACCAAACAACAGAAAACAAAACCCCTTTACTGCTACAATTCGTGAGCAAGGAACAAGCAGAAAAACACAAAACTGAACCTCTTCTTGGATCAAGATCGATGCAAGTATTGCAAGTTTTCTAAACCAAACAACCCTAATCGGATATAGGGAAATCCGATTGGGTATTGAACTATTGAGATAGATCGATTAGCTTTTGGTAGAGTTTAGGTATATATGTGAATCGTGAGGCATGCAAGGGTATGTGTTTGTATATATAGGCTCAATAGCCGACTACAAGCTTGGGCTCATAGCTTCAGCTCCAAGCAATCGATCCAAACACCCCCTCAACCCGATCGGATATTGGACAAGGCCCAAGGCACCAACTAAGCCGACCCACTTTGTTATTGGATCAAGTCCATGGGTCATCTATAGTGATCGGGTAAACATGCATGCATAAACGGGTATAACGTATTCAACTTTAAACGTTCGACACGTACTCTCATGTTTAATGTGTGTGCCCCCATAGGCTCACACACTTCTAGTCGTTTACGTGTGGTTTTAACTCCCACAAACCTACAGCTCCCACTTGGGAGTTGGAGTGTCGAATGTCACACAAAACTAACGACGGAAACGCCTAGCAACGGTCTCACTCGCTTTTTAACTAAAAGTGTCTGAGATAATAGTTTCATAAAATTTCTCAGTAGCATGGTCAGTCAATGTCTTTCTTTAATCATCCTTTGTTATAGATACCGTTAAACCATAGATATGGATTCGAACTCATTCCAAACATTCAATTGGAAGATTGGTAAATTTCCTTTGTTTGATCTTCTTATTAGATGCTCACTAATTATAAGAAAAAAGGTCAATGTATGCAATAGTATTGGATAAATCTATAACATTTACCAAATTTGAATACGTAAATTAGCTCAACAATTAAGCATAAATCTTGTTTGCTTCGATCAAGCATAAATTTAGCAGACATCTTTGAGCTATTCCAGCTATACAAACAATCTTGTCAAAGAGCTCACATTTGAATTAAAAGAAAACGTCATTCAACTATCGAACCAAGTTTATGCTAAAAAGACTCCCATTTCGACTACAGTTTTTTACCTTCAACCCTTGTGAACTCTCCTACATCAAGTCATATATAAGTCCTTAGTGTCATTAAAATTCAGTTATCGTTTTCAGGGTCGAACCAAAGAGTCATCGACCACGAAATGGGAATCTCGGGTTGTTCTTTTTCAGAATCATCTTTCTCTTCTTTACTCTCGTCATCTTCTGGTGGAGGGTTATATGGTGATGTGGTAATGGTGTTTTAACAAATTGGTCAATTATTTTGACTTTAAGATAACAATTAACAAGTACCGAAGATGATAAGTGATCCTTACTTCAATGTGTTATGTGCAGAAATTGTCAAATATTATTCTGTTAAGAGGCACGTCACTTGAATATGTTATGGCAAGAAACATCAAAAGTTTTGAAATTATTGGATAAGAGGAACGTCAACAAGGAAACCACTTACAATTGGATAAAAAACTAAAACAAAACATATTAATATGTTGCCAAGGTTACTACACATTCTTTAATAACTTCAAAATTTAGCCATTAACGTGCTAATGTATGTTTACTATGAAGCTGATTTGAATGGGAATTGAAGATTTTGAACCAAAAGCTTAAAGATAGAAATGAGTTTTTGTTTTGTCCCACATAGATAAATGTGAAAAAAATCTTCTACGCTTATATACCAAGGTGCATATATACTCTATGTCTTAAAGTTAATTTTATGTTTCACTCATACACAAACGCCGAGATAGTAGCAAAATTATTTCAGTGTATATGTGAGGGTGAAAAAATGTATTAAACTCATAGTTTTTTTTGTAACGTAAAAGATATTTGTCTTAGAGCTAATACTATGTTTTTAAAATCAAAAATCGCGTCCTCAGAAATTTATTTATATGAGCTCTTAAGTTTTTGTAAGACGGACTTCAAACTCTACTTTCTTTTATAAGGATTAAGAAATATTCCACAAATAACAAAAACATTAAAACTAGCGTCCTTAGTTCAAAGTGGAGAGTATTTAGTTACATGCAGGGGCCGAATTACTTATAGTTTAAGGGGAGGGGGGCGTACTTCGTCAAAAAATATCAATTTTTAGTGTAATTTTTTAAGACCATTTTATTAAAGTACACCCTACCACAAAATCAAATTACCCTCACCTTAAAGCCAAAACAATGTAAAAACCTTAGATCTCTATCTAAATTTTAAAAAATATCAGTTTATAGTGTAAAAAAAATTTAAGACCTTTTTACAAAAATGCATCACAAATTTTATCAAAAAATAACAATGACGAACTAATTAACCAGAGAAAAAATAACAATGAGGAACAAATTAACCACACACACATACGCGCGTGCGCGCGCACACAGAGAGAGAGGTAAAATTCGAGATAAAACCAATTTATAAGGTTTCACTGAGTGTACAATGCCGTATAAGAGAATGTGCAAGGTGTGCTAGTGTACTCTCGAAATACATACCCCACTATATATCTGAAGCTTCAAAATTCACTTCCAATAGAAATTTTTAACTTTGTACAATCTTATGTCATATATATTTGTTAAAACATAAGATCGATTATCAAAATACTACGTTTTTTGTTTCAATAGTTGGTATAATATATTTTTTTATCATCGTATATAGTTAATTAGTTATCATAAAAGTTTTTGCACATGACTTCCGCTCACCAAGCTACGTCACTGTCTTTATGTTACCAAGTTAGTTAGTTGGGACGAGGATTAAAACTTCAGTTAAACCACGTATATCTGAGTCACATACTTTACCTTCCTAAGTAAAAAGAACATGTAAAAACTCATTCATTTATGGTGATCTCTATGTGGTACAAAAGATGAATTCCAACAAAATTACTTTTCTCCCATTTCTACGATGCAACCAAATCGTTGAATATATTTTTCATATTTAATTAGAACGTAAAAAATAATAATATACGTATAATAAAAACCCCGTTTGTTAAGAGTTGACTTATTAAATAAACTTAAATTAGTTTAAAATGTCTATTTGCTAAACATGTCTACATGACAAAAGAGTGAAATTACATTTTAATTTTCGATAATCGCACGCACGTTTTCACTATTAGAAATTATTATAAAGAACATGCGTATAATATATTGCCATCACTACATGAAAATAGAAATTAAAGGCAAAGAAATTATATAAGTTATAGGCAAAGAAAATACAACTTGGGCCTTAACTAGTTTTCTAAACTATATAAATTAAGGGCAAGTAGTAGCAGAAGAAAGGCAAAGAAAATACAACAATGGGAGCATCAAACATTTTACACATGACTAGTGGTGATGGAGAATCAAGCTACGCTAACAACTCATTAGTTCAGGTTATCTCTCTAACCCCGTAATCAATTACACACATGCTATATATCAGTTCTTGAAAATTATGTTGATTTAATGAGTAGCCAATATAGTTTGGCACCCATTTAGCAATGATGTCTTAAGTGCCACGTTCAAATGTTCTTTTCAGGAAATTGTGATACGAAAAGCGCTACCCATTTTAAAGGAGGCAATCAAGGGTTTTGCTAATCATGATGTCTTTTTCAGCCAATGTTTCAAGATAGCTGATCTTGGATGTTCCTTTGGCCCAAACACTCTATTGAGTACAACTAACATTATTGATATTGTACACGAGGAGTGTAAACAAAATAATCGTAAAACACCACAATTTCAGGTGAGCTTAGTTGACCTTGTTGGAAATGATTTCAACACCGTTTTTGGGTTGTTACCGAACTTTTATGCAAAGCTTAAGGAGGACAAGGGCAAAAAATTTGGCCCTTGTTTCGTTTCAGCTGTTCCTGGTTCATTCTATGACAGACTCTTCCCTGACGAAAGTTTGCATCTTGTTTATGTTGGAAATGTATATATTTACAAACATGTGAATGTCCGGATTCGAACTCGTGACCACGGAATTGCACACATTAGCGAATGAGAATTAAAGTTAATAATTAATGTTTATGTTTACGATTAATTATTGCACATTAAGTCCGGTTAACGATCGTTAAGTATTTAACGGAAAAATGACTAACGACCGTTAAATGAAAAGAGAAGGACTAGTAATGGAAAATCTTGAAAGAAAAAGTTATGGGTTTTCTTGTGGGTGATGAGTGTGTAAATACTCATCATTTTTGTACTATTTAAACTGCAAAAACATCTGAAAACACTCAGAAACGCATCAAAATGATAAAAATATCACAAATAAGTGTTTTATATGTTTTAAATGCAAAAACATCAAAATCTGGTGAAAAACATATCAAATTTGCAAAAATTGCAGTTTCAGTCCCCCAAGTTTCAAAAGTTGTCAAAAACAGTCCCTGGTAAAACCAAATAAAGAGAAATATCATTTTGAGTCCCTAGGGATTCTTAAGTTGTCAAAAATGGTCCTTGAGATTCAAATTTACAAAATTACAACTTTAGTCCCTGAACTTTGGAAATTAGCAAAAATAGTCCTTTAAAAATAGGAAAATGGCAAGTTTAGTCCTTGCACTATTGAAGGTTGTCAATTTCAGTCCTTATGTTAACTTTGGAAATATTGGCAGTTTGGTCCCTCAACTTTGGAGTATTTTCAGTTTTGGTCCTTGTCTAAACTAAACCTAAAGACTTGTCAATACCCTTTTAGACCCCTGCCAATTTACCCTTTTGAACCCCCTGTCACAAACCCTTTTTGACCCTTTGGTCAAAATAAGTCAAAAAACAGAAAATGGCGCCCCCACCTTATCTCCTTCATCACCACTTGATCTCTGCAACTCAGGCATCACTTCACCCTTTTCCACCCCCCTCCTCATCATACCCACCTAACTTACCCTCCACAATAAATGCCACCCCCCCTAGTGCTAGTTTCAGAGGTCAAACAGTTCAAAAACAGGCTTCCCGCCAAAATTGGTAAAACAAGAAAGACACTCAAAAGACACCCATTGGCCAAGAAAAGTGGTGGGATCTGCTCTAAGGACACGTGTAAGACTTTTGGGTGTTTAAAAAGAGGAAGAAGGAGCAAAGAGAAGCAAGTAGTTTTTAGTTTTAAAATTTCTTTATGTCGTTTTTATTATTAATGTATTAGATTAATCTTAAAGCTGTAAGTTTTTGTTTCCAAGTATTAAACTCAAGTGATTATTGCAGTTTTATCAAGTTTTAAACTCTAATTCCAAGTCTTTATCTGTTTCCAAAAATCTGCATTACTGTTGAAATTTTCAAAGTCAGAATCTCATTCAAAAGCTTCAATAAGCTCATTTATCAGTTTCATTGAGCTTAAATGAGCTTAGCATAGCTGTGTACAAGCTAACATTCAAGTTTCAACTCATTATGATCCTTGGTCAACAAAAGTCAAAGATGGAGTAAAATATTGATGCAGAAGGATTTGGGATGGTTCAGAGTTTGAAATGGGTTGATTTTGTGTATTTGGGTTGGAATTGATAGGGTAGTGGTTCATGGTTCTTAATTTGCTAGCCATTGTGGTTTGGACTAATTGTAAGTCATTTTAAGTTCTATTTTGCATAATCTGTATTTTTAGAATTAACAAGCTCATATCTGTTTAATCAGTTGTTATTAGGTTAGTTTAATTCAGAATAAGTGTTTGCTATAGATTAATCAACAGTTAGCTTAGTTTTTATTACAAAACTGTTATATTAGGGGTGTTTGGATCTATGGTTTAATCTGTCTTAAAGGTCTACTCAGTGTTCAATATCAGTTGGTTCATATTGCTTAAGCAATTTTTTTAGCTCAGTTGAGTCTTAGGTTTGGTCTGCAAAACCACCTAAGTCAAAATTGCATTTAAATCACTCTTAACTGCTACTGTTAGAGTTTTGTGAATTGCAACTCATGATATTGTGTTTGGATATCATTAAAATTGCTTGAAATATACTTGTTACATCATATAACTCCATAATCAGTCATTTAATTTGGATCAAAACTCAGTTTGGTCAAAGTTTATGAGTGTTCTTCAAATAGTCAAAACCTGTCAAACAGATTTTCACAAAACTTTGTGAATCATTTTCTGATTCATAACTGAGTTTTAGAGTTTGAAACTTTGGATATTAAAAGTTCACTTGGTCTTGTTTTGATAACAACTTTTTGAGAAATCTGGTTGGTCACTTTTAAGCTTCAAATCAGCTCTTCTTTTAAGCAAAAATCCCCTGCACCATAAGCTCAGTTAATACTGAGATTTTCACAGAAGTTGCAGCTTGTGCACAGGGCTTATTAGAGCTCACCATAGTCTGAGATTGGGTTTAAAGATACTTGGCCAGGTCTATTTCAGGTTTCAATACCTGTTTTTAAGTTTCAGCTTATTGGGTGGCTTATGCTTAAGCTCAAAGTAGGGACCCTCACCACTGTTTTAGTAAAAATCTCACCAAAGCCAAATCTTGGTAATTAGCTTATCAGAGATTAAAAGCTATTGTAAATGGTTGAATTTGGTTACTTTTAGTACATTATAGCTTCTGTGTTTGTCTGGTAGCCTTTGGTACTCATTTGGCTTATTTGAAGTGCTTAATAATAAGCACTTCCACATCAGTTCTTAATTGCTACACATAAGCCCATGTTTTTCTATTTTTCCTAGATTCACAATATCATTTTAGACTTTTCCTGTAATTTTCAGATTTTTCTAAGTTGTTTTGCTATTTTTCCTAATTTAAATTAGTTTTTAATCATTTTTAATTAGCCTTTAATATAAAAAATTCAGAAAAGGTTCAAAAAAATAAGTTTTCATTTTTCTTAGGTTTAGATAAATATAAAAAGTGAAAAAAGTAATTTTCTAGATTTTTCATAGCTTATTTGGTAATTTTTAGCAATTAAATTAGTTTTTAATAGTTTAAAATTCATAGAAAATAGAAAAATAGTCACAAAAATACAAAAATAGTTTTGAAAATTCTAGTTTGATATTTTAGACTTTTTCATTTCATAATTTTATTTTTCTAGCTTTGTTTCCTATTTTCTTGTATTTTAGGTAATTATTTAATAGTTAAAATTAGTTTTTAATTAATAATAATTAGATAATTAGTTGTAAAATTAATTTTATTTTTCTAATAATTTTCTTTTATCATTAGGTTTATAAAAATATCATTTTCATATTTTTAGGATTAATATTGTGTAAGTTTCACTTTTTAATTTATACGTCGCGTAGTTTTTAATTAAGTTTTATTAAAACAAAAGAACAAAAACATTAGTTTAAAAATAGTGATAGCATTTATTTAATAGATTTTATCTTTTAATCTTTTTAATTTGCATTTAAGCCGTTGTAATTTGTTGGCTATTTACGTAGTTATAATCATAAATCAAATCTCAGATCCATTCAAATCTTCTCGATCACTAAACGTTTGACTATTCTCGCACGGCTCGTTGGGACTTAACGACACGGGAAACACTATACTCTCGATCTTCATTGCATTCGTGCTTAAGCGGTTTAAGTTTCTTCTGATTGGTCATTCACAGTGGCGGCTTGCGTGAGAAAACTTGACGGTTTCTGCGGATCACAACCCAATCCCTAACTTGTTCCCAAAGTATTCCATCTACTATATAAAGAGGGTTAGGTTCTAGGGTTTCATACACTTGTGCATTGAATTAACCCTAGATCTCTCTCTCTCTCTTGTCCCATTTTCGGCCGAACACCCCATTTGTAAGGGAGTTTGGTTTCGCTTTTTCTTAAACGAGGACTTGTGTTAGATCTAGCAATCGCTTGATTCGTTGGTTAATTCGTGTACAAGAACGTGGTTGTAAGACACTATTCTTACACCATTTGGTTTGAGTTGTAGAACGGTAAGGGACAACTCTTTAAACCACTAGAGGTACGTTACGCATACTTTCAATTAATTAATTTATTTGTTATGATCTTTAAGTCTTCCGCTGTGTACTCTTGATGTCTTTATATTTTAATGTATTTTATATATCATAGACTAAACAGTGGCATCACGAGCCGTGTATAACAAGTAATTAATTACTGAAACACAAAATTAAAATAAACATGATTGTGTTATTATTTGTATGTGTAGATCTAGGGTTTGCAAAACCTAAACCCTAATTTTGAGGGGGGGGGGCGTTTATTTTGGTGCCCTAATTAGGGTTTTGTAAACTAAAGTTTTAATTGGATTAGAAACCCTAAGATGCATGCAACTTTATGTGTATATGCGTAACTCAGATAATTGCATTAATTGTTAAGTGTAATTTTATGTCCATGATAATTATCGCATGTTTTATCATGGATCCGCTTTTATTGTATGTCTTTCTTGTTTAAGTGATATACACTAAATTATGATAGATCTAAAATTGGGAAGACCTCAATAATTATTAATTTAATCAATTATGTGCTATGTGGTATATATTTAATTTGACTTACATAATCGATGAATCGATGCATGTGGCTCACCTTGTACATAGATGAAAACGGGTGAAAGTCTTAATTAAATATATGCATATTGACAGATCTAGAATTGGTTATTAATAGGATTTATCAAAACCGTTTGCATGTGGCTATTTGATATGCATGACTTTTATTTGTTATGCATTCATTGTTTATCTGTTTATTTTTATAAGGGCAAATGACAAAAAAATGCATCGAACTTGACACTCTTTGTGATTGTGTGTAGTCAACTATTTTTTTTCTTATTGTGTGTACTGAACTTTCAAAATTCGATTATTGTGTGTATTTTGTGACCATTTTACCCTTAATTTTTTCAAATTTCGAAAGGTAAAATGTTCATTTTACATGTAGTCATAGAATACACACAATGATCGAAATTTGAAAGTTCAAGACATACAATAAGAAAAAAATAGTTAACAAGTGTCAAGTTTGATGCATTTTTTTTGTCATTTGCCCTTTTTATAAATACTTGCTTGTTTGTTTCTTGTAACAAGGGTATTTTTACAAGAAAAATAAACTGACCTAAACAATGATGAAACATGTATTTTATAAGCATAGTAATCATAATCGTTTAATTGATTGATGAATTTGGTACAAATGGTCTGAACGGCTCACCCATGCGAATGAACTATAAAGGGGTTAATAAAGAAGTGCGCATGAATACACCGAAAGGATGTCTAAGGTTGTGCTTTAGCGCGTGCACCGTCCTCTCGCCTCTCAGTAAGTTCGAATGGAGCTACTTAGTAAGCCATTAAATGTGCAAGCTCATCTTAAGGCGAATTAGTTTTAATTCCATGCGCCACTTCGGTGGTAATTATCCGAAACACTAAGTGTTTACACTTATGCAAAAGTACGGTATAATGGATGATAATTAACACTTAATTACTTGATTGGTGAATCCAATACCTCAATTAAAGTTTGATGATGAAAAGCTTATACATTAAAACAAGATATAAATGTTTTAATAAAAACTATGCTACCAAGATGAATGCATGACATCTTTGTACATATTTGATTTACAATCAAAATCATTACCCTTTAATTTAAGTTATATGCCATCCAACGAAACGGAAACACCTAAGATTATTTTTATTTGCGTGAGACCGTGACTTAGATCGTAATCAAAGGGTAAAATGTCCACGTGTCGTGAGAACGGGCATGGACGATTTTGCGCTTAAGTTGGACAACTTAATTGAGTTAGGCGGTGAACGGCAACTCAAGGCATAAGATGGGATAAAACATGTTTACATGGCAATTGAAATTGGCTATATGTAATCCCATGAATCTAGGAATTGCAATTGAAATTGGCAATTGAGCAAAAGTTCTACCATTTTGTATAAGGTTCATTACTAGCGGATCAACCGGCGTAATGAAATTATGACAATTGGATCCTAGTTTTCAATGAAAATTAAATGGTTATATATTTATGAACCATGGGTATTTAATTTTCTTGAAAAGGTTAATTATCGAAAATACTAAAATTGAATTTTGTAATTCTTTTGAATGTATAAATGCAACATTTAACCGTAAACGTGGTTTGTCTTGGATTAGTAAATTGATCCACTCTACTTTCAAACAAATGTTTGATCGAGAATAATTTACTGATAAGACAACGAAGCCTCTTTTCCATGGGAGAAGCATGAGACTCAATCCTATTCCTTTTCATGAATGAGAAAGGTATAATAGGAACATTTGAATTGTCTAAATTCTAATGTAACTCTTAGCAATGAATTTCACATCTTATTTTCCATAAAGATTTCATTATCCTCATTTGGTGAATGAATCCTTGGTAACAACATGAATGTTGGTTAACCGGAAAACATCTATATGAGTTACAGTTAGAAGGTAGACTAATTACCGCAAAATTGGTAAAAGGCAAACTAGCATATTTTATCTAGTTGTTTTGCTTTAGCCTTTAAAGGTACTACATACCAGTATGGGATGGTAGGCCTGTTGAGGAAGAAATTGCATACCCAATTTTTCGAGTTAATAACATTGATGGATAACCCATCATTCATAGAGTAGAACACACCTTTTAGTACCTTAGTAATGATTACGTATGGTTCTTTAAAGGTGTAGGAAAGTAAATAGCAAGCAAGTTGTTTTCACTGGTTATGCAACACTTACAATGTTGTCAGATTCAGTGGGAGCATTTGTGTTGCATTACTGAATAAGAAGTTGTTTTAATGATTTCTAATTCATGGGAGCTACAAGCCTTATTTCTGTGTAGTAACCCGCAGATTATCTGCAAAGATAATTACTTTCCAATTGTAGACACTTATGTTTTAAGGATAGTCATGTACGTTTCCTTACTAAACAATATAGTTCTACATCTACTTGTTATATCTATGACACAAATCATATTAATCAAATAAACGAACGTGTATCGTGTTGTTTATCTGGTACATGATGTTGTTCCATGCACAAGTGGGAGAAATCTTATTATGTGCAAGGTACAACACATATTAATATGATTTAAAAGGATTCTCTTGACTGTAAAGTAAGAGAGTAACGTTCTAATAGGAAGTATATATTTAAATATGTATGATTGCCCTATTAAGAACATGTGTCAAGATGATAACAAAGACTACTTTATTTTAAATATTTATGTCATTCAATATTTAAGAAACACTTGTAGTTACAATTTATGTTACGTGAGAACGTGAACTAGATTGTAGCCCAAGGTAAAATATCCATGCGTCGTGAGAACGAGCATGGATGATTCTGCAGTTTCTTACATGGAACATTTCATAGAATGACATAATTAAATGAAGTAATCTAATACTACTTTGAATTTGAGTATTCGTTGAATGATTTAAATATATGTAGTAATTATTAACTTGAAATATTAATTGAAACCTGAGGTGGTGTTCATAATTACTTTAATTATAAATGTTTATGATTTTGTAAAGTCACAAACATAAAGTCTTTTAAAGACTTACAATATAAAGTAAGACGTTAACTTGCTATGTTTTAAGACATTTGCATGAAGTCAATGAGTTGATCAATGACTTATATCGTATAGTGGGATTATAACTGATATGTCTTTTGACTTGGTCAAAAATACTTGTGTTATAATGCATGCGATTGATTTGGTAATTCTATTGTACCATTAAGTTTTACTTTGTTGGTAAATAGGTAAGCCATAGAGTAGATGGTTATCTAAAATATTGTTAGATTTTCTTACAATATTAATTCTAAGGAAATACCATAGTTTTATGGTATGTTCATTAGAAGAATCAAAATCATTGGCATTATTTGATTCAAGATAACTATAGTTTCTTCCAAAAGTTATCAAGGTTAGTAGATTGAGTATAGATTGAATATACTCAATAAGACTCCAACCTAGAAGATTAATAAGACACCATTTGTTTATGGAATGTGATGAATCACATTAAGTCTTATAATGAAGTTATGAATTTGTTAAACTACTTGTAAAGTGGGTTGTAACAAACTAATGTCAGGAACTGGCAATGTTTTTTGTAATATCCCAAAAGAGAACAATATATTGTTGCTCTACTTACTAAACTATTTAAAGGTAAGCTTTAAATTGTTAAAGGCAAGTGGGAGTTTTGGTTAGATCTTGAAAGATTGAATTACAAAATACATAATCTTCTAAAAATGCACTAGCAAATATCATGATGAGGCTAAACATGTAAATGATAGACCTCATTATGATGGAATTGGCATTCATAGATCCGTAAGGATATCTCAGATATTTAATATCTTGAGGATTATGAGTTACGTGATCATGGTAAGCTCGTTAATCATGATGATGAATTTACCAAATGTTGAATTGTGGTAAATCAATCATACTATGAATGTTGAGATGTCGTCCATAAAGATAATCAACTTTAGATACTTGGTTTATCTTAATAATGAATATGAGTTTCTTCAAAGGATGGAAACCCTAGTGGTTTAAATCTTTATGTAGAAATCATATGGACAATATTATACACATATTTAATGCATGTCTAGTGATAATAATATTAATCATATTTAAGCAATTAACTATGATTGAATATTCTTTACTAGATACATTAAATAGAAGTATAAAGATTATAATTGTCATACTTAGTTTCATTGATATGAAATTTTGACAATGAATGTCATAACTCTTTGTTGTGGAATTACTTTTGAGGACGATGAGTAATACAAAGAAGTTTTATGAATTCAAATAATCCTTGGATATGTACAAACCGCAAGAATCCATGAATGGATATATGCAAGCATCTAAGAGATGTTTCTTATGTTTAATATTAAATCCATGTTTGATTTAATAATTAAAATAAGATAGCTCATAAGTATTCCTAAAAGCTAGTGGGAGTATTATTTTAAATCTTATATGTTGTATGGCAACTACATTCCACCTAAATTAAGTTTTAGTTGGGAATGAACTTCGTTTGTAAGATTTGGAAATAAGATATATAACCTTGAAAAATATGTTTATTATTATAAACATATGCGGTAAATAAATGAGTCTAATAGAACATGATGAATACATATCTTTGACAAGATAGATGAGATCTTAAAGTTTAACTTGAAGATTCATCATGAACATCATGTTGTGTATAAAGTTGTTGTGTCATGCTTGATTACAAGATGATTTGACAACATTGAAAGTTGTTAGTGTAATAAATATTTTAAAGGAATATGTTTGGATTTAGAATCACATTCCACATGCGGAGATGCTCCTAGATTCTATGGATGATTATATGACAATTGTTTCATAATTGTCATTGCCAACAAACTTGAGTTTTGGTAGGCACCAACATTACACTATAACTGTTTAAAAGTTTACGGATATTTAAAGAGCATATTGTTGTACACAATGATGCTAGTATAATTGAGATGACACTCAATTCTAGTCACGGTATCCTTGATGATAACCATGTTGACTAGTTATGCTCATCTAAGAGCATAGTTGCATTATACATTAAAGAATAAAGAATGCTTTAAACTTTAAAATTTTTGAAAGATGATTGTCATATAAAGGTGGTTCATGTTGTCACACACCTTATGGAATGATATGACAATATCAAGATATGTGTAAACACATACAAGAAATTGAATTCTTGAAATAAGTATTCTCAAAATTCCTATAGATCAAAGTTAGTTGAAATTATGCCTTGTCAACAAGTATGAGTTGCATGACTTGTGGAAAAAATTCATTAACTAAGAATTATCATGCATTGATCTATTTAGTATTTGGATAAAGGATGTTAAACAATTATTATTTATAATGAATTAAAGTACGGTATACGTTTAATTTCATTTATAATATTGTGTCCTATATTTGCATGTTTAAATCCATGAATAACTTAAGTTATTCTAAATAGTCCGTTGTCAATCAATAACATGGGAATGATATTGAATTAAGACAAATCTGAGTATTAGTTAGAATATACTTGAAAGTATATTGATGCGTAGCATGACTAATTTCGATGATATTCAATGAATTGAGTATAGGACTTATCCACCCACATGATGATACTTTATGGATCTTAGTCATTAAGTATATCATGAATATTTATCCTCGACTTGAGATACAAGAGATATGTCATGGATGTAGTGCATTTACGTGAAGCAATCTAACGCTATACGTGAATCGGTAGTTATAAGGGTTGTTTTCGAAATGTTGCGAAATCTATGAATCTCGCTTGTAGTCAAAATGGGATTTGTTTCCTTCAAATTTATTTTGAAGTATAATACTCTTGGGCCCTCGTAGGGTTGTTAAGATGTTTGTATGGCCATACCCAAGGTCTTCGGAATATGTTCGGAAGAATTGGTAATCTTAATCAATCATATAAAGCGAGAAATGAATAGTTAATTAAGAAATGAGTGAGATCCATATTCTTATTAACATGGTATTAGAAACAAAGGATGAATATGATGATGAATCATCAAACTTGGTTTTCTCCGAAAACCATACACGAGTTGTACCGGGGGCATTGGCGTGTTGCTAGACGCTAACCAATGTCATTTCATGTTTTGTAAACATATCCAAGTGGGAGCTGTTGGAAATGTATATATTTACAAACATGTGAATGTCCGGATTCGAACTCGTGACCACGGGATTGCACACATTAGCGAATGAGAATTAAAGTTAATAATTAATGTTTATGTTTACGATTAATTATTGCACATTAAGTCCGGTTAACGATCGTTAAGTATTTAACGGAAAAATGACTAACGACCGTTAAATGAAAAGAAAAGGACTAGTAATGGAAAATCTTGAAAGAAAAAGTTATGGGTTTTCTTGTGGGCTTTTCCTATGGCCGGCCACAATGGGTTGTCTCAACCCAATCCCTAACTTGTTCCCAAAGTATTCCATCTACTATATAAAGAGGGTTAGGTTCTAGGGTTTCATACACTTGTGCATTGAATTAACCCTAGATCTCTCCTCTCCTCTCTCTTGTCCCATTTTCGGCCGAACACCCCATTTGTAAGGGAGTTTGGTTTCATTTTTCTTAAACGAGGACTTGTGTTAGATCTAGCAATCGCTTGATTCGTTGGTTAATTCGTGTGTACAAGAACGTGGTTGTAAGACACTATTCTTACACGTTTGGTTGAGTAAGACATTATTCTTAAACCACTTTTTGGTTTGAGTTGTAAGAACGTTACGCATACTTTCGATTAATTAATTTATTTGGACAACTTCTCTCTTGAAACCAAACAGTTTACTCATCCTATAGTGTTTTGCTCTCAGGTTTGCATAATTGATCTTGATTATTATCTGGCAAGCTATAATTATTAAAACGTAACTGTCTTAGATGCTAAACGCTAACCTCTGCAATAAATAATTACCTGAAGGTTTATTCAAATGTTATGATCTTTAAAGTCTATGCTTCTGACTTCACAAAGTTTACTGCGCTCCAAGATGTCTTGGTGGATGTTTTTATTGTATTTTATATATCATTGATGACTCAATCGTTCCTGGGAGCTACTAACACTATCACTTCCTGCTTTGGTCAAAGAGGTATATCGTTTATGTATTTGACCTAAACTTAAGTATGAATATAATGTTTAAATCAAGCTTCAGATTTTGTATTGCTACTAACCGTAAATCCATACTACAGGGGCTCGTTCGAGAATCAGATATTACCGCATTTAATATTCCATTCTACAATCCATGTGAAGATGAAATTAAGGACATTATTGAAAATGAGGGATCATTTTCCCTTCATAGCATCACCACTAGCAGAGACAACTTGGATCCATATGACACAGATTACACAAATACGCGTGCTTCCAAAGAGCTCAGTCTTAGTCATGGGGAAAATGCCAAAAAATCGCTTAGAGCCGTTATGGAACCCTTGTTGGCGTCTCATTTTGGAAGCTCCATAATCGAAAAACTATTTAACAATTTCGCAAAGCATGTGTCGGAATCTTTTGTTATCAAGAAAGCAAGACACACTAGTATAGTCATGTCATTGATTAAGAAATGATCTATTATTAAAGTTTCAAATTACGTGGTCTGTGATTTATTTCCGATGCTGGATTTGTAGCAATCATGTACTTTTCTATATGTTTCTTCTGTTTGAAAACGTGTTTCTGATGTAACTTTTCCCAGCACCTTGCTTGGGTTGTTCACTTGTTTGTGGTAATAAAATCTTATTGGAAGTCCAAATTTATAGTTGATAAAAACGTACGTACGTGTGACTCACTAGATTGGAGCTTTCTTGGCCATTTTATGATATAAAAGGGTTTTAGTTAGGGTGTTCACAAGTCGAGCTTGAATATTTCACGAACCGAAGCTTTTAAGACTAATATTTAGCTCGGCTCGTTCGAAAGTTTGTTTAGTTATTCGAGTCGAACAAGCCAAACGAGTTGCTCGAGCTAAACGAGCCGAACAAGCTAATCAAGCTAATCAAGCTAAATATGTAGTTTCCAAATATTTTTTAAAATTTTAATTGCAATTAGTATAATAGTTTACACTTAAAACCAAAACTAACGATTTCAATTTATAATAGAAACTAGTAAACTTGGATTTTGTTTTATACACTTCCCATTGTCTTCCTTTTATTTCACTCATCCAACATAAATTGTGAAATGATTTTTTTTTTTCTTTTTCTTTCAAATTCAAGCATACAAGCCTTAGTTAGATTGTTAATATACATACAAAATTTAACCTTTATTACTTTTACTTATGTATCAATACATTGTTATTTATATATATTCATTGAGCATAAATAGTTGTTAACGTTAGTTTTACGCTAGTTAAGTGTTTTACTAAAGAAATATATCCATCTATATAGTATTCCTTTCATTCTTAAATAAATGTCCACTATTGACTTTTGAATCTTTGTTATTCAACTTTTACTTTAAATTATTTTGTTTGTGTTGTAATACTTGATACAAAATGTATGAATGGATTAAGTTTTAAATAAATTTTTATTGGTATAATTTTCATCAAATATTGCATAGCACAAACAAAATAATTTTAAGGTCAACTTTGCCACCTCACTAATGCCAAGTCACTTAAGCCACATAGCACATTAAAATTGCAATCCTTTGCTGTTATGAAGAATTATTTATGTGATTGACAAAAATATAGAAACTCAATTGTAATTTTGACTCTTTCCAATTTTGTATGTATAGTCTTCGGTTTAAAATGTGCACTTTCCATCTCTCAGATGTTGTAATTCAATCCCACCCTTTACTCTCATGTTTTTCAGTTCGTGTGTTATAAGTGTGATTACTCCAAAAGGTGAAGAACGGTGGGATGATCTGGTCCCATGCATTCTAAGAATGCCAACCGGACTTTATGGGTGTGATTACTAAACTACATCCACTTAACTATTCTATTTTTCAAGACGCACTATTTTTTATTTTTTTTTATTCTTGCGATAATGGAGCATGCATCCACATGTTTTTATCCGATTATAGTTCATCTCATTCTCTATTAGTGTCTTTCTTTTTTCAAATCGCATAGAAGAAATGTCTATCATGTGCTTATCTTAAATTTCCTATTGGTTTTCTTTTTTAGGGTTTATGCTACTGGTTTTAAGTTCAAGTAAAGTTTCAAACATTGTTGGTTGTATCCCTATTAGTGATGTGATCGGCAACCAATAATCGATTAGTCATAATGGTCATGAATGATTATTCGAAGTTTACCAGGTTTGTTTCATTGATTATGTACGTAATGGTTGATTTCATCATATCATATGTTCAATTCCTTGGCTTCCTTTGCATTGTTGGCATGATTCTTCGCCACACATAAGGCCCGATCTCTGTGTTTTAATGCTCCAACTCTCCAAGAGACACAATTGCACCATGTTTGAATCATTTTAATCAGTAACTTTAAACCAAGTAGCTAATGTGGCCGGTGAAACCATGCAACACCTTAACCCATCTCATTCTTTGTAACTATCTTTGGTCATCAGAAATTTTGATACTTGGAAATGCTTATTTGAATAATTAGGCACTTTTATGTTCAGATTAAAAAGCTTTTATATTCATCAATAAATTATGCTTGCCATAATTTTATTATATTATTGTGTTTGGGAAATCTTCTACCGAACCAAAGTTGATATCAAATGTGATAATGATGAGTGGCTAGCTTTTATCTATGGAGAATGCTCTCATGTTCATAGACGAATATGATAGTACCTCTATCTTTGCGGTGGTTTCGTTATTTAAAGAACTTAACATTTTTAGTTATTTGAATTGTTTTATCGTTGGTAGTAATGATTCTTCCCTAAAATAATATCAGGAGTGATTACATCGGGGTCTTTATTCATTTATTTGAAGAAAATTGTTATAATCACATAAATTTTCAAAAAAATAAATAAATAAAATAAAATAAAATCCCCAAAGAACTTTTACATAATGAATTGGCATGATATCATATAACAAAAGAAATGTCATTTTATAAGGAAAGAAAAGTGGAAGGAGCGGAGTGAAAAGGTATTTACATGGACCGGGTCCAAGTTGAATCAAGTGTTTAGGCAATTTTTAAACTGGGATTAATAAGCAACTGATTAGAAGGAACATCATGGATTCCACATGATGATTCATCGACTTTGAAATACAAATACTACTTGTAACTTATTTTTCCATGTTTGCATAAAGTTTAAATCCACTTTTGAGAACCACGAAATTTCTATGGGGATCCATGGAATAATACATTACATGCTTAACGGGGATTGAACTCGTGCCAGGCATTTGGTTTGCAAACTACATAACCATTAAATCTATAAAAGAGATCTAGAACAAGGTTTCTCACAATTTATTGTCGCACAATAGACTTTAAGATGACGATGTCGTAAGCTGGGTTGCCAAATGTGTCACTAATTTAATATAGTAGAATATGTCTTAGTATTTGCGATATCCTTTATTAACCATTTATCATTTTTATTTTTATTTATTTATTTACTTATTTTTTTAATGTGGAGTATAGTTGGATTAGTTATTTAATCTTTGAAACGATGTTTTTATTGTAGATGATATGAGTATCAACTTATTTGACTAGTTGCTATTTTATGATGAAACCATTTGAACTTTTTTCCCACATAGGTAAATGAGATAAAATTTTCAAAGGTTATATACCATGGTGCAATTGAATCTTATGTCTTAGAGTTAATAGAAGTGCTTTGGGGCTTTTGCAAATGGCATGTGTGTAACACATACATACCACTTACATGTCCTCCAAAAAATTACATGAACTTATAAGTTTTTGTACAAAGACTTCAATGCTTTACTTTTCTTTTACGCTGATTAAGACTAATAAATCTAGCATCCTTACATTGCATGGAGAGTATTTAGTCATATGTAGATCAAAATTTGCAGACAACTTTATTTCACTACAAACCTCAAATTTTTAAGAGGTTGCCCTCTAATACGCATAGCACAAAACAAAATTTGTAGTTTACTCAACTTTATTGCGAAGCCTTATACCTATTTCGTTAATAAGATCATAGAAAATTGAGGTCCAATGATACATTACAACTTGACTCAATTTTTATACATTATTAACCTGACTCAGTTTTTATACACTATACACCCTTGCAAACTAGCCATCTATACATCCTCTGCATCATCATAATTTCAGTCTAAGACCGGGTATAAAAAACAATCAAAAACCAAATTACAAGCAACAACGTTATTTTATTACAATATCTTTACTTATAAAAAATAGTGCAATATATTAATTACTTTATTTGACTCTCATGTTACAATTTAACTGTTTAATAAGGAGACTCTAATACCGTATTTCCCACCGTCACTTCAGCTTTATTTCTCTACAACCGAACTACTGCAATAAGAAAACCAACTTCACCACAAAAAATATCTCACTTAAACAAAAAACCTCTTGAGCTCACTCTAACAACAACAAAAATATGTACTACCGAGTACCACTTTATTATGGTCACCGTCTAGGACGTGTCTTAGGTGCCTGGGGGGAGAGAACTCGGTCGTTCAAACAACCGAGTCATTAAAAAAGCTATAGTTATCATATTTACTATTTTAATAAGTTCATACACAACTAGATATCATGAGCCGATTTAGGTGGTGCTTGTTTAAGCTTAGTTAGAGAGCTTATAAATTTATTAGCTTATATAACAAAAATAAACATACTTAAGTTTTTTTTTGCTAAGCTTATATGCTTACATGTTTACGCGATAAATCTTTATTTTCTATCATTTTACTTGATTAGTTAACCAAAATACTAATATAAACTCATGAGCTTGTTATTTATAAGTAATCCGCTTAACTTTATTTTTACTTTATATAAAAGAAAAAACCTATATTCTTGAAAGTAAAAATTAAGAAAACTATATATTGGAACCATAATATTTTATTATTATTTTTGTTTATAACTCATATTATTTTTATCCAGTTTAAATCATGTTTAATCTTTAAATTCTCAAACTTTTATTATTTTTTGAATATAAACCACAATTTTTTTATCATACAACTATTTGTCGTTATAAAATTCCGTAACTATGCAAAGATACAAAAAATAAAATATTCAAACTTTAATCTTGCTTAAAAACTTAAAAAAATTATAAATAAATAAATAGATAATACCGTTTGACTAAAATACTCTTATTATAAAAGACAATACAATCTTAATGATTCAAATAATTAATTACAGTTTTGTCCACAAATCTTATTCGATCTTACTTACACCCATATATACGAAAAAAGCAAGATGTATACACAAACCAACAAATTGACGCTACTATACACTGTCGCCGCTATACGCGGTTAATAATCTAGTCATATAATGTATAAGCCAAAACATAATGTTACGAGCCAAATTCTGAAAGGTCGCTTGGAAGCGTTGCTTAAGATGAGGGTTATGGTTTCTTTTGTTAATCTTGTTGGAGTAAACCAACCGTAAAAATGTAATACGTGCCATAAGTAGCGAACTTGATATTAAAACTCTATTATATCAAGGTGCGTAAAGGCCTTTCGTAAAAGTGTGAGGTTTGGTCATGCTGTCACGTTACGTCTTATGTCGCCTTATGACACGTGTTTTTGTAAACTCAATATATATATAATATAATATAATATATAAATTATTTATATTTTGTATTTGTGTCGCCTTATATCACGCTTAATAAACGTAAAAATTTCGTCTTAACCGATGAAACGTGAGACTTAATCATACCGCCGCGCATTTACTTTTGAATGACAAACACTTTGTAACAACATTCCATCCGATTGATCCAATTGGGTGAATCCCCATTCATTATCTTCCCTCCATAAGCATACTCCTCAATCTTGACAAAACAAAACAAAACTTAAAGATGGTCTCATCTTCATCACATCTCATCCCACACCTATCATCTCTCCAATTTACAAACCCTAAAAACCCTAAAACCCAATTTGCAAATTTCACCGTCAACAGCCATAAAGATCACACCAAACTGCAATTCGACGTAAAGGGTATCCGAAACCACAGCGGCCGTGGCGGCGGAGGCCCACATTTCAAAACCCCCAAATTTTTAGCCTCCCAAAACCCTAGAAACCCTAAAACCCAGTTCTCAAATTTCACCGTCAACAGCCTTAAAGACTCCGCCAATGTGAAATTGGACGTAAAGGGTGGCGGGAATGACGGTGGTGACGGCGGCGGAGGTGACGGCGGAGATGGGGGTGGAGATAAAAAGGGTGGGTTTTTGCCTGATTGGGTTGATTTTACATCGGATGATGCGAAAACTGTGTTTGCGGCGTTAGCGGTTTCGTTGGCGTTTAGGTGGTTTATTGCGGAGCCGAGGTTTATTCCTTCCTTGTCTATGTATCCTACATTTGATGTTGGAGATAGAATTGTTGCGGAAAAGGTTGATTATTCGTTTAATTTTGTGTTATTTGTGCATTTTGCATTGCGTTTCATAGTTTTAGATATATAGTTAAGAAGTAGCTAGAACGAGATTGTATCTAGGCAGTTTTAGATATTTTGTTAAACGGATGAGGTTCTTCCTGGTTACCCGGGGAGGGCAAGTCTGTGATTTACGTGTATGCGGCCCAACTAGGGTATCCCAGTGACAATTTTCGACCCTTTTCCTTGGCCACCTCAAGATGTGTAGTGTGTACCTTGTGAGGTTTGAGTCCGTGACCTATTGTGAAGATAAGTGCCTGACCACTAGGCCACATTTTTAGATTTAAAGACAATGCCGATCACCCTTGAATCAATATTAGGTTTGAAAGTATTATGCAATTTTAGACTTTGAAGAAAAGATTTTGAATCACGTTCGACTTTGTAGCTAGACTAGATATATAACATTGTAGGTGTCTTGTTATGTGCTTATGCCAGATTTGTTTAGAAAAATTAGTATATTTGACATCAGAACTTCTTTAATTTATGATTTTGTAGTGAACTGGATGGCTAAATTTCCAAACTGATTATGGTTTTTTATACAAACTTGATTGTGTTTATAAGGTTTGACATTGCACGTTGAAAGTGATTATTATTGTTACTACATTTTTTAAGGTGTAGAGTTTTGAAGGTTTAAGTGCAATACCAGACTCCCCGAAATTAATCTTTTAGTTTCAAAAGTATTTATGGAGTTTTAGATTTCGATGAAATGAAATATGAATCTTGTACTGACACTGAACTTTGTGACGTGCTATTACTTTTGAATTTAAAAAGTAGTATGTTTTGAAAACCAAAGTCCATTGATTCATAACTCTATACTCTGGTCTTTTGCGTTGGTTATTTAGGGGTGGTGGAGTTATTTGAATGTTGATTTTATACGTATATATCTAAACATCTATATTTAACTTAAAAAATTGCGTATATCAGACATGTTTGGTATGAATCTGAGGTTTATTGCGGAGCCGAGGTTTATTCCTTCTTTGTCTATGTATCCTACATTTGATGTTGGAGATAGAGTTGTTGCCGAAAAAGTTGATTCTTTGTTTAGTTTGTGTTATTTGTCTATTTTGCATGGCGTTTTTTTGTTGTAGATTAAGGAGCAGCTAGAACGGGTTTAAATTTGATTATGCGACTGTTTTGGGCATGTTTGGTACAATTAGCTAGAGATGTTAACTCGCGCTTGGTTAAACGGCTAAACGGATGAGGTTTTTTCCTGGTTACCCTGGGAGGTCGAGTCTGTGATTTAGTTGTATGTGGCCTAACTGGGGTATCCCAATGACCATTTCCGACTCTTTTCCTTGGCCACCTCCAAGATGTGTAGTGTGTACCTTGTGAGGTTTGAATCCGTGACCTATTGTGAAGATAAGTGCCTGACCACTAGGCCACCTTGGTGGTGGTTGTTAACTCGCTGCTGATTGTTAGATTTAAAGACAATGCCGATCATCCCTTGAATCAATATTAGGTTTGAAAGTATTATGGAATCCTAGAATTTGAAGAAACGATTTCGAATCACGTTTGAATTTGTAGCTAGACTACATATATAACATTTTAGGTGTAGTTCGAGCAGCTGTTATGTTCTTATGCCAGATTCGTTAAAAAATATATAATATATTTGACATCAGAAGTTCTTTAATTTATGATTTTGTTGTGAATTGGATGGCTAAGTTTCCAAACTGATCATGGGTTTTAATACGGATTTGATTGTGTTTATAAGGTTTGACATTGCGCGTTGAAAGTGATTATTATTGTTACTGCGTTTTTTAAGCTGTATAGTTTTGAAGGTTTAAGTTAATAAGTCTAGTAATACTGATTCAGGCTGTGATTGCTTTCGGGTTTTGGATATCGAGCTTATGTGTAGTTACTCCTAAACTGATTATGAGGTGAGGCATGTTTGACAAAATTGCGTTGTATAGAAGTATTTTGGGCTCCATTTAAGGGTGTGTTTGGATTAGCTTATTTTCTTGGGGTTTTGAGCTTACTTGAATTTGGAAAAGCTCGTATGCCCGTTTTTTCGGGCTTATGAAGCTGAACTTATAGACTTAAATAAGTCATAAGCCAAAATGGTGGGCTTATGAGCTTTTCCAAAACTAAATAAGCCCATAAGCCGCAAAAATAAGCTAATACAAACAGTGAAAATAGTATTGGTTTATCAAAAAAACCAACTTGTCATCCGAACACACCTATTTATAGGGGTGAAAACGAGCCGAGCCGAGCTCGAGCTCGGCTCGCTTATATAAAACTCGAGCTCGAGCTCGAGCTCGCTTCAAGCCTCACATTTGAGCTCGAGCTCGGCTCGTGAAATTTTCACAAGCTCGAGCTCGCTCGTTAACACAAAGCTCGGCTCGTTAACACAAGGCTCGAGCTCATAACACGGTTATACGTGATAGAAAATATATATATGATATTTCTAGGGCTCGCTTAGGCTCGCGAGCCTAAACGAGCCTTTTGTATAGAGCCCGGCTCGAGCTCGATTATTAAATGAGCCCAAACTTAGGCTCGAGCTCAGGCTCGAGCTCGCTTAGGCTCGGCTCGTTCGAGCTTTTTACCGATCCGATCCCGAGCTTTTCACGAGCGGCTCGGCTCGTTTCCACCCCTACCTATTTATCTCATCAAGAGCTTATTCTTTCAAAAAAAAGCAAAGGTTTGAGTTCTTGTAAGCTTCTAAAAGATACATGCCAAACATTCCCTTTAATGATGTATATGTAAATCGTGTAACATCTAGATTTGTCAACGTATCAAACAACTGATTATGTGATTATCACAATTTCAACCTGAGAAACAGATCCAAACACTATCTTCCGTTCCCCATTTTCCTTGAGCTGACTTTCTGATTCTGACTATTCTGTATTACGTAATCATATCCAAAGTGCAATGCCACCCTCCCCTAAATTAATTTTTTAGTTTCAAAAGTAGTATGTTTTGAAAGCCAAAGTTCACTGATTCATAACTCTGTACTATGTTCTTTTATGTTGTTTGTTTAGGATGGTGGAGTTAATTAATATATATATATATATATTTATATATATATATATATCTAAACATCTATATTCAACTTAAAAGATTGCGTATATCAGGCATTTTCGGTATGAATACTTTCTTACTTTATTGTACAATAAGGTGTAGTTATATCAACTCTACCAAGTAACAGCGATGATACAGTTTTTATATTATGACATGCGTTTTTTATTTTTATATAACTATTTCTGTAAATGGTTAATCATATTGTTCAATTCTTGAATCTGACGTTAATACATTATCAACCTTTTTTCAGGTTAGCTATTATTTTAGAAAGCCATGCCCAAACGATATTGTGATTTTTAAAAGCCCTCCAGTTTTACAAGAGGTTGGATACACCGACGATGATGTCTTCATTAAACGAGTTGTTGCCAAGGCCGGAGATTTAGTGGAGGTGATTATTCTTTATTTACTCCATTTGTTTAAAAAATAACCCTTTTCACATAGAAACGTGATTCATCGATTCTCGTAGTTTCGCTAAAGGTGGCAAAATGGGCGGGTTGGATAAGTTGCTAACGGATCAAAACAGGCCTTTTTTGTGCATGTCAAAGAGGGATGGGTTGGATTATTAGAAATTTATCTGTTTACATTATACAAGCAAAAATTTTATTTCAATAAATGTTGTAGGAGGGTTGACGACTTGACGCATTAAAATTTTACCTTTGCCAACTTTCGAGCTGTTTGACTCGCTTCCTTTTAGACTAATCTAATATTTGACTAGTTTGACCCGTTGACTCAAAACATTTTAGGTCATAGTTTTCTTCTCTGTTTCTTGCTAAGGTGGGATTTAACTGTTTTTCATTTTTTTAATCCACAGGTACATGAAGGGAAGTTAATAGTAAACGGGGTAGCCAGAAAGGAAGACTTCACTTTCGAATCCCCCAAATATGAGATGACTCCAATTGTACGTATTTTTATGGTTTTCAATTAGTCACAATATTTCATCATGTATGGAACCATAATTATGAAACTGGTGGCTAAATCCAATGTATTTATTCTATATTGCAGAGAGTACCAGAAAATTATGTTTTCGTGATGGGAGACAATCGTAATAATAGCTACGATTCACACGTTTGGTAAGTTTACTAGATTTTGTGCTCAACCTTTTTACCATCATACCATGTTTACGGAAAAGTTTAAAACTTTTACAAATATCATAAGCCTTTGTTATACCATATAACCCGCGAGGCAATCTCAACTGCAAAAAGGTCAAAAAGGGTCACCGCAATCTGACCTTGCTGTTTTGTAAGTTGGTGTATTTTATCGGAATGTGTTTTGACTCCTTACCTAACCCACCCATCTTTGGACTTCCCTGATCCCAGTTTCTTATATTTCTGCAAGTTAATTCCCGATTGCAAATTTGCCTTTCTTGAGTTAGTGATCCTCAAAAGTGAGATTAACTATATGTTCTCTTAATTGCAACAGGGGACCTCTACCCTCAAAAAATATAATCGGCAGATCCGTATTGCGGTATTGGCCCCCATCAAGGATCGGTAGCACGATTTTGCCTTCTGGTTGTGCCATTGACAAGCCAGAAAATAGTAACACTAGTTTAGAATCACAAAAGGATTCAAGTACTTTAGTATCTCAATAGACATTTGAATGGTTTGAGCCTTTGAGGTATACCATTTTCATTTCAAGTTTTGATTGCCAGCAGGTTCCCACATCACTCTCATTAAGTTCATATAATTTGCTTCAAAGTGTACCATTGTCTATAGTTAGAGGTGGCAAAACGGGCGGGTCGGGCGGGCACGGGCTACGGGCCAAACGGGCTATGGGCCAAACGGGCGCGGGCTAAACGGGCACGGGCTAAACGGGCACGGGCCAAACGGACTACGAATCGCTTTTAAAAAGATCCAAAACGACGAAATAAATTTCTCGAACGTAATACCTTATTTATATTTAAAAATTAAATATAAGTTTTTCTTTAAAACAATTTAATGTTCGAGAAAAAATGTGTCCATTACGCCCATTTAACTTCTAAATGGGCAATACATGCCCATTTCAAAAAGAGAGGGGTCCAAATGCGCCTAAATCTTTCAAAATTTTTGCCCATTTAGCCCATTTTTTATTTTTAAGACAAATTGCCACCTCTATCTATAGTCTATACCATTTGAATTTACATTTTTAGCCTGCCTTCATTTCTCGGGTCACTGCGTGGCGGTGCTCGAATCTGTAGTAAAGATGTTCTTAAACTAGTCAAAATATTTTCATTAATACAAAATTGCAAATGTAGTTTGTTTTCTGTCCAAAATGTGGTGATGGTAAGTTTGTTTTCTGTGTTTCATTTAACGTTTTGCTTTGGCTCTGGTGTCTGTCACTCATGTGTTAATGCTGCCACTAGCACCCTATAGGGTAGACCATTGATGCAAGTGTAAATGTTGATCAGTTGTTATATGCAAATGGGACTGTGTTCTTCATGCATGTCTATCACTTGCTTTCTTTCTCTTTAACCTCATTCATATCCTTCAGCAGTGGGTGGTTGAAAGTTGAAACCATACTAAATGCTCTGACAATAGTTTAAACACTTTTGAGAACACAATTATGTGCTGCTATAAAATGGTGTATTTGGCTTTGTTTGATTGCAAAACTATCATTCTGAAACATAAGACCATCTTTTAGCGAAGGCGCCAATCTTCAAATTTGATGATTTGGTTTTATAGCCTATCTTCAACCATCGCATCAAATTAGTGTATAAATTTGATTTAACGTTAAATCTTTGCACCGACATCTTTGAACTATAAAGAAGATACAAAAATTATAAAAACTTGTGTGCAACTAAATGTTTGCTTTGGTATCTTTCTTGTGTCAATGGTGCTACCTAGCAATATACAGGTAGACCATAAATGCAAGTGTAATCTTGATGAGTGAGGTTATTTTGCATACCAAATAATCCTTACATACCAGGACACATCCCAACCATTGATTCAAATTTAATCAATGGTCGAGATTAAAACACACTCTCCACTAAAATAAAAGCGGAGGGTATAATCACAAATCACACCAAATATTAAAACGCGCGCCTAACTCTTCATTTATCACATTCATCGCACCTTACCTAAACACACACTAAAAACACACACTCACACATTTACACCGATCAAAAACACCGCAAAATCATCAAAACTTTCAAAATCACCGGAGAAGATGGAAGATACCGACCTCAAACTATCACGCTAAAGGAACCGAGGAAAAAGGAACTACCAAAAAAACCGCCAAAACCGCTTCGTATAATCTTACACTCTAAACATCTATTTCAATATCTACAACTCGTTATTTATGATTATATGATGTTTTCAACTGCTTATAGCGATTATGATGAAGAAATGTGCAAATAGAAGTTAGGTTTTAACAGCTTAGAAGCTAGGTTTACAAGATTAGAACTGTTTATAGATTTTTGTTATGATTAGAGTTAGGTTTTAATAGTTTAGAAGCTAGGTTTGCGAGATTAGAAGTGTTTAACGGCGTTTTATGCGCGGTTAAGTCGAGCTTAGCCGCATAAGACGCCTTCGACTTTGGCTTCGCCAAAGGCATCTTATGCGGCTAAACCTTTGGCTCAGCTGTGGAAGCTTTGACGAATGCAAAAGGATTCAACAAAGCAGCTAAGTAAAAGGATTAGCCGCATAAGATGCCTTTGGCATCGCCCAAGGCATCTTATGCGGCTAATCCTTTGGCTCAGCCGCGGAAGGTGCCTTTGTCAAAATGCTAAAGCATCTTATAAGGCTAAACCTTTGGCTTAGCTACAGAACATGCCTTTGGCTTCGCCAAAGGCATCTTATGTGGCTAAGCCTTTTGCTTAGCCGCATAAGATGCCTTTGGCATCGCCAAAGGCATCTTATGCGGCTAATCCTTTGCTCACCATGAAGGTGCCTTTGTCAAAATGCTAAAGCATCTTATAAGGCTAAACCTTTAGCTTAGCTACGAACATGCTTTGGTTTTGCTAAAGGCATCTTATGCTAAGCCTTTGCTTAGCCGCATAAGATGCTTTAGCATTTAACAAACAAATTGTCAGGATCGATGCACAAAATGCTTTGTGGGATATATGATAACTTAAAATAAGCTTTTAAATGCTTTTTGTTCTATATCGATATGATATAACAAACATTTGCTTTTAAAATAGCCTTTAAATATGTGATAACTTAAAATTTCGTTAGAAACAAAGGATTTGGCTTAGATATGTGCATAGCCTTTGAAAAAACTTCAAATCATTAACATTTGCTTAGCCACAGCATAGCATTCAACATTTCAACACAAATACATGTTTGTAACATATTTTGTATCTACCAAAATTTTATGTTAAATATCACATATGATATAATAAAAGATGTATTCAACTTTGTGAATTGACTAGGTGCGATAAGCAAAGGCTTCAAGAGAGTTTAGTTAGCAGTATAGCCTTCGCTTTGTCAAGGCTATGCCTGTGGCCTAAGAATTTGACAAAATGAACAATTATTCAAGAGCTAAAAAAATTATGTTGAATATCATATATGATATTATAAAGAATTTTGGTAATATACAGGCGTAGCCTCTAAATTTGCAAAAAAAGATATGCCTGCACCTAATCCTTTGAGTAAAACTGTCAGGATATTAATTAATTGTTCATTGTTGATGATGTAGGAGATAAAGAAAATGATGACGGAGAAGATGATGTTGGGCATCTAATCTCTAAATTGCCACTATTAAAAACAATCAACAAGAGAAAAGTTCGCTAAAGGTACATATCATGTTATTAATGAAACACGTTATGTAATCGAGAATATTTCAATTACTAAATCACAAATGATATAATATAAATTTGTTTTGCGATAAATCAAAAACAAGAGCTCAAAGATCGAATGAAATGCATAGAAATGCTAAGAAGAGTAGAGCAGAGCTAGAAAAGAAAAGAAGAATGAAGGAGATAAGGAAAAACTAAAATCAAGAAAAAAAGACACTTCAAAGAAAGAAACGCATGTAAAAGAAAAGCATCGAAAAGCAAAGTACTCAAAAGATTTACTAGAGGTGATGCTAGGAGAATTGAAGAGGAAAAGATGTCGATAAAAGTGATGATGAGGATACCGAGACAAGAGAAGAGATCAAGTGGAAGAGATCAAGAGGAAGTGGAAGAGATCAAGAGGAAGTGGAAGAGATTGAAGAGGAAATCAAGAAGAGAATGATCGACAATTGGTTGTAAAAGAAACCAAAAGAGAAAGAAGGAAGTAGTCGCTCGTAAGGTGGTTGAAGATAAGGAAGATAAAAAGAAGCTTAAGGTGAAAAGGACAAAGCAAAACAAAAATTACCCAACATGTACAACAAGGTCATCACCGAAACCTCTCTATGAAGCAATGATTGGTTTATCAAATGAGCGAAAGAAGTGCTTGAAAGAGATGGGATTTGAGAGGTTCATAAACTTCCCTATTGTTGAACTTCCATCTGCATTGGTGTATCATGTAATTGATAAGTTCCATCCACCTAGCATGGAATTGAGATTACAAAAAGGTTCAATAAAGGTAACAAGGCAAAAAATTCATGATATGCTTGGTGTGCCGATGGGGACAAGAAAGTCGGAAGATCCGAAGAAAGATTTGATGATGACGATTTTGTTAGAGAGTGGAAGAACAAGACGCTCATCTTGGACGAATTACACCACCGTCAGCATTCGAGATATCAAGCTCAATCAAGCGATTTCATGTTCAAGATGAATTTCTTAACTTTGTTTGCAAGCACCATGGGCACTTTGGAGAGTGCAGAAGAGTGCCCAAAAATCCTCGTGCACGTGAAAGAAGATGATGATATCTCGATATCGATTGGTGCACCTACATAATGGAATGCTTGGAAATCAAGAAGCTAAACCGACGCAAGTCAAGTCGGGTACCAACTTCTATTATGGTCCTATAACATTCTTATGTGTGTTATTTTCCATTAAACTTATCAACTATGATTCACTCATATAAAAATTATCTAACAAAATTTTAATTGTATTTTGTGTATAAAAAGTCGCTATACTTGGACTCAACAAACTACCCGAGGTTCCAAGTTATGCGCCACCACCCCATCGAAGTTGGAACACTCCAACAATGAGGAAAAGAATAAACATGGAAATGAGAGACGGTTGCTTGGGGACGTTAGAGCATCACGGAGAGTATGATCCCGATGAGGAGCAAACCGCCCGAATTTGTACAAGGGAGCGTATATATACTATGAACCGATGCCTCCCGTAAAGCCAAGGAAAAGAGGTAATATTATTGAATTCATTTATAAAATGTTGTTATAAAAAGTATGTTATGATATATTTTACTTATTATTAAAAAGAATGTTTAAAAGAGTTAACAGAAAACAAAACCTTAAGCTTAGGCGCAAGCATAGCCTTCGCTTTAGCCGGGCTATGCTCGCGCTTAAGCCTTCAGCACGCCTTCGCTTTAGCCAAGGCTATGCTGAGACTAAGCCTTCAAAGAAGCTAACATTCACCGTGCTTGCAACAATATCATATATGATAAAACAAAGATGAATATCACATTTGATATTAGTGTTAAATCATATATGATATGTAATATCATATGTGATATTACACTAATATCATATGTGATATCATATATGATATTTTAAAAATCATATATGATTTTCCATATACAATAAGAAACTAAACCGAAATATTTACTTTACAGAGTTTTATGAAAAATTGATGAGAAATTTGAGATAATCTCAAAAGAAAAATAGAGTTGGTTGAAACAATGAGAGAGGATTGAAGAAATTCAAAGGGACAAGGTGATGTTGTCATTCGCAAGAAGTACAAGAGAATGTTCAACAAGATCGATTTTGATATAGAAAGTGAGGTCGAGAATAGTGATAGTGATAGTGAGAACAAAGAAGGAAGTGAGCCCGAGAATCAAGAAAAACAAATGAAGGAAAATTAATAGTTGAAAAGGAGAATGAAAAGGAGGGTGAGAGCAAAATGAAAAGGAGAATGAAAAGGAGAATCAAGAAAAACAAATGAAGGAAAATTAATAATTGAAAAGGAGAATGAAAAGGAGGGTGAGAGCAAAATGAAAAGGAGAATGAAAAGGAGAATGAAAGTGAGAGTGAAGGTGAGGATGAGGAAGAAGAAGAATATAATATATTTGGAAGTGAGAGCGAAACCGAACAGAGGATGAAAGCGAGAATTTAGGTGAAAAGGAGGTTAAGAGCAAAGATGAAATACCGTAACTACCAAAAATACCGTAAATAATACCAAGACAGAAGGAACAAAAGTTGCAAACAAAGAAACAACTCCAATCAAAACACAAAAGAACCCGAGAAAGAAAAGAGAGAAAGAAAGGAGAATACCAGAATGAAGTGAAGGAGAGTGTGATGGAAAACCCGATTGAAAACCCGATTGAAGTTGCAAAGGAAGTTGGAACACCAACCGTGGAGGTAGCACCAGTTATAAGTCGAGACTAGCAACACCGATGATTTTGGAATCCGAAAACTTTGATAATCTCGTGAGTCAAGCGTAACAAGAATATGCGTAAAAACATGGGAAAACAGATAAGAGTGATCAAAAGAGATTGCTGGACAACAGAGATGATAAGTGACCCAAAAGAGATTGTTGGACAACGGAGATGAGTAGTCCAAAAGAAATTCAAGGGTCAAAAGAAAAATGACCAGAGGAATAATAAGAAAGTCAATGTCGCCACAACCGAGAAAATGACAAGAGGAAATATCGAAAATCATTCACGCCACCATCTTTCGCCTTGGTATAAGCCCAATGATAATGTGTCGTTGTTGAGACCGAAACAACATCAAAACGGAAGAAAAAAAGAAAAAGGGTGAGAGACATGGAGGTCGAGATCAAATGAATCAAAACAAGAAGAACAACATCTAGCAAAGAGAGTCAAAACCATCACGCTCGTATCACCATACATGAACAAAAATCAGAATCCACACACCACCACAACCAGATGAAGTGATGATAACGGATGCGTTATTTTCAATGGATGGAAATCCAAAGTAAGTCTCGCTATTTTTTTATTAAAATCACACAAAAATAATAAATGTTGTGATAATAATATGTATATAATTTAAATTTTGTGTAGTGACTTTGTCTTCGAACCAAGCATCAAGGAGCCCCTACAATAAGGGAAAGCATGCAAACACCGGCACCTAACTTGAAGGTAGAAGCTAGTGTCATTGATGCTTTTGCTTCACTTTTAAACTATGAAGAAATGGTGACCAATGGTGGAAACAAGATGAAGCATTACTTCCACATCGAATGTTGGTAAGTAGATAAACATTTAGAAACTAATTACTAACTGCTTGTTAACAGCTATATGATATTGTTGATTTTTGACAATGACAAGCCAAATGGTAGAGTTGCCGAAGAAAGATGAAGCAAAGCAATATAAAGCTTTCTTTGATTGCATGACAAGGGAGTTTGAAGACAACCAAAATGACATGTCATTGCAACATGTAGAAATGGTAACAACTTACTTTACTTATTATGAAGAAAGAGATTCGACTTTTATTTGAGCTAAAATGAATATAATTTTCTTTCAATTTCTACAGGCCTTCTTCCCAGTGATTGCTCATGAACACTTCTATCTGTTTGTATTCAATCTAGCCAAAGGAACTTCAGCAATCATTGACAACTCCAACTCAAGCGCATATATGACACCAAATACAAGAAAGAATGCGATGTTTTGGTAAGTCACTCAAACTAGGCATGGAAAGAACATAAATTGCATCTAATATTAGAAACTATAATATGACAAGAAATATCATATATGATATAATTGTCTTTAAATATTAGAAACTAAAATATGGTAGTTAAATATCATATATGATAAAACACTAGCAAGTTAATTGAGTCTTTGTTTGAAATATCGATATGATAAACCACTAGTAAGTAAACCGAATCTTTGTTTGTGCGTAAAAAGTGTTTTCACAAGATTTGGAGTCATTCAACCACCCAAAAGCGAAGCAGATAAAGAAAACAAGACAAAGAATCATAAAAGTCAAATGGGCAACAAAACAAAATGTGATTGATCATGGGTCTTTGTTATGATGCACATGGAGTTGTACAATGGTGAAGCAAAGAAAGAACTGGAGCCGAACTTCCCAATCAAGAAGAAGGCCAAACAATGGCAATAATCAAGCCGAGAGTAAAGTATGCAACAAAATGTTAACGCATGAAATTAACAAGAAGAGAGAAGAAATCAATGAGGAAGCACATGCGTTTGCAAGGAAGCATACCGACAAAGCATTGAAACAAACCTACATAAAGGAGCGATAGAAAAGAAGAAGAAGGAACAGAGGCAACCCATGTTGCAAGTGCGATTTGAAGGCAAAACTTGATAGATGATAGAAGACAGCTTGATAGATGATAGAGTCGACGAATAGATGGGAAGTCACTGCTTTTGGGTAAAGGTGGAGTGACAATGGTGATGCACTTACAAACTTACTTCGATTAGTTAAATTTGGGATAGCTTATGCCATTTAGAATGGTTAGAACAAGATGTTATGTCTTATGGTACAATGTCACAATCTTATCTCGTATGCTACAATATGTTATGTCTTATGGTACAATGTCACAATGTTGACGAATAGTGATCGATCCGAAATGGTTATCTAATGAATTTTGCACATCCGCGGATGTGATTTTGGATTATATGTGTTGGTGTACAAGTTTTGCTACACAAACCGATATATTCGATAAAAAGGTGTTGCTAACCAACTCCGCTTTATAACACAATTTGAAAACATATGATATGAGATCCGATCAACAAATGTGCTAATGGTGGTATCACATATGATTTTGTATGTATATCAAATATGATATATAACAAGAAAAATCAAATGTGATTTTGTATGTATATCAAATATGATATATAACAGAAAACAAACTAGATAAATCAAATGTGATAATTCACTTAACACAAAGAGAAGATAAATCACTTAACACCAAAAAAAAAAAATATATCAAAATCCATTTCATAAAACAAAATCAGAAACAATCAAAGAAGATTCAAAGTACTTCAATCACAAAATTTTATTTGGACAAAAACAAGAAAAGATTTATCATGTAGCTCGATTGAACCAAATCATCTTGTACTCTATACTTATTTGGACAGTCCTTTTGTTGTGGCCATCTTTAGCTCCACATACCGAACATGCATTCCTATTAACCGAACTCTCATCAATAGCTTGCTCTTTTCCACCTTTTATACGCGACTTTTCACGTCCTTTGGGCTTACAAATGACGGATTCTTAACAAAGAACTACAGAGGTTTGGCACCGACAAGCTCTTCAAGATTATCAAGCTTGTCCTTTGATGGAGGATTTGGGCAATCGCCTTCAACATCTAACTTTAGCAACTTCAACTTCTCAATAAAAGCACTAACCTTGTCTCGCCTTTACTCAACATATGCACACAAAGGATCAACAATAAGTAGCCTCATTTGCATAATTCTCAACAATCTCATTCTTCTCACCATACTGCTCCTTTTGTTCCTCAAACCAAGAGTATCAAGTTCTTTGTCCAACGCCTCAAGATGTATTGATTTGGAATCATTTCAACATTCAGATTCTTAAAGACACAAAAATGTGTCTACACAATATTCCAACTCTAACAAATAGTCGACAGAACAAACAACTGATCCATCTTCTATGTTTCGCAAAACCTCCATGCAAAAAAAAAACACATAACATATAGTCAAAAATCATATATGATATATCATATGTGATACATCATTTGATATATCATATATGATATATCATATGATATATCATATGATATATCACATATGATATATCACATATGATATATCAAAATTATAAAAGTATAAAAATAACAATAAAAAAGCTTTAAAAGACCATAAAAAATTGGTTAACAAAACTAACAAACCTTATATACCCATCTTCTCGTGAAACAAGTTGATCGGCCTCTTCTTCTTCATTTTATCAAGATCATCACCTTTTTCTTAAATTTCTTTTTCTTAGCTTTCTTCTTCTCCATTACTTCATCAACAAACTTTTTCTCTTTAATAATAGACACCTCGATCCTTCAAACAAACTTTTGGTATCTATTTGGCAAAACCATGTCCCAAAGAAATATTTCACTTGAACCAATTCGAAAAGGGACGAGTATAAACCTTTGACGATG